>OX596286.1:11780543-12328043 GCA_951394225.1 Harpalus rufipes
ACATCATATTTGGCCGTTTCGCGGTCTGAAACGAACGATTTGTAAGAACATCTCGGATACATATTCTGCGTGATGTATCGATGGAAATCGATTGATTAGGGCATAGAATCATCAGATACACTGAATTTTAGTGAATACAAGGTTTTGGGGGGCCCTCCGTGTTGCTCCTCGCCGGTACAGCTAAAGTGTCGTGGAAGTTACTGTAAAACACTCAAATCACATGTATTTTCGCTTAGAAATAGCATTTTTAAAGAGTTTGTAGGCGAGAGATACTGTTTTTACATCATATTTGGCCGTTTCACGGTCTGAAACGAACGATTTGTAAGAACATCTCGGATTGATTTTCTGCGTGATGTATCGATGGAAATCGATTGATTAGGGCATAGAATCATCAGATACACTGAATTTTAGTGAATACAAGGTTTTGGGGGCCCTCCGTGGTGCCCTCGCCGGTACAGCTAAAGTTCCGTGGAAGTTACTGTTAAAACACTCAAATCACTCGTATTTCGCTTAGAAATAGGAATTTGAAGCGTTTGTAGGCGAGAGAAACAGTTTTTACATCATATTTGGCCGTTTCACGATCTGAAACGAACGATTTGTAAGAACATCTTGGATACATATTCTGCGTGATGTATCGATGGAAATCATTGATTAAGGCATAGAATCATCAGATACACTGAATTTTAGTGAATACAAGGTTTCGGGGGCCCTCCGTGCTGCCCTTGCCGGTACAGATAAAGTTCCGTGGAAGTTACTGTAAAACACTCAAATACCCGTATTTCGCTTAGAAAATGCATTTTTAAGCGTTTGAAGGCGAAAGAAACAGTTTTTACATCATATTTGGCCGTTTCGCGGTCTGAAACGATCGATTTGTAAGAACATCTCGGATACATATTCTGCGTGATGTATCGATGGAAATCGATTGATTAGGGCATAGAATCATCAGATACACTGAATTTTAGTGAATACAAGGTTTTGGGGGCCCTCCGTGTTGCCCTCGGGCCGGTACAGCTAAAGTGTCGTGGAAGTTACTGTAAAACACTCAAAATCACATGTATTTCGCTTAGAAATAGCATTTTTAAAGAGTTTGTAGGCGAGAGATACTGTTTTTATACATCATATTTGGCCGTTTCACGGTCTGAAACGAACGATTTGTAAGAACATCTCGGATTGATTTTCTGCGTGATGTATCGATGGAAATCGATTGATTAGGGCATAGAATCATCAGATACACTGAATTTTAGTGAATACAAGGTTTTGGGGGCCCTCCGTGGTGCCCTCGGCCGGTACAGCTAGAGTTCCGTGGAAGTTACTGTAAAACACTCAAATCACTCGTATTTCGCTTAGAAATAGGAATTTGAAGCGTTTGTAGGCGAGAGAAACAGTTTTTACATCATATTTGGCCGTTTCACGATCTGAAACGAACGATTTGTAAGAACATCTTGGATACATATTCTGCGTGATGTATCGATGGAAATCATTGATTAAGGCATAGAATCATCAGATACACTGAATTTTAGTGAATACAAGGTTTCGGGGGCCCTCCGTGCTGCCCTTGCCGGTACAGATAAAGTTCCGTGGAAGTTACTGTAAAACACTCAAATACCCGTATTTCGCTTAGAAAATGCATTTTTAAGCGTTTGAAGGCGAAAGAAACAGTTTTTACATCATATTTGGCCGTTTCGCGGTCTGAAACGATCGATTTGTAAGAACATCTCGGATACATATTCTGCGTGATGTATCGATGGAAATCGATTGATTAGGGCATAGAATCATCAGATACACTGAATTTTAGTGAATACAAGGTTTTGGGGGCCCTCCGTGTTGCCCTCGCCGGTACAGCTAAAGTGTCGTGGAAGGTTACTGTAAAACACTCAAATCACATGTATTTCGCTTAGAAATAGCATTTTTAAAGAGTTTGTAGGCGAGAGATACTGTTTTTACATCATATTTGACCGTTTCACGGTCTGAAACGAACGATTTGTAAGAACATCTCGGATTGATTTTCTGCGTGATGTATCGATGGAAATCGATTGATTAGGGCATAGAATCATCAGATACACTGAATTTTAGTGAATACAAGGTTTTGGGGGCCCTCCGTGGTGCCCTCGCCGGTACAGCTAAAGTTCCGTGGAAGTTACTGTAAAACACTCAAATCACTCGTATTTCGCTTAGAAATAGGAATTTGAAGCGTTTGTAGGCGAGAGAAACAGTTTTTACATCATATTTGGCCGTTTCACGATCTGAAACGAACGATTTGTAAGAACATCTTGGATACATATTCTGCGTGATGTATCGATGGAAATCGATTGATTAAGGCATAGAATCATCAGATACACTGAATTTTAGTGAATACAAGGTTTCGGGGGCCCTCCGTGCTGCCCTTGCCGGTACAGATAAAGTTGCGTGGAAGTTACTGTAAAACACTCAAATCACCCGTATTTCGCTTAGAAAATGCATTTTTAAGCGTTTGAAGGCGAAAGAAACAGTTTTTACATCATATTTGGCCATTTCGCGGTCTGAAACGAACGATTTGTAAGAACACCTCGGATACATATTCTGCGTGATGAATCGATGGAAATCGATTGATTAGGGCATAGAATCATCAGATACACTGAATTTTAGTGAATACAAGGTTTTGGGGGCCCTCCGTGGTGCCCTCGCCGGTACAGCTAAAGTTCCGTGGAAGTTACTGTAAAACACTCAAATCACATGTATTTCGCTTAGAAATAGCATTTTTAAGCGTTTGAAGGCGAGAGATACAGTTTTTACATCATATTTGGCCGTTTCACGGTCTGAAACGAACGATTTGTAAGAACATCTCGGATACATATTCTGCGTGATGTATCGATGGAAATCGATTGATTAGAGCATAGAATCATCAGATACACTGAATTTTTGTGAATACAAGGTTATGGGGGCCGTCCGTGGTGCCCTCGCCGGTACAACTAAAGTTCCGTGGAAGTTACTGTAAAACACTCAAATCACATGTATATCGCTTAGAAATAGCATTTTTAAGCGTTTGAAATCGAAAGAAACAGTTTTTACATCATATTTGGCCGTTTCGCGGTCTGAAACGGCCGATTTGTAAGAACATCTCGGATACATATTCTGCGTGATGTATCGATGGAAATCGATTGATTAGGGGCATAGAATCATCACATACACTGAATTTTAGTGAATACAAGGTTTTGGGGGCCCTCCGTGGTGCCCTCGCCGGTACAGCTAAAGTTTCGTGGAAGTTACTGTAAAACACTCAAATCACATGTAATTCGCGTAGAAATAGCATTTTTAAGCGTTTGAAGGCGAGAGATACAGTTTTTACATCATATTTGGCCGTTTCACGGTCTGAAACGAACGATTTGTAAGAACATCTCGGATACATATTCTGCGTGATGTATCGATGGAAATCGATTGATTAGAGCATAGAATCATCAGATACACTGAATTTTAGTGAATACAAGGTTATGGGGGCCGTCCGTGGTGCCCTCGCCGGTACAACTAAAGTTCCGTGGAAGTTACTGTAAAACACTCAAATCACATGTATTTCGCTTAGAAATAGCATTTTTAAGCGTTTGAAGGCGAGAGATACAGTTTTTTACAACATATTTGGCCGTTTCGCGGTCTGAAACGAACGATTTGTAAGAACATCTCGGATACATATTCTGCGTGATGTATCGATGGAAATCGATTGATTAGGGCATAGAATCATCAGATACACTGAATTTTAGTGAATACAAGGTTTTGGGGGGCCCTACGTGTTGCCCTCGCCGGTACAACTAAAGTTCCGTAGAAGTTACTGTAAAACACTCAAATCACATGTATTTCGCTTAGAAATAGCATTTTTAAGCGTTTGAAGGCGAGAGATACAGTTTTTACATCATATTTGGCCGTTTCACGGTCTGAAACGAACGATTTGTAAGAACATCTCGGATACATATTCTGCGTGATGTATCGATGGAAATCGATTGATTAGGGCATAGAATCATCAGATACACTGAATTTTAGAGAATACAAGGTTTTGGGGGCCCTCCGTGGTGCCCTTGCCGGTACCAGCTAAAGTTCCGTGGAAGTTACTGTAAAACACTCAAATCACCCGTATTTCGCTTAGAAAATGCATTTTTAAGCGTTTGAAGGCGAGAGAAACAGTTTTTACATCATATTTGGCCGTTTCCACGGTCTGAAACGAACGATTTGTAAGAACATCTCAGATACATATTCTGCGTAATGTATCGATGGAAATCGATTGATTAGGGCATAGAATCATCAGATACACTGAATTTTAGTGAATACAAGGTTTTGGGGGCCCTCCGTGGTGCCCTCGCCGGTACAGCTAAAGTTCCGTGGAAGTTATTGTAAAACACTCAAATCACATGTATTTCGCGTAGAAATAGCATTTTTAAGCGTTTGAAGGCGAGAGATACAGTTTTTACATCATGATTGGCTGTTTCAAGATCTGAAACGAACGATTTGTAAGAACATCTCGGATACATATTCTGCGTGATGTATCGATGGAAATCGATTGATTAGGGCCTAGAATCATCAGATACACTGAATTTTAGTGAATACAAGGTTTTGGGGGCCCTCCGATTTGCCCTCGGCCGGTACAGCTAAAGTTCCGTGGAAGTTACTGTAAAACACTCAAATCACCCGTATATCGCTTAGAAATAGCATTTTTAAGCGTTTGAAGTCGAAAGAAACAGTTTTTTACATCATATTTGGCCGTTTCGCGGTCTGAAACGACCGATTTGTAAAAACATCTCGGATACATGTTCTGCGTGATGTATCGATGGAAATCGATTGATTAGGGCATAGAATCTTCCGATACACTGAATTTTAGTGAATACAAGATTTTGGGGGACCTCCGTGTTGCCCTCGCCGATACAGCTAAAATTTCGTGGAAGTTACTGTAAAACACTCAAATCACATGTATTTCGCTTAGAAATAGCTTTTTTAAGCGTTTGAAGGCGAGAGATACAGTTTTTACATCATATTTGGCCGTTTCACGGTCTGAAACGAACGATTTGTAAGAACATCTCGGATACACATTCTGCGTGATGTATCGATGGAAATCGATTGATTAGAGCATAGAATCATCAGATACACTGAATTTCAGTGAATACAAGGTTTTGGGGGCCGTCCGTGGTGCCCTCGCCGGTACAACTAAAGTTCCGTGGAAGTTACTGTAAAACACTCAAATCATATGTATATCGCTTACAAATAGCATTTTTAAGCGTTTGAAGTCGAAAGAAACAGTTTTTACATCATATTTGGCCGTTTCGCGGTCTGAAACGACCGATTTGTAAGAACATCTCGGATACATATTCTGCGTGATGTATCGATGGAAATCGATTGATTAGGGCATAGAATCATCAGATACACTGAATTTTAGTGAATACAAGGTTTTGGGAGCCCTCCGTGGTGCCCTCGCCGGTACAGCTAAAGTTCCGTGGAAGTTACTGTAAAACACTCAAATCACATGTATTTCGCTTAGAAATAGCATTTTTAAGCGTTTGAAGGCGAGAGATACAGTTTTTACATCATATTTGGCCGTTTCACGGTCTGAAACAAACGATTTGTAAGAACATCTCGGATACATATTCTGCGTGATGTATCGATGGAAATCGATTGATTAGGGCATAGAATCATCAGATACACTGAATTTTAGAGAATACAAGGTTTTGGGGGCCCTCCGTGGTGCCCTTGCCGGTACAGCTAAAGTTCCGTGGAAGTTACTGTAAAACACTCAAATCACCCGGTATTTCGCTTAGAAAATGCATTTTTAAGCGTTTGAAGGCGAGAGAAACAGTTTTTACATCATATTTTGGCCGTTTCACGGTCTGAAACGAACGATTTGTAAGAACATCTCAGATACATATTCTGCGTAATGTATCGATGGAAATCGATTGATCTAGGGCATAGAATCATCAGATACACTGAATTTTAGTGAATACAAGGTTTTGGGGGCCCTCCGTGGTGCCCTCGCCGGTACAGCTAAAGTTCCGTGGAAGTTATTGTAAAACACTCAAATCACATGTATTTCGCGTAGAAATAGCATTTTTTAAGCGTTTGAAGGCGAGAGATACAGTTTTTACATCATGATTGGCTGTTTTCACGGTCTGAAACGAACGATTTGTAAGAACATCTCGGATACATATTTCTGCGTGATGTATCAATGGAAATCGATTGATTAGGGCCTAGGATCATCAGATAAACTGAATTTCAGTGAATACAAGGTTTTGGGGGCCCTCCGTGGTGCCCTCACCGGTACAGCTAAATTTCCGTGGAAGTTACTGTAAAACACTCAAATCACATGTATTTCGCTTAGAAATAGCATTTTTAAGCGTTTGAAGGCGAGAGATACACTTTTACATCATATTTGGCCGTTTCTCGGTCTGAAACGAACGATTTGTAAGACCATCTCGGGTTCATATTCTGTATCGATGGAAATCGATTGATTAGGGCATAGGATCATCAGATAAACTGAATTTCAGTGAATACAAGGTTTTGGGGGCCCTCCGTGGTGCCCTCACCGGTACAGCTAAATTTCCGTGGAAGTTACTGTAAAACACTCAAATCACATGTATTTCGCTTAGAAATAGCATTGTTATGCGTTTGAAGGCAAGTGAAACATTTTTTTCATCATATTGGCCGTTTCACATTCTGAAACGAACGATTTGTAAGAACATCTCGAATTCGTATTCTGCGTGATGTATCGATGGAAATCGATTGATTAGGGCATAGAATCATCAGATACACTGAATTTAAGTGAATACAAGGCTTTGGGGGCCCTCTGTGGTACCCTCGCCGGTACAGCTAAAGTTCCGTGGAAGTTACTGTAAAACACTCAAATCACAAGTATATCGCTTAGAAATAGCATTTTTAAGCGTTTGAAGGCGAGAGATACACTTTTACATCATAATTGGCCGTTTCTCTCGGTCTCAAACGAACGATTTGTAAGAACATCTCGGATTCATATTCTGCGTGATGTATCGATGGAAATCGATTGATTAGGGCATAGAATCATCAGATACACTGATTTTCAGTGAATACAAGGTTTTGGGGGCTCTCCGTGGTGCCCTCACCGGTACAGCTAAAGTTCCGTGGAAGTTACTGTAAAACACACAAATCACCCGTATTTCGCTTAGAAATAGCATTTTTAAGCGTTTGAAGACGAGAGAAACAGTTTTTAAATCATATTTGGCCGTTTCACGATCTGAAACGAACGATTTGTAAGAACATCTCGGATACATATTCTGCGTGATGTATCGATGGAATTCGATTGATTAGGGCATAGAATCATCAGATAGACTGAATTTTAGTGAATACAAGGTTTTGGGGGCCCTCTGTGGTGCCCTCGCCGGTACAGCTAAATTTCCGTGGAAGTTACTGTAAAACAATCAAATCACATGTATTTCGCTTAGAAATAGCATTTTTATGCGTTTGAAGGCAAGAGAACCATTTTTTACATCATATTTGGCCGTTTCACGGTCTGAAACGAACGATTTGTAAGAACATCTCGGATTCATTTTCTGCGTGATGTATCGACGGAAATCGATTGATTAGGGCATAGAAATCATCAGATACACTGAATTTTAGTGAATACAAGGTTTTGGGGACCCTCCGTGGTGCCCTCGCCGGAACAGCTAAAGTTCCGTGGAAGTTACTGTAAAACACTCAAATCACCCCATATTTCGCTTAGAAACAGCATTTTTAAGCGTTTGAAGGCGAGAGAAACAGTTTTTACATCATATTTGGCCGTTTCACGATCTGAAACGAACGATTTGTAAGAACATCTCGGATTCATATTCTGCGTGATGTATCGATGGAAATCGATTGATTAGGGCATAGAACCATCAGATACACTGAATTTTAGTGAATACAAGGTTTTGGGGGCCCTCCGTGGTGCCCTCGCCGGTACAGCTAAAGTTCCGTGGAAGTTATTGTATAACACTCAAATCACATGTATTTCGCTTAGAAATAGCATTTTTAAGCGTTTGAAGGCGAGAGAAACATTTTTTACATCATATTTGGCCGTTTCACGGTCTGAAACGAACGATTTGTAAGAACATCTCGGATACATATTCTGCGTGATATATCGATGGAAATTGATTGATTAGGGCATAGAATCATCAGATACACTGAATTTCAGTGAATACAAGGTTTTGGGGGCCCTCCGTGGTGCCCTTGCCGGTACAGCTGAAGTTCCGTGGAAGTTACTGTAAAACACTCAAATCACGCGTATTTCGCTTAGAAATAGCATTTTTAATCGTTTGTAGGCGAAAGAGACAGTTTTTACATCATATTTGGCCGTTTCACGATCTGAAACGAACGATTTGTAAGAACATCTCGGATACATTTTCTGCGTGATGTATCGATGGAAATCGATTGATTAGGGCATAGAATCATCAGATACACTGAATTTTAGTGAATACAAGGTTTTGGGGGCCCTCCGTGGTGCCCTCGCCGGTACAGCTAAAGTTCCGTGGAAGTTACTGTAAAATACTCAAATCACATGTATATCGCTTAGAAATAGCATTTTTAAGCGTTTGAAGGCGAGAGATACACTTTTACATCATATTTGGCCGTTTCTCGGTCTGAAACGAACGATTTGTAAGACCATCTCGGATTCATATTCTGTATCGATGGAAATCGATTGATTAGGGCATAGGATCATCAGATAAACTGAATTTCAGTGAATACAAGGTTTTGGGGGCCCTCCGTGGTGCCCTCACCGGTACAGCTAAATTTCCGTGGAAGTTACTGTAAAACACTCAAATCACATGTATTTCGCTTAGAAATAGCATTGTTATGCGTTTGAAGGCAAGTGAAACATTTTTTTCATCATATTGGCCGTTTCACATTCTGAAAACGAACAATTTGTAAGAACATCTCGAATTCGTATTCTGCGTGATGTATCGATGGAAATCGATTGATTAGGGCATAGAATCATCAGATACACTGAATTTAAGTGAATACAAGGCTTTGGGGGCCCTCTGTGGTACCCTCGCCGGTACAGCTAAAGTTCCGTGGAAGTTACTGTAAAACACTCAAATCACAAGTATATCGCTTAGAAATAGCATTTTTAAGCGTTTGAAGGCGAGAGATACACTTTTACATCATAATTGGCCGTTTCTCGGTCTCAAACGAACGATTTGTAAGAACATCTCGGATTCATATTCTGCGTGATGTATCGATGGAAATCGATTGATTAGGGCATAGAATCATCAGATACACTGATTTTCAGTGAATACAAGGTTTTGGGGGCTCTCCGTGGTGCCCTCACCGGTACAGCTAAAGTTCCGTGGAAGTTACTGTAAAACACACAAATCACCCGTATTTCGCTTAGAAATAGCATTTTTAAGCGTTTGAAGACGAGAGAAACAGTTTTTAAATCATATTTGGCCGTTTCACGATCTGAAACGAACGATTTGTAAGAACATCTCGGATACATATTCTGCGTGATGTATCGATGGAATTCGATTGATTAGGGCATAGAATCATCAGATAGACTGAATTTTAGTGAATACAAGGTTTTGGGGGCCCTCTGTGGTGCCCTCGCCGGTACAGCTAAATTTCCGTGGAAGTTACTGTAAAACAATCAAATCACATGTATTTCGCTTAGAAATAGCATTTTTATGCGTTTGAAGGCAAGAGAACCATTTTTTACATCATATTTGGCCGTTTCACGGTCTGAAACGAACGATTTGTAAGAACATCTCGGATTCATTTTCTGCGTGATGTATCGACGGAAATCGATTGATTAGGGCATAGAATCATCAGATACACTGAATTTTAGTGAATACAAGGTTTTGGGGACCCTCCGTGGTGCCCTCGCCGGAACAGCTAAAGTTCCGTGGAAGTTACTGTAAAACACTCAAATCACCCCATATTTCGCTTAAAAACAGCATTTTTAAGCGTTTGAAGGCGAGAGAAACAGTTTTTACATCATATTTGGCCGTTTCACGGTCTGAAACGAACGATTTGTAAGAACATCTCGGATACATATTCTGCGTGATATATCGATGGAAATTGATTGATTAGGGCATAGAATCATCAGATACACTGAATTTCAGTGAATACAAGGTTTTGGGGGCCCTCCGTGGTGCCCTTGCCGGTACAGCTGAAGTTCCGTGGAAGTTACTGTAAAACACTCAAATCACGCGTATTTCGCTTAGAAATAGCATTTTTAATCGTTTGTAGGCGAAAGAGACAGTTTTTACATCATATTTGGCCGTTTCACGATCTGAAACGAACGATTTGTAAGAACATCTCGGATACATTTTCTGCGTGATGTATCGATGGAAATCGATTGATTAGGGCATAGAATCATCAGATACACTGAATTTTAGTGAATACAAGGTTTTGGGGGCCCTCCGTGGTGCCCTCGCCGGTACAGCTAAAGTTCCGTGGAAGTTACTGTAAAACACTCAAATCACCCGTATTTCGCTAAGAAATAGCATTTTTAAGCGTTTGAAGGCGAAAGAAAAAGTTTTTACATCATATTTGGCCGTTTCGCGGTCTGAAACGAACGATTTGTAAGAACATCTCGGCTATATATATTGCGTGATGTATTGATGGAAATCGATTGAATAGGGCATAGAATCATCAGATACACTGAATTTCAGTGAATACAAGGTTTTGGGGGGCCCTCCGTGGTGCCCTCACCGGTACAGCTAAATTTCCGTGGAAGTTACTGTAAAACACTCAAATCACCCGTATTTCGCTTAGAAATAGCATTTTTAAGCGTTTGAAGACGAGAGAAACAGTTTTTACATCATATTTGGCCGTTTCACGATCTGAAACGAACGATTTGTAAGAACATCTCGGATTCATATTCTGCGTGATTTATCGATGGAAATCGATTGATTAGGGCATAGAATCATCAGATACACTGAATTTTAATGAATACAAGGTTTTGGGGGCCCTCCGTGGTGCCCTCGCCGGTACAGCTAAAGTTCCGTGGAAGTTACTGTAAAACACTCAAATCACATGTATTTCGCTTAGAAATAGCATTTTTAAGCGTTTGAAGGCGAGAGATACAGTTTTTACATCATATTTGTCCATTTCACGGTCTGAAACGAACTATTTGTAAGAACATCTCGGATACATATTCTGCGTGATGTATCGATGGAAATCGATTGATTAGGGCGTAGAATCATCAGATACACTGAATTTTAGTGAATACAAGGTTTTGGGAGCTCTCCGTGGTGCCCTCTCCGATACAACTAAAGTTCTGTGGAAGTTACTGTAAAACACTCAAATCACATGTATTTCGCTTAGAAATAGCATTTTTAAGCGTTTGAAGGCGAGAGAAAACAGTTTTTATATCATATTTGGCCGTTTCACGTTCTGAAACGAACGATTTGTAAGAACATCTCGGATTTCATATTCTGCGTGATGTATCGATGGAAATCGATTGATTAGGGCATAGAAACATCAGATACACTGAATTTTAGTGAATACAAGGTTTTGGGGGGCCCTCCGTGGTGCCCTCGCCGGTACAGCTAAAGTTCCGTGGAAGTTACTGTAAAATACTCAAATCACATGTATATCGCTTAGAAATAGCATTTTTAAGCGTTTGAAGGCGAGAGATACACTTTTACATCATATTTGGCCGTTTCTCGGTCTGAAACGAACGATTTGTAAGAACATCTCGGATTCATATTCTGCGTGATGTATCGATGGAAATCGATTGATTAGGGCATAGAATTATCAGATACACTGAATTTCAGTGAATACAAGGTTTTGGGGGCCCTTTGTGGTGCCCTCACCGGTACAGCTAAATTTCCGTGGAAGTTACTGTAAAACACTCAAATCACCCGTATTTCGCTTAGAAATAGCATTTTTAAGCGTTTGAAGACGAGAGAAACAGTTTTTACATCATATTTGGCCGTTTCACGATCTGAAACGAACGATTTGTAAGAACATCTCGGATTCATATTGCGTGATGTATCGATGGAAATCGATTTATTAGGGCATAGAATCATCAGATACACTGAATTTTAGTGAATACAAGGTTTTGGGGGCCCTCCGTGGTGCCCTCGCCGGTACAGCTAAAGTTCCGTGGAAGTTACTGTAAAACACTCAAATCACATGTATTTCGCTTAGAAATAGCATTTTTAAGCGTTTGAAGGCGAGAGATACAGTTTTTACATCATATTTGGCCGTTTCACGGTCTGAAACGAACGATTTGTAAGAACATCTCGGATACATATTCTGCGTGATGTATCGATGGAAATCGATTGATTAGGGCATAGAATCATCAGATACACTGAATTTTAATGAATACAAGGTTTTGGGGGCCCTCCGTGTTGCCCTCGCCAATACAGCTAAAGTTCCGTGGAAGTTACTGTAAAACGCTCAAATTACATGTATTTCGCTTAGAAATAGCATTTTTAAGCATTTGAAGGCGAGAGATACAGTTTTTACATCATATTTTGGCCGTTTCACGGTCTGAAACGAACGATTTGTAAGAACATCTCGGATTCATATTCTGCGTGATGTATCGATGGAAATCGATTGATTAGGGCATAGAATCATCAGATACACTGAATTTCAGTGAACACAAGGTTTTGGGGGCCCTCCGTAGTGCCTTCGCCGGTACAGCTAAAGTTCCGTGGAAGTTACTGTAAAACACTCAAATCACCCGTATATCGCTTAGAAATAGCATTTTTAAGCGTTTGAAGGCGAAAGAAACAGTTTTTACATCATATTTGGCCGTTTCGCGGTCTGAAACGAACGATTTGTAAGAACATCTCGGATATATATTCTGCGTGATGTATCGATGGAATTCGATTGATTAGGGCATAGAATCATCAGATACACTGAATTTTAGTGAATACAAGGTTTTGGGAACCCCCCGTGGTGCCCTTGCCGGTACAGCTAAAGTTCCGTGGAAGTTAGTGTAAAACACTCAAATCACCTGTATTTCGCTTAGAAAATGCATTTTTAAGCGTTTGAAGGCGAGAGAAACAGTTTTCACATCATATTTGGCCGTTTCGCGGTCTGAAACGAACGATTTGTAAGAACATCTCGGATACATATTCTGCGTGATGTATCGATGGAAATCGATTGATTAGGGCATAGAATCATCAGATACACTGAATTTTAGTGAATACAAGGTTTTGGGGGCCCTCCGTGTTGCCCTCGCCGGTAACAGCTAAAGTGTCGTGGAAGTTACTGTAAAACACTCAAATCACATGTATTTCGCTTAGAAATAGCATTTTTTAAAGAGTTTGTAGGCGAGAGATACTGTTTTTACATCATATTTGGCCGTTTCACGGTCTGAAACGAACGATTTGTAAGAACATCTCGGATTGATTTTCTGCGTGATGTATCGATGGAAATCGATTGATTAGGGCATAGAATCATCAGATACACTGAATTTTAGTGAATACAAGGTTTTGGGGGGCCCTCCGTGGTGCCCTCGCCGGTACAGCTAAAGTTCCGTGGAAGTTACTGTAAAACACTCAAATCACTCGTATTTCGCTTAGAAATAGGAATTTGAAGCGTTTGTAGGCGAGAGAGAAACAGTTTTTACATCATATTTGGCCGTTTCACGATCTGAAACGAACGATTTGTAAGAACATCTTGGATACATATTCTGCGTGATGTATCGATGGAAATCATTGATTAAGGCATAGAATCATCAGATACACTGAATTTTAGTGAATACAAGGTTTCGGGGGCCCTCCGTGCTGCCCTTGCCGGTACAGATAAAGTTCCGTGGAAGTTACTGTAAAACACTCAAATACCCGTATTTCGCTTAGAAAATGCATTTTTAAGCGTTTGAAGGCGAAAGAAACAGTTTTTACATCATATTTGGCCCGTTTCGCGGTCTGAAACGATCGATTTGTAAGAACATCTCGGATACATATTCTGCGTGATGTATCGATGGAAATCGATTGATTAGGGCATAGAATCATCAGATACACTGAATTTTAGTGAATACAAGGTTTTGGGGGCCCTCCGTGTTGCCCTCGCCGGTACAGCTAAAGTGTCGTGGAAGTTACTGTAAAACACTCAAATCACATGTATTTCGCTTAGAAATAGCATTTTTAAAGAGTTTGTAGGCGAGAGATACTGTTTTTACATCATATTTGGCCGTTTCACGGTCTGAAACGAACGATTTGTAAGAACATCTCGGATTGATTTTCTGCGTGATGTATCGATGGAAATCGATTGATTAGGGCATAGAATCATCAGATACACTGAATTTTAGTGAATACAAGGTTTTGGGGGCCCTCCGTGGTGCCCTCGCCGGTACAGCTAAAGTTCCGTGGAAGTTACTGTAAAACACTCAAATCACTCGTATTTCGCTTAGAAATAGGAATTTGAAGCGTTTGTAGGCGAGAGAAACAGTTTTTACATCATATTTGGCCGTTTCACGATCTGAAACGAACGATTTGTAAGAACATCTTGGATACATATTCTGCGTGATGTATCGATGGAAATCATTGATTAAGGCATAGAATCATCAGATACACTGAATTTTAGTGAATACAAGGTTTCGGGGGCCCTCCGTGCTGCCCTTGCCGGTACAGATAAAGTTCCGTGGAAGTTACTGTAAAACACTCAAATACCCGTATTTCGCTTAGAAAATGCATTTTTAAGCGTTTGAAGGCGAAAGAAACAGTTTTTATATCATATTTGGCCGTTTCGCGGTCTGGAAACGATCGATTTGTAAGAACATCTCGGATACATATTCTGCGTGATGTATCGATGGAAATCGATTGATTAGGGCATAGAATCATCAGATACACTGAATTTTAGTGAATACAAGGTTTTGGGGGCCCTCCGTGTTGCCCTCGCCGGTACAGCTAAAGTGTCGTGGAAGTTACTGTAAAACACTCAAATCACATGTATTTCGCTTAGAAATAGCATTTTTAAAGAGTTTGTAGGCGAGAGATACTGTTTTTACATCATATTTGACCGTTTCACGGTCTGAAACGAACGATTTGTAAGAACATCTCGGATTGATTTTCTGCGTGATGTATCGATGGAAATCGATTGATTAGGGCATAGAATCATCAGATACACTGAATTTTAGTGAATACAAGGTTTTGGGGGCCCTCCGTGGTGCCCTCGCCGGTACAGCTAAAGTTCCGTGGAAGTTACTGTAAAACACTCAAATCACTCGTATTTCGCTTAGAAATAGGAATTTGAAGCGTTTGTAGGCGAGAGAAACAGTTTTTACATCATATTTGGCCGTTTCACGATCTGAAACGAACGATTTGTAAGAACATCTTGGATACATATTCTGCGTGATGTATCGATGGAAATCGATTGATTAAGGCATAGAATCATCAGATACACTGAATTTTAGTGAATACAAGGTTTCGGGGGCCCTCCGTGCTGCCCTTGCCGGTACAGATAAAGTTGCGTGGAAGTTACTGTAAAACACTCAAATCACCCGTATTTCGCTTAGAAAATGCATTTTTAAGCGTTTGAAGGCGAAAGAAACAGTTTTTACATCATATTTGGCCATTTCGCGGTCTGAAACGAACGATTTGTAAGAACACCTCGGATACATATTCTGCGTGATGAATCGATGGAAATCGATTGATTAGGGCATAGAATCATCAGATACACTGAATTTTAGTGAATACAAGGTTTTGGGGGCCCTCCGTGGTGCCCTCGCCGGTACAGCTAAAGTTCCGTGGAAGTTACTGTAAAACACTCAAATCACATGTATTTCGCTTAGAAATAGCATTTTTAAGCGTTTGAAGGCGAGAGATACAGTTTTTACATCATATTTGGCCGTTTCACGGTCTGAAACGAACGATTTGTAAGAACATCTCGGATACATATTCTGCGTGATGTATCGATGGAAATCGATTGATTAGAGCATAGAATCATCAGATACACTGAATTTTTGTGAATACAAGGTTATGGGGGCCGTCCGTGGTGCCCTCGCCGGTACAACTAAAGTTCCGTGGAAGTTACTGTAAAACACTCAAATCACATGTATATCGCTTAGAAATAGCATTTTTAAGCGTTTGAAATCGAAAGAAACAGTTTTTACATCATATTTGGCCGTTTCGCGGTCTGAAACGGCCGATTTGTAAGAACATCTCGGATACATATTCTGCGTGATGTATCGATGGAAATCGATTGATTAGGGCATAGAATCATCACATACACTGAATTTTAGTGAATACAAGGTTTTGGGGGCCCTCCGTGGTGCCCTCGCCGGTACAGCTAAAGTTTCGTGGAAGTTACTGTAAAACACTCAAATCACATGTATTTCGCGTAGAAATAGCATTTTTAAGCGTTTGAAGGCGAGAGATACAGTTTTTACATCATATTTGGCCGTTTCACGGTCTGAAACGAACGATTTGTAAGAACATCTCGGATACATATTCTGCGTGATGTATCGATGGAAATCGATTGATTAGAGCATAGAATCATCAGATACACTGAATTTTAGTGAATACAAGGTTATGGGGGCCGTCCGTGGTGCCCTCGCCGGTACAACTAAAGTTCCGTGGAAGTTACTGTAAAACACTCAAATCACATGTATTTCGCTTAGAAATAGCATTTTTAAGCGTTTGAAGGCGAGAGATACAGTTTTTACAACATATTTGGCCGTTTCGCGGTCTGAAACGAACGATTTGTAAGAACATCTCGGATACATATTCTGCGTGATGTATCGATGGAAATCGATTGATTAGGGCATAGAATCATCAGATACACTGAATTTTAGTGAATACAAGGTTTTGGGGGCCCTACGTGTTGCCCTCGCCGGTACAACTAAAGTTCCGTGGAAGTTACTGTAAAACACTCAAATCACATGTATTTCGCTTAGAAATAGCATTTTTAAGCGTTTGAAGGCGAGAGATACAGTTTTTACAACATATTTGGCCGTTTCGCGGTCTGAAACGAACGATTTGTAAGAACATCTCGGATACATATTCTGCGTGATGTATCGATGGAAATCGATTGATTAGGGCATAGAATCATCAGATACACTGAATTTTAGTGAATACAAGGTTTTGGGGGCCCTACGTGTTGCCCTCGCCGGTACAACTAAAGTTCCGTAGAAGTTACTGTAAAACACTCAAATCACATGTATTTCGCTTAGAAATAGCATTTTTAAGCGTTTGAAGGCGAGAGATACAGTTTTTACATCATATTTGGCCGTTTCACGGTCTGAAACGAACGATTTGTAAGAACATCTCGGATACATATTCTGCGTGATGTATCGATGGAAATCGATTGATTAGGGCATAGAATCATCAGATACACTGAATTTTAGAGAATACAAGGTTTTGGGGGCCCTCCGTGGTGCCCTTGCCGGTACAGCTAAAGTTCCGTGGAAGTTACTGTAAAACACTCAAATCACCCGTATTTCGCTTAGAAAATGCATTTTTAAGCGTTTGAAGGCGAGAGAAACAGTTTTTACATCATATTTGGCCGTTTCACGGTCTGAAACGAACGATTTGTAAGAACATCTCAGATACATATTCTGCGTAATGTATCGATGGAAATCGATTGATTAGGGCATAGAATCATCAGATACACTGAATTTTAGTGAATACAAGGTTTTGGGGGCCCTCCGTGGTGCCCTCGCCGGTACAGCTAAAGTTCCGTGGAAGTTATTGTAAAACACTCAAATCACATGTATTTCGCGTAGAAATAGCATTTTTAAGCGTTTGAAGGCGAGAGATACAGTTTTTACATCATGATTGGCTGTTTCAAGATCTGAAACGAACGATTTGTAAGAACATCTCGGATACATATTCTGCGTGATGTATCGATGGAAATCGATTGATTAGGGCCTAGAATCATCAGATACACTGAATTTTAGTGAATACAAGGTTTTGGGGGCCCTCCGATTTGCCCTCGCCGGTACAGCTAAAGTTCCGTGGAAGTTACTGTAAAACACTCAAATCACCCGTATATCGCTTAGAAATAGCATTTTTAAGCGTTTGAAGTCGAAAGAAACAGTTTTTACATCATATTTGGCCGTTTCGCGGTCTGAAACGACCGATTTGTAAAAACATCTCGGATACATGTTCTGCGTGATGTATCGATGGAAATCGATTGATTAGGGCATAGAATCATCCGATACACTGAATTTTAGTGAATACAAGATTTTGGGGGACCTCCGTGTTGCCCTCGCCGATACAGCTAAAATTTCGTGGAAGTTACTGTAAAACACTCAAATCACATGTATTTCGCTTAGAAATAGCTTTTTTAAGCGTTTGAAGGCGAGAGATACAGTTTTTACATCATATTTGGCCGTTTCACGGTCTGAAACGAACGATTTGTAAGAACATCTCGGATACACATTCTGCGTGATGTATCGATGGAAATCGATTGATTAGAGCATAGAATCATCAGATACACTGAATTTCAGTGAATACAAGGTTTTGGGGGCCGTCCGTGGTGCCCTCGCCGGTACAACTAAAGTTCCGTGGAAGTTACTGTAAAACACTCAAATCATATGTATATCGCTTACAAATAGCATTTTTAAGCGTTTGAAGTCGAAAGAAACAGTTTTTACATCATATTTGGCCGTTTCGCGGTCTGAAACGACCGATTTGTAAGAACATCTCGGATACATATTCTGCGTGATGTATCGATGGAAATCGATTGATTAGGGCATAGAATCATCAGATACACTGAATTTTAGTGAATACAAGGTTTTGGGAGCCCTCCGTGGTGCCCTCGCCGGTACAGCTAAAGTTCCGTGGAAGTTACTGTAAAACACTCAAATCACATGTATTTCGCTTAGAAATAGCATTTTTAAGCGTTTGAAGGCGAGAGATACAGTTTTTACATCATATTTGGCCGTTTCACGGTCTGAAACGAACGATTTGTAAGAACATCTCGGATACATATTCTGCGTGATGTATCGATGGAAATCGATTGATTAGGGCATAGAATCATCAGATACACTGAATTTTAGAGAATACAAGGTTTTGGGGGCCCTCCGTGGTGCCCTTGCCGGTACAGCTAAAGTTCCGTGGAAGTTACTGTAAAACACTCAAATCACCCGTATTTCGCTTAGAAAATGCATTTTTAAGCGTTTGAAGGCGAGAGAAACAGTTTTTACATCATATTTGGCCGTTTCACGGTCTGAAACGAACGATTTGTAAGAACATCTCAGATACATATTCTGCGTAATGTATCGATGGAAATCGATTGATTAGGGCATAGAATCATCAGATACACTGAATTTTAGTGAATACAAGGTTTTGGGGGCCCTCCGTGGTGCCCTCGCCGGTACAGCTAAAGTTCCGTGGAAGTTATTGTAAAACACTCAAATCACATGTATTTCGCGTAGAAATAGCATTTTTAAGCGTTTGAAGGCGAGAGATACAGTTTTTACATCATGATTGGCTGTTTCACGGTCTGAAACGAACGATTTGTAAGAACATCTCGGATACATATTCTGCGTGATGTATCGATGGAAATCGATTGATTAGGGCCTAGAATCATCAGATACACTGAATTTTAGTGAATACAAGGTTTTGGGGGCCCTCCGATTTGCCCTCGCCGGTACAGCTAAAGTTCCGTGGAAGTTACTGTAAAACACTCAAATCACCCGTATATCGCTTAGAAATAGCATTTTTAAGCGTTTGAAGTCGAAAGAAACAGTTTTTACATCATATTTGGCCGTTTCGCGGTCTGAAACGACCGATTTGTAAAAACATCTCGGATACATGTTCTGCGTGATGTATCGATGGAAATCGATTGATTAGGGCATAGAATCATCCGATACACTGAATTTTAGTGAATACAAGATTTTGGGGGACCTCCGTGTTGCCCTCGCCGATACAGCTAAAATTTCGTGGAAGTTACTGTAAAACACTCAAATCACATGTATTTCGCTTAGAAATAGCTTTTTTAAGCGTTTGAAGGCGAGAGATACAGTTTTTACATCATATTTGGCCGTTTCACGGTCTGAAACGAACGATTTGTAAGAACATCTCGGATACACATTCTGCGTGATGTATCGATGGAAATCGATTGATTAGAGCATAGAATCATCAGATACACTGAATTTCAGTGAATACAAGGTTTTGGGGGCCGTCCGTGGTGCCCTCGCCGGTACAACTAAAGTTCCGTGGAAGTTACTGTAAAACACTCAAATCATATGTATATCGCTTACAAATAGCATTTTTAAGCGTTTGAAGTCGAAAGAAACAGTTTTTACATCATATTTGGCCGTTTCGCGGTCTGAAACGACCGATTTGTAAGAACATCTCGGATACATATTCTGCGTGATGTATCGATGGAAATCGATTGATTAGGGCATAGAATCATCAGATACACTGAATTTTAGTGAATACAAGGTTTTGGGAGCCCTCCGTGGTGCCCTCGCCGGTACAGCTAAAGTTCCGTGAAGTTACTGTAAAACACTCAAATCACATGTATTTCGCGTAGAAATAGCATTTTTAAGCGTTTGAAGGCGAGAGATACAGTTTTTACATCATATTTGGCCGTTTCACGGTCTGAAACGAACGATTTGTAAGAACATCTCGGATACATATTCTGCGTGATGTATCGATGGAAATCGATTGATTAGAGCATAGAATCATCAGATACACTGAATTTTAGTGAATACAAGGTTATGGGGGCCGTCCGTGGTGCCCTCGCCGGTACAACTAAAGTTCCGGGGAAGTTACTGTAAAACACTCAAATCACATGTATGTCGCTTAGAAATAGCATTTTTAAGCGTTTGAAGGCGAGAGAAACAGTTTTTACATCATATTTAGCCGTTTCACAGTCTGAAACGAACGATTTGTAAGAACATCTCGGATACATATTCTGCGTGATGTATCGATGGAAATCAATTGATTAGGGCATAGAATCATCAAATACACTGAATTTTAGTGAATACAAGGTTTTGGGGGCCCTCCGTGTTGCCCTCGCCGGTACAGCTAAAGCTCCGTGGAAGTTACTGTAAAACACTCAAATCACCCGTATATCGCTTAGAAATAGCATTTTTAAGCGTTTGTAGGCGAGAGAAACAGTTTTACACCATATTTGGCCGTTTCACGATCTGAAACGAACGATTTGTAAGAACATCTCGGATACATATTCTGCGTGATGTATCGATGGAAATCGATTGATTAGGGAATAGAATCATCAGATACACTGAATTTTAGTGAATACAAGGTTTTGGGGGCCCTCCGTGGTGCCCTCGCCGGTACAGCTAAAGTTCCGTGGAAGTTACTGTAAAACACTCAAATCACATGTATTTCGCGTAGAAATAGCATTTTTAAGCGTTTGAAGGCGAGAGATACAGTTTTTGCATCATATTTGGCCGTTTCACGGTCTGAAACGAACGATTTGTAAGAACATCTCGGATACATATTCTGCGTGATGTATCGATGGAAATCGATTGATTAGAGCATAGAATCATCAGATACACTGAATTTTAGTGAATACAAGGTTATGGGGGCCGTCCGTGGTGCCCTCGCCGGTACAACTAAAGTTCCGGGGAAGTTACTGTAAAACACTCAAATCACATGTATGTCGCTTAGAAATAGCATTTTTAAGCGTTTGAAGGCGAGAGAAACAGTTTTTACATCATATTTAGCCGTTTCACAGTCTGAAACGAACGATTTGTAAGAACATCTCGGATACATATTCTGCGTGATGTATCGATGGAAATCAATTGATTAGGGCATAGAATCATCAAATACACTGAATTTTAGTGAATACAAGGTTTTGGGGGCCCTCCGTGTTGCCCTCGCCGGTACAGCTAAAGCTCCGTGGAAGTTACTGTAAAACACTCAAATCACCCGTATGTCGCTTAGAAATAGCATTTTTAAGCGTTTGTAGGCGAGAGAAACAGTTTTACACCATATTTGGCCGTTTCACGATCTGAAACGAACGATTTGTAAGAACATCTCGGATACATATTCTGCGTGATGTATCGATGGAAATCGATTGATTAGGGAATAGAATCATCAGATACACTGAATTTTAGTGAATACAAGGTTTTGGGGGCCCTCCGTGGTGCCCTCGCCGGTACAGCTAAAGTTACGTGGAAGTTACTGTAAAACACTCAAATCACATGTATTTTGCTTAGAAATAGCATTTTTAAGCGTTTGAAGGCGAGAGATACAGTTTTTACATCATATTTGGCCGTTTCACGGTCTGAAACGAACGATTTGTAAGAACATCTCGGATACATATTCTGCGTGATGTATCGATGGAAATCGATTGATTAGAGCATAGAATCATCAGATACACTGAATTTCAGTGAATACAAGGTTTTGGGGGCCGTCCGTGGTGCCCTCGCCGGTACAGCTAAAGTTCCGTGGAAGTTACTGTAAAACACTCAAATCACATGTATTTCGCGTAGAAATAGCATTTTTAAGCGTTTGAAGGCGAGAGATACAGTTTTTACATCATATTTGGCCGTTTCGCGGTCTGAAACGGCCGATTTGTAAGAACATCTCGGATACATATTCTGCGTGATGTATCGATGGAAATCGATTGATTAGGGCATAGAATCATCAGATACACTGAATTTTAGTGAATACAAGGTTTTGGGAGCCCTCCGTGGTGCCCTCGCCGGTACAGCTAAAGTTCCGTGGAAGTTACTGTAAAACACTCAAATCACATGTATTTCGCGTAGAAATAGCATTTTTAAGCGTTTGAAGGCGAGAGATACAGTTTTTACATCATATTTGGCCGTTTCGCGGTCTGAAACGGCCGATTTGTAAGAACATCTCGGAAACATATTCTGCGTGATGTATCAATGGAAATCGATTGATTAGGGCATAGAATCATCAGATACACTGAATTTTAGTGAATACAAGGTTTTGGGGGCCCTCCGTGGTGCCCTCGCCGGTACAGCTAAAGTTCCGTGGAAGTTATTGTAAAACACTCAAATCACATGTATTTCGCGTAGAAATAGCATTTTTAAGCGTTTGAAGGCGAGATATACAGTTTTTACATCATATTTAGCCGTTTCACGGTCTGAAACGACCGATTTGTAAGAACATCTCGGATACATGTTCTGCGTGATGTATCGATGGAAATCGATTGATTAGGGCATAGAATCATCCGATACACTGAATTTCAGTGAATACAAGGTTTTGGGGGCCGTCCGTGGTGCCCTCGCCGGTACAACTAAAGTTCCGTGAAAGTTACTGTAAAACACTCAAATCACATGTATATCGCTTAGAAATAGCATTTTTAAGCGTTTGAAGTCGAGAGATACAGTTTTTACATCATATTTGACCGTTTCACGGTCTGAAACGAACGATTTGTAAGAACATCTCGGATACATATTCTGCGTGATGTATCGATGGAAATCGATTGATTAGAGCATAGAATCATCAGATACACTGAATTTTAGTGAATACAAGGTTATGGGGGCCGTCCGTGGTGCCCTCGCCGGTACAACTAAAGTTCCGGGGAAGTTACTGTAAAACACTCAAATCACATGTATGTCGCTTAGAAATAGCATTTTTAAGCGTTTGAAGGCGAGAGAAACAGTTTTTACATCATATTTAGCCGTTTCACGGTCTGAAACTAACGATTTGTAAGAACATCTCGGATACATATTCTGCGTGATGTATCGATGGAAATCAATTGATTAGGGCATAGAATCATCAAATACACTGAATTTTAGTGAATACAAGGTTTTGGGGGCCCTCCGTGTTGCCCTCGCCGGTACAGCTAAAGCTCCGTGGAAGTTACTGTAAAACACTCAAATCACATGTATTTCGCTTAGAAATAGCATTTTTAAGCGTTTGAAGGCGAGAGAAACAGTTTTTACATCATATTTGGCCGTTTCACGGTCTGAAACAAACGATTTGTGAGAACATCTCGGATTCATATTCTTCGTGATGTATCGATGGAAATCGATTGATAAGGGCATAGAATCATCAGATACACTGAATTTTAGTGAATACAAGGTTTTGGGGGCCCTCCTTGGTGCCCTCGCCGGTACAGCTAAAGTTCCGTGGAAGTTACTGTAAAACACTCAAATCACCCGTATATCGCTTAGAAATAGCATTTTTAAGCGTTTGTAGGCGAGAGAAACAGTTTTACACCATATTTGGCCGTTTCACGATCTGAAACGAACGATTTGTAAGAACATCTCGGATACATATTCTGCGTGATGTATCGATGGAAATCGATTGATTAGGGAATAGAATCATCAGATACACTGAATTTTAGTGAATACAAGGTTTTGGGGGCCCTCCGTGGTGCCCTCGCCGGTACAGCTAAAGTTCCGTGGAAGTTACTGTAAAACACTCAAATCACCCTTATATCGCTTAGAAATAGCATTTTTAAGCGTTTGAAGTCGAAAGAAACAGTTTTTACATCATATTTGGCCGTTTCACGGTCTGAAACGAACGATTTGTAAGAATATCTCGGATACATATTCTGCGTGATGTATCGATGGAAATCGATTGATTAGGGCATAGAATCATCAGATACACTGAATTTTAGTGAATACAAGGTTTTGAGGGCCCTCCGTGGTGCCCTCGCCGGTAAAGCTAAAGTTCCGTGGAAGTTACTGTAAAACACTCAAATCACCCGTATTTCGCTTAGACAATGCATTTTTAAGCGTTTGAAGGCGAGAGAAACAGTTTTTACATCATATTTGGCCGTTTCACGGTCTGAAACGAACGATTTGTGAGAACATCTCGGATACATATTCTTCGTGATGTATCGATGGAAATCGATTGATTAGGGCATAGAATCATCAGATACACTGAATTTTAGTGAATACAAGATTTTGGGGGCCCTTTATGTTGCACTCGCCGGTACAGCTAAAGTTCCGTGGAAGTTACTATAAAACACTCAAATCACATGTATTTCGCTTAGAAATAGCATTTTTAAGCGTTTGAAGGCGAGAGATACAGTTTTTACATCATATTTGGCCGTTTCACGGTCTGAAACGAACGATTTGTAAGAACATCTCGGATTCATATTCTGCGTGATGTATCGATGGAAATCGATTGATTAGGGAATAGAATCATCAGATACACTAAATTTCAGTGAATACAAGCTTTTGGTGGCCCTCCGTGGTGCCCTCGCCGGTACAGCTAAAGTTCCGTGGAAGTTACTGTAAAACACTCAAATCATCCGTATTTCGCTTAGAAAAAGCATTTTTAAGCGTTTGTAGGCGAGAGAAACAGTTTTACACCATATTTGGCCGTTTCACGATCTGAAACGAACGATTTGTAAGAACATCTCGGATACATATTCTGCGTGATGTATCGATGGAAATCGATTGATTAGGGAATAGAATCATCAGATACACTGAATTTTAGTGAATACAAGGTTTTGGGGGCCCTCCGTGGTGCCCTCGCCGGTACAGCTAAAGTTACGTGGAAGTTACTGTAAAACACTCAAATCACCCTTATATCGCTTAGAAATAGCATTTTTAAGCGTTTGAAGGCGAGAGATACAGTTTTTACATCATATTTGGCCGTTTCACGGTCTGAAACGAACGATTTGTAAGAACATCTCGGATTCATATTCTGCGTGATGTATCGATGGAAATCCATTGATTAGGGAATAGAATCATCAGATACACTAAATTTCAGTGAATACAAGCTTTTGGGGGCCCTCCGTGGTGCCCTCGCCGGTACAGCTAAAGTTCCGTGGAAGTTACTGTAAAACACTCAAATCATCCGTATTTCGCTTAGAAAATGCATTTTTAAGCGTTTGAAGGCGAGAGAAACAATTTTTACATCATATTTGGCCGTTTCACGGTCTGAAACAAACGATTTGTGAGAACATCTCGGATACATATTCTTCGTGATGTATCGATGGAAATTGATTGATTAGGGCATAGAATCATCAGATACACTGAATTTTAGTGAATACAAGGTTTTGGGGGCCCTCCGTGGTTCCCTCGCCGCTACAGCTAAAGTTCCGTGGAAGTTACTGTAAAACACTCAAATCACCCGTATTTCGCTTAGAAATAGCATTTTTAAGCGTTTGTAGGCGAGAGAAACAGTTTTTACATCATATTTGGCCGTTTCACGATCTGAAACGAACGATTTGTAAGTACATCTCGGATACATATTCTGCGAGATGTATCGATGGAAATCGATTGATTAGGGCATAGAATCATCAGATACACTGAATTTTAGTGAATACAAGGTTTTGGGGGCCCTCCGTGGTGCCCTCGCCGGTACAGCTAAAGTTCCGTGGAAGTTACTGTAAAACACTCAAATCACCCGTATATCTTAGTAGCATTTTTAAGCGTTTGAAGTCGAAAGAAACAGTTTTTACATCATATTTGGCCGTTTCGCGGTCTGAAACGAACGATTTGTAAGAACATCTCGGATACATATTCTGCGTGATATATCGATGGAAATCGATTGATTAGGGCATAGCATCATCAGATACACTGAATTTTAGTGAATACAAAGTTTTGGGGGCCCTCCGTGTTGCCCTCGCCGGTACAGCTAAAGTTCCGTGGAAGTTACTATAAAACACTCAAATCACAAGTATTTCGCTTAGAAATAGCATTTTTAAGCGTTTGAAGGCGAGAGATACAGTTTTTACATCATATTTGGCCGTTTCACGGTCTGAAACGAATGATTTGTAAGAACATCTCGAATACATATTCTGTGAGATGTATCGATGGAAATCGATTGATTAGGGCATAGAATCATCAGATACACTGAATTTTAGTGAATACAAGGTTTTGGGGGCCCTCCGTGGTGCCCTCGCCGGTACAGCTAAAGTTCCGTGGAAGTTACTGTAAAACACTCAAATCACCCGTATATCGCTTAGATATAGCATTTTTAAGCGTTTGAAGTCGAAAGAAACAGTTTTTACATCATATTTGGCCGTTTCGCGGTCTGAAACGAACGATTTGTAAGAACATCTCGGATACATATTCTGCGTGGTGTATCGATGGAAATCGATTGATTAGGGCATAGCATCATCAGATACACTGAATTTTAGTGAATACAAGGTTTTGGGGGCCCTCCGTGGTGCCCTCGCCGGTACAGCTAAAGTTCCGTGGAAGTTACTGTAAAACACCCAATTCACCCGTATATCGCTTAGAAATAGCATTTTTAAGCGTTTGAAGGCGAAAGAAACAGTTTTTACATCATATTTGGCCGTTTCACGGTCTGAAACGAACGATTTGTAAGAACATCTCGGATACATATTCTGCGTGATGTATTGATGGAAATCGATTGTTAGGCCATAGAATCATCAGATACACTGAATTTGAGTGAATACAAGGTTTTGGGGGCCCTCCGTTGTGCCCTTGCCGGTACAACTAAAGTTCCGTGGAAGTTACTGTAAATCACTCAAATCACCCGTATTTCGCTTAGAAAATGCATTTTTAAGCGTTTGAAGGCGAGAGAAACAGTTTTTACATCATATTTGGCCGTTTCACGGTCTGAAACGAACGATTTGTGAGAACATCTCGGATACATATTCTTCGTGATGTATCGATGGAAATCGATTGATTAGGGCATAGAATCATCATATACACTGAATTTTAGTGAATACAAGGTTTTGGGGGCCCTCCGTGGTGCCCTCGCCGGTATAGCTAAAGTTTAGTGGAAGTTACTGTAAAACACTCAAATAACCCGTATTTCGCTTAGAAATAGCATTTTTAAGCGTTTGTAGGCGAGAGAAACAGTTTTTACATCATAGTTGGCCGTTTCACGATCTGAAACGAACGATTTGTACGAACATCTGGGATACATATTCTGCGTGATGTATCGATGGAAATCGATTGATTAGGGAATAGAATCATCAGATACACTGAATTTTAGTGAATACAAGGTTTTGGGGGCCCTCCGTGGTGCCCTCGCCGGTACAGCTAAAGTTCCGTGGAAGTTACTGTAAAACACTTAAATCACCCGTATATCGCTTAGATATAGCATTTTTAAGCGTTTGAAGGCGAAAGAAACAGTTTTTACATCATATTTGGCCGTTTCGCGGTCTGAAACGAACGATTTGTAAGAACATCTCGGATACATATTCTGCGTGATGTATCGATGGAAATCGATTGATTAGGGCATAGAATCATCAGATACACTGAATTTTAGTGAATACAAGGGTTTGAGGGCCCTCCGTGGTGCCCTCGCCGGTACAGATAAAGTTCCGTGGAAGTTACTGTAAAACACTCAAATCACCCGTATATCGCTTAGATATAGCATTTTTAAGCGTTTGAAGGCGAAAGAAACAGTTTTTACATCATATTTGGCCGTTTCGCGGTCTGAAACGAGCGATTTGTAAGAACATCTCGGATACACATTCTGCGTGACGTATCCATGGAAATCGATTTATTAGGGCATAGAATCATCAGATACACTGAATTTTAGTGAATACAAGGTTTAGGGGGCCCTCCGTGGTGCCCTCGCCGGTACAGTTAAAGTTCGGTGAAAGTTACTGTAAAACACTCAAATCACCCGTATATCGCTTAGAAATAGCATTTTTAAGCGTTTGAAGGCGAAAGAAACAGTTTTTACATCATATTTGGCCGTTTCGCGGTCTGAAACGAACGATTTGTAGGAACATCTCGGATACATATTCTGCGTGATGTATCGATGGAAATCGATTGATTAGGGCATAGAATCATCAGATACACTGAATTTTACTGAATACAAGGTTTTGGGGGCCCTCCGTATTGCCCTCGCCGGTACAGCTAAAGTTCCGTGGAAGTTACTGTAAAACACTCAAATCACATGTATTTCGCTTAGAAATAGCATTTTTAAGCGTTTGAAGGCGAGAGATATAGTTTTTACATCATATTTGGCCGTTTCACGGTCTGAAACGAACGATTTGTAAGAACATCTCGGATACATATTCTGCGTGATGTATCGATGGAAATCGATTGAATAGGGCATAGAATCATCAGATACACTGTATTTAATGAATACAAGGTTTTGGGGGCCCTCCGTCGTGCCCTCGCCGGTACAGCTAAAGTTCCGTGGAAGTTACTGTAAAACACTCAAATCACCCGTATTTCGCTTATAAAATGCATTTTTAAGCGTTTGAAGGCGAGAGAAACAGTTTTTACATCATATTTGGCCGTTTCACGGTCTGAAACGAACGATTTGTAAGAACATCTCGGATACATATTCTGCGTGATGTATCGATGGAAATCGATTGATTAGGGCATAGAATCATCAGATACACTGAATTTTAGTGAATACAAGGTTTTGGGGGCCCTCCGTCGTGCCCTCGCCGGTACAACTAAAGTTCCGTGGAAGTTACTGTAAAACACTCAAATCACATGTATTTCGCTTAGAAATAGCATTTTTAAGCGTTTGAAGGCGAGAGAAACAGTTTTTACATCATATTTGGGCGTTTCACGGTCTGAAATGAACGATTTGTAAGAACACTTTGGATACATATTCTGCGTGATGTATCGATGGAAATCGATTGATTAGGGCATAGAGTTATCAGATACACTGAATTTTAGTGAATACAAGGTTTTGGGGGCCCTCCGTGGTGCCCTCGCCGGTACAGCTAAAGTTCCGTGGAAGTTACTGTAAAACACTCAAATCACCCGTATTTCGCTTAGAAATAGCATTTTTAAGCGTTTGTAGGCTAGAGAAACAGTTTTTACATCATATTTGGCCGTTTCACGATCTGAAACGAACGATTTGTAAGAACATCTCGGATACATATTCTGCGTGATGTATTCATGGAAATCGATTGATTAGGGAATAGAATCATCAGATACACTGAATTTTAGTGAATACAAGGTTTTGGGGGCCCTCCGTGGTGCCCTCGCCGGTACAGCTAAAGTTCCGTGGAAGTTACTGTAAAACACTCGAATCACATGTATTTCGCTTAGAAATAGCATTTTTAAGCGTTTGAAGGCGAGAGAAACAGTTTTTACATCATATTTGGCCGTTTCACGGTCTGAAACGAACGATTTGTAAGAACATCTCGGATACATATTCTGCGTGTTGTATCGACGGAAATCGATTGATTAGGGCATAGAATCATCAGATGCACTGAATTTTAGTGAATACAAGGTTTTGGGGGCCCTGCGTGGTGCCCTCGCCGGTACAGCTAAAGTTCCGTGGAAGTTATTGTAAAACACTCAAATCACATGTATTTCGCTTAGAAATAGCTTTTTTAAGCGTTTGAAGGCGAGAGATACAGTTTTTACATCATATTTGGCCGTTTCACGGTCTGAAACGAACGATTTGTAAGAACATCTCGGATACATATTCTGCGTTATGTATCGATGGAAATCGATTGATTAGGGCATAGATTCATCAGATACACTGAATTTTAGTGAATACAAGGGTTTTGGGGCCCTCCGTGGTGCCCTCGCCAGTACAGCTAAAGTTCCGTGGAAGTTACTGTAAAACAATCAAATCACATGTATTTCGCTTAGAAACAGCATTTTTAAGCGTTTGAAGGCGAGAGAAACAGTTTTTACATCATATTTGGCCGTTTCACGGTCTGAAACGAACGATTTGTAAGAACACCTCGGATACATATTCTGCGTGATGTATCGATGGAAATCGATTGATTAGGGCATAGAATCATCAGATACACTGAATTTTAGGGAATACAAGGGTTTGAGGGCCCTCCGTGGTGCCCTAGCCGGTACAGCTAAAGTTCCGTGGAAGTTACTGTAAAACACTCAAATCACCCGTATATCGCTTAGAAATAGCATTTTTAAGCGTTTGAAGGCGAAAGAAACAGTTTTTACATCATATTTGGCCGTTTCGCGATCTGAAACGAACGATTTGTAAGAACATCTCGGATACATATTCTGCGTGATGTATCCATGGAAATCGATTAATTAGGGCATAGAATCATCAGATACACTGAATTTTAGTGAATATAAGGTTTAGGGGGCCCTCCGTGGGGCCCTCGCCGGTACAGCTAAAGTTCCGTGGAAGTTACTGTAAAACACTCAAATCACCCGTATATCGCTTAGAAATAGCATTTTTAAGGGTTTGAAGGCGAAAGAAACAGTTTTTACATCATATTTGGCCGTTTCGCGGTCTGAAACGAACGATTTGTAAGAACATCTCGGATACATATTCTGCGTGATGTATCGATGGAAATCGATTGATTAGGGCATAGAATCATCAGATACACTGTTTTAGTGAATACAAGGTTTTGGGGGCCCTCCGTGTTGCCCTCGCCGGTACAGCTAAAGTTCCGTAGAAGTTACTGTAAAACACTCAAATCACCCGTATATCGCTTAGAAATAGCATTTTTAAGCGTTTGAAGGCGAAAGAAACAGTTTTTACATCATATTTGGCCGTTTCGCGATCTGAAACGAACGATTTGTAAGAACATCTCGGATTCATATTCTGCGTGATGTATCGATGAAAATCGATTGATTAGGGAATAGAATCATCAGATACACTGAATTTCAGTGAATACAAGGTTTTGGGGGCCCTCCGTGGTGCCCTCGCCGGTACAGCTAAAGTTCCGTGGAAGTTACTGTAAAACACTCAAATCATCCGTATTTCGCTTAGAAAATGCATTTTTAAGCGTTTGAAGGCGAGAGAAACAGTTTTTACATCATATTTGGCCGTTTCACGGTCTGAAACAAACGATTTGTGAGAACATCTCGGATACATATTCTTCGTGATGTATCGATGGAAATTGATTGATTAGGGCATAGAATCATCAGATACACTGAATTTTAGTGAATACAAGGTTTTGGGGGCCCTCCGTGGTTCCCTCGCCGGTACAGCTAAAGTTCCATGGAAGTTACTGTAAAACACTCAAATCACCCGTATTTCGCTTAGAAATAGCATTTTTAAGCGTTTGTAGGCGAGAGAAACAGTTTTTACATCATATTTGGCCGTTTCACGATCTGAAACGAACGATTTGTAAGTACATCTCGGATACATATTCTGCGAGATGTATCGATGGAAATCGATTGATTAGGGCATAGAATCATCAGATACACTGAATTTTAGTGAATACAAGGTTTTGGGGGCCCTCCTTGGTGCCCTCGCCGGTACAGCTAAAGTTCCGTGGAAGTTACTGTAAAACACTCAAATCACCCGTATATCGCTTAGATATAGCATTTTTAAGCGTTTGAAGTCGAAAGAAACAGTTTTTACATCATATTTGGCCGTTTCGCGGTCTGAAACGAACGATTTGTAAGAACATCTCGGATACATATTCTGCGTGATGTATCGATGGAAATCGATTGATTAGGGCATAGCATCATCAGATACACTGAATTTTAGTGAATACAAAGTTTTGGGGGCCCTCCGTTTGCCCTCGCCGGTACAGCTAAAGTTCCGTGGAAGTTACTATAAAACACTCAAATCACAAGTATTTCGCTTAGAAATAGCATTTTTAAGCGTTTGAAGGCGAGAGATACAGTTTTTACATCATATTTGGCCGTTTCACGGTCTGAAACGAATAATTTGTAAGAACATCTCGGATACATATTCTGCGTGATGTATCGATGGAAATCGATTGATTAGGGCATAGAATCATCAGATACACTGAATTTTAGTGAATACAAGGTTTTGGGGCCCTCCGTGGTGCCCTCGCCGGTACAGCTAAAGTTCCGTGGAAGTTACTGTAAAACACTCAAATCACCCGTATATCGCTTAGAAATAGCATTTTTAAGCGTTTGAAGGCGAAAGAAACAGTTTTTACATCATATTTGGCCGTTTCGCGGTCTGAAACGAACGATTTGTAAGAACATCTCGGATACATATTCTGCGTGATGTATCGATGGAAATCGATTGATTAGGGCATAGAATCATCAGATACACTGAATTTTAGTGAATACAAGGGTTTGAGGGCCCTCCGTGGTGCCCTCGCCGGTACAGCTAAAGTTCCGTGGAAGTTACTGTAAAACACTCAAATCACCCGTATATCGCATAGATATAGCATTTTTAAGCGTTTGAAGTCGAAAGAAACAGTTTTTACATCATATTTGGCCGTTTCGCGGTCTGAAACGAACGATTTGTGAGAACATCTCGGATACATATTCTTCGTGATGTATCGATGGAAATTGAATGATTAGGGCATAGAATCATCATATACACTGAATTTTAGTGAATACAAGGTTTTGGGGGCCCTCCGTGGTGCCCTCGCCGGTATAGCTAAAGTTTCGTGGAAGTTACTGTAAAACACTCAAATCACCCGTATTTCGCTTAGAAATAGCATTTTTAAGCGTTTGTAGGCGAGAGAAACAGTTTTTACATCATATTTGGCCGTTTCACGATCTGAAACGAACGATTTGTAAGAACATCTGGGATACATATTCTGCGTGATGTTTCGATGGAAATCGATTGATTAGGACATAGAATCATCAGATACACTGAATTTTAGTGAATACAAGGTTTTGGGTGCCCTCCGTGGTGCCCTCGCCGGTACAGCTAAAGTTTCGTGGAAGTTACTGTAAAACACTCAAATCACCCGTATATCGCTTAGAAATAGCATTTTTAAGCGTTTGAAGGCGAAAGAAACAGTTTTTACATCATATTTGGCCGTTTCGCGGTCTGAAACGAGCGATTTGTAAGAACAGCTCGGATACATATTCTGCGTGACGTATCCATGGAAATCGATTGATTAGGGCATAGAATCATCAGATACACTGAATTTTAGTGAATACAAGGTTTAGGGGGCCCTCCGTGGTGCCCTCGCCGGTACAGTTAAAGTTCGGTGAAAGTTACTGTAAAACACTCAAATCACCCGTATATCGCTTAGAAATAGCATTTTTAAGCGTTTGAAGGCGAAAGAAACAGTTTCTACATCATATTTGGCCGTTTCGCGGTCTGAAACGAGCGATTTGTAAGAACAGCTCGGATACATATTCTGCGTGACGTATCCATGGAAATCGATTGATTAGGGCATAGAATCATCAGATACACTAGATTTTAGTGAATACAAGGTTTTGGGGGCCCTCCGTGTTGCCCTCGCCGGTACAGCTAATGTTCCGTGGAAGTTACTGTAAAACACTCAAATCACATGTATTTCGCTTAGAAATAGCATTTTTAAGCATTTGAAGGCGAGAGATACAGTTTTTACATCATATTTGGCCGTTTCACGGTCTGAAACGAACGATTTTTAAGAACATCTCGGATACATATTCTGCGTGATGTATCGATGGAAATCGATTGATTAGGGCATAGAATCATCAGATACACTGAATTTTAGTGAATACAAGGTTTTGGAGGCCCTCCGTGGTGCCCTCGCCGGTACAGCTAAAGTTTCTTGGAAGTTACTGTAAAACACTAAAATCACACGTATTTCGCTTAGAAATAGCATTTTTAAGCGTTTGAAAGCGAAAGAAACAGTTTTTATATCATATTTGGCCATTTCACGGTCTGAAACGAACGATATGTAAGAACATCTCGCATACATATTCTACGTGATGTTTCGATGAAAATCGATTGATTAGAGCATAAAATCATCAGATGCACTGAATTTTAGTGAATACAAGGTTTTGGGAGCTCTCCGTTGTGCCCACGCCGGTACAGCTAAAGTTCCGTGAAAGTAACTGTAAATCACTCAAATCACACATATTTCGTTTAGAAATAGTATTTTTAAGCGTTTCAAGGCGAGAGAAACAGTTTTTACATCATATTTCGCCGTTTCACGGTCTGAAACGAACGATTTGTAAGAACATCTCGGATACATATTCTACGTGATGTATCGATGGAAATCGATTGATTAGGGCATAAAATCATCAGATGCACTAAATTTTAGTGAATACAAGGTTTTGGGTCCCTACGTGGTGCCCTCGCCGGTACAGCTAAAGTTCCGTGGAAGTTACTGTAAAACACTCAAATCACACGTATTTCGCTTAGAAATAGCATTTTTAAGCGTTTGAAGGCGAGAGAAACAGTTTTTACATCATATTTGACCGTTTTACGGTCTGAAACGAACGATTTGTAAGAATATCTCGGATACATATTCTACGTGATATATCGATGGAAATCGATTGAATAGGGCATAAAATCATGAGATGCATTGAATTTTAATAAATACAATGTTTTGGGGGCCCTCCGTGGTGCCCTCGCCGGTACAGCTAAAGTTCCGTGGAATTTACTTTAAACACTCAAATCACACGTATTTCGCTTAGAAATAGCATTTTTAAGCGTTTGAAGGCGAGAGAAACAGTTTTTACATCATATTTGGCCGTTTCACGGTCTGAAACGAACGATTTGTAAGAACATCTCGGTTACATATTCTACGTGATGTATCGATGGAAATCGATTGATTAGGGCATAAAATCATCAGATGCACTGAATTTTAGTGAATACAAAGTTATGGCGGCCCTCAGTGAAGCCCTCGCCGGTACAGCTAAAGTTCCGTGGTAGTTACCGTAAAACACTCAAATCACACGTATTTCGCTTAGAAATTGCATTTTTAAGCGTTTGAACGCGAGAGAAACAGTTTTTACATCATATTTGGCTGAAACGAACGATTTGTAAGAACATCTGGGATACATATTCTACGTGATGTATCGATGGAAATCGATTGATTAGGGCATAAACTCATCAGATGCACTGAATTTTAGTGAATACTAGGTTTTGGGGGCCCTCCGTGTTGCCCTAGCCGGTACAGCTAATGTTCCGTGGAAGTTACTGTAAAACACTCAAATCACACGTATTTCGCATAGAAATAGCATTTTTAAGCGTTTGAAGGCGAGAGAAACAGTTTTTACATCATATTTGGCAGTTTCACAGTCTGAAACGAACGATTTGTAAGAACATATCGGATACCATATTCTATGTGATGTATCGATGGAAATCGATTGATTAGGGCATAAAATCATCAGATGCACTGAATTTTAGTGAATACAAGGTTATGGCGGCCCTTCGTGGTGCCGTCGCCGGTACAGCTAAAGTTTTGTGGAAGTTACTGTAAAACACTAAAATCACACGTATTTCGCTTAAAAATAGCATTTTTAAGCGTTTGAAGGCGAAACAAACAGTTTTTACATCATATTTGGCCTTCACGGTCTGAAACGAACGATTTGTAAGAACATCTCGAATTCATATTCTACGTGATGTATCGATGAAATCGATTGATTAGGGCATAAAATCATCAGATGCACTGAATTTTAGTGAATACAAGGTTATGGCGGCCCTTCGTGGTGCCGTCGCCGGTACAGCTAAAGTTCCGTGGAAGTTACTGTAAAACACTCAAATCAACGTATTTCGCTTAGAAATAGCATTTTTAAGCGTTTGAAGGCGAGAGAAACAGTTTTTACATCATATTTGGCAGTTTCACGGTCTGAAACGAACGATTTGTAAGAACATATCGGATATCATATTCTATGTAATGTATCGATGGAAATCGATTGATTAGGGCATAAAATCATCAGATGCACTGAATTTTAGTGAATACAAAGTTATGGCGGCCCTTAGTGGAGCCCTCGCCGGTACAGCTAAAGTTCCGTGGAAGTTACCGTAAAACACTCAAATCACACGTATTTCGCTTAGAAATTGTATTTTTAAGCGTTTGAACGCGAGAGAAACAGTTTTTACATCATATTTGGCCGTTTCACGGTCTGAAACGAACGATTTGTAAGAACATCTGGGATACATATTCTACGTGATGTATCGATGGAAATCGATTGATTAGGGCATAAAATCATCAGATGCACTGAATTTTAGTGAATACTAGGTTTTGGGGGCCCTCCGTGGTGCCCTAGCCGGTACAGCTAATGTTCCGTGGAAGTTATTGTAAAACACTCAAATCACACGTATTTCGCATAGAAATAGCATTTTTAAGCGTTTGAAGGCGAGAGAAACAGTTTTTACAACATATTTGGCCGTTTCACGGTCTGAAACGAACGATTTGTAAGAACATCTCGGATACATATTCTACGTAATGTATCGATGGAAATCGATTGATTAGGGAATAAAATCATCAGATGCACTGAATTTTAATGAATGCAAGGTTTTGAGCTCCCTACGTGGTGCCCTCGCCGGTACAGCTAAAGTTCCGTGGAAGTTACTGTAAAACACTCAAATCAACGTATTTCGCTTAGAAATAGCATTTTAAGCGTTTGAAGGCGAGAGAAACAGTTTTTACATCATATTTGGCCGTTTATTTATTTATTTATTTTTTTTTATTTTTTTTTTTTTTTTATTGCACATAAAGTGTACAAAAGGAATTTGTTTCAGCTACAACAGCTGATTTTCAAACAAATCCTGAAATTAGCAGTACAATAGATGAGATGATAAGTTATTTTGAGAAACGTGTACAAAAATAATAATTATGCAATAAAAAACAAAGAACAAATAAAACTATGACAACAACAAATAGTCCACCTGTACAGTACATTGTTTAAATAATAAAAATATAAAAAGTAAAACTATTGTTGGAATGATTAAAAAACACAGCACGAATAATATTTTAAAAACATAGATAATAATAATAATTAGGCAGTGTAAAATTCAAGAACAAGTAAAAGTATCACAACAACAAATAGTCCACTTGTACAGTACATTGTATAAATAATAAAAATATAAAAAGTAAACTATTGTCAGAACGATAAAAAAAACACAGCACGAATAACATTTTAAAAACATAGATAATAATAATAATTAGGCAGTATAAAATTCAAAGAACAAATAAAACTAGGACAACAACAAATAGTCCACCTGTATAGTACATTGTATAAATGATAAAAATTTAAAAAGTAAACTATTGTCCGAACGATAAAAAAACACACCACGAAATAATATTTTAAAAACTAGCTTCAGTCTTGTTATTAGTAGAGTGATAAAATTTTGTTAATTAAATAAAGAGGTTCTTAGCACAGTCTGTAAAAAAGTCTTGAATATTATAATATTCTTTGGTAATTAATATTACTTTTATATTTTTTATGATTGACCTGTGGGTTCCACTTTTTAGATTTGCAGATTTGTATATTTTAATGCCAACATATTCACACGTATTTTCATAAGCAGAGGTTCTATGTTTGGGTACGCGTAGAGTTGTATTAGTTTGCCTAGTCGAATACTATGAATTGAGGGTGGTGAAATTGCTAAAAAAATTTAAAACAAACTTAATAATTTCTAAAATATAAATAGAAGGTACAGTTAAAATGCCTAATTTTTTAAAATGACCCCTACAAGAACTCAAAGAATTCAGTTTTGAAATAGTTCGTAGTACTCTCTTTTGTACAATGAAAACGTCGTATATAGATGATGGAGTACCCCATATGGTGATGCCGTATGTGACAATTGAATAAAAGTATCCGTAATAAATAGTAGACTGGGTGTGTCAAACATAGAGGTTAGAGTTCGGAAACAGTAGCAGCACTTGTTAAGTTTATTTATTACATGGGAAGTTTGCGTGATCCATTTATTGTCCTCATCGAAGAAGACGCCGAGACATCTAGTAGAACCAACTTGGGAAATACGTAGATCAGCCGGAGATACATTCACTTTGCTGGAGGCATTCAAGAAGAATTGAGAACATGATGTTTTCGTTAAATTAAGGGATAACTTATTATTATCACACCACCGAATGATGTCACTCACAACACTATTTATTAGGTCACTTGAAAATTCACCCTTTTTGCAAGATACTAAAAAGTAAGCATCGTCTGCATACAATATACAAGATGTGTTTTTCACTACGGAAGGAAGATCATTTATGTATACTAGGAAGAGTAGAGGTCCGAGCACTGACCCCTGTGGTACACCGCGGTGAATGGAGCCCTTATCTGAAAGTATAGGGGTGTAAGTGTTTTTTGTCTTTAATTTGACACTCTGAGTTCTTCCAGATAGGTAGGATCTGAACCATGATAATGCAATTCCCCGTACACCCATGCATTCTAGTTTGAGTAATAATATATCATGGCAGACAGTATCGAATGCTTTCGACAGATCGCTCGATATACCAAATACAGTGTGGTTATTGTCCAGGTTATTGATTATGTTGTTTACGATACATGTCATTGCAGTTATAGTTGACTTATCCTCCAGGAATCCATGTTGCGAGTTAGAGATGGTATTGTTTTTTATTAGAAACGCCATTAATCTTTTGTGCATTAACTTTTCCAGCATTTTTGAAAAATTAGTGAGTAAAGATATGGGTCTGAAATTTTCAAGTAAATTTGCATCCCCTTTCTTAAAAACAGGTGTGACGATGGCGTGTTTAAATGCACTCGGAAATTCGCCCGCAGATAAAGATAGATTAAAAATGTGGGTAAGTGGCTTAGCTATGATATAACCACAAGCTTTAATCACATTGCTAGGTATATGATCATATCCGCAGGAGTACTTGTTCTTCAGAGAGTTAATGAGCAACATGACTTCTTCTTCTGTTGTTGGGGTAAGAAAAATTGAGTGCTGTGTCCGTTCAGTGATTGGGTTATATTGATCACTGTTACCTGAGGAATCGTTTGGCTGCAGGAGAAAGTTGTTATAATTATTTGCACCAGCGGTAGTTATAACAGGGAAGCTATGGGCCTCGGTATTGCGGTTGGTTACATCTTTTACAACTTTCCATGTGGACTGTACGATGTTATTAGAAGTAGCAATGTATTTTGAGAGATACTTTTTCTTAGCTAACTTAATTACAGATGTTAATATCGCGCAGTACTTTTTGAAGTGTAAACGAAGGACGGGTGAATTATCTTGCCGGAGACGGAGACGAAGTTTGGCTTTGGTACGGCATGATATGCGTATGCCTTTCGTTATCCATTGGACAGTGTATTTATTAGACTTTATGTAAGTAAGAGGAAACGATTCTTCAAATGCGGATGTGAATTTACGCAAAAACAATTCAGTGGAAAGATTTATGTCTAATTCTTGTTTCACGTCATTCCATGATGTACATTCAAGTTCTTTATTAAACTTCGTCCATTTTTTTGTGAGTATATACGTCTGCAGATTTGAGGTTCAGTAGTTTTTGTTGCTTTTTCAATATTAATATTACAGATTATAGCCTCATGATCTGAGAAGGGAATACTAACTACCTTATATATGCCATGGATGTTTGGAGATGTTACTATATTATCAATGCAAGTAGATGATGTAGGCGTGATACGTGTAGGTTGGTTGATATTTACGTTTAAGTTGAACGATGATAACAATGATAGTAATTTTTGTTTTCCAGTTGATGGACTTAGAAAATCTGTGTTGAAATCACCACAAACAAACAAGTGAATATTAGGATGATAAATTGCATTTAAAATATGTTGCAAGAAGTTCTGGAAATTTCCACTTGGCGATCTGTAAAGCACCAGAACAAATAAAGATGCTGTTAGACATTTTAGTTTTATGAGCGAGAATTCAAAGTCTTTCTCTTGTATAAGTGTATTGAAGGACAATATTTCTACAAACTCCAGATTTTGTTTAATAAGAATACAAGTGCCTCCACGTATATCCTCATTCCTGCAGTAGACAGATGCAGTTATATAGTTTGGAATTCTAAAGGCATTTATTTCTTCAGAGTTTAGCCAGTGTTCGCTGAGCAATATAATGTCTGGATGATAACTGTAAGTATCAAAATAGGCTTCGAGCTCTAGCATTTTATTTTGCATTCCTTGAATATTTAGACAAAATAATTTAAGAGTGAGATTTCGATTGGCCACGAAAGTTATACGGTTTTCCGGTATTATTGGTCTTTGCTGCCTGCGGAGATTTTTTATCCGGAGTTAGGCTGTTTACTAACGTAGCCATTTTTAGCAAGGAGGAGTTAGCTGAGGCGATATCCTTACCAATGGCAGTGGTATTAAGTACAGCATCGTAGTCTGTCAGTATTTATTGTTTTTGTAGGAACATTTTATATAGCGCGCCAAATATCTTGTGTAACGGGAACTTTAGTTCTTCTTCTTGTGAAATGTTAGTTGGTTGTAAGTCACACACAATGGTGACACTGTTGCACATGATATGTGCGCGCGCTTAAAATAAATATAACCTGTAATATAGAAAGATATTAAAAACGTTTGTGTATGTTGTGAAATATTGCGTTTATTTTATAAATCCACAAAACTCTGCGTAAACTAATAACAGGTTATGGGCCCAGGCCATGCCTAGACACAAATAAAAGAAAAAAAACTATTACGATTGCGAACGACGAAGAGACGAAACGTAAAACATAAAAAGAAAAACAACTATGGGCGACGATATAAGGCTGGAAAAATTAAATGCGACAAATTACCGGCATTGGAGTCGTCGAGCGAAAAGCATATTAATGAGTAAACAATGTTGGTCAGCAATCGAGCCTGGTATGAGTGAAACACCGACAAACGTAGAATTACGAGCAAATGAAAAAGCAGTCGGAATATTAATGACGAGCATTGATGACGACGCACTAGACGATGTCGAAGATTGTGTAACAGCACAGGAAATCTGGAATGGCCTGAAAGAAGCAAGAACTCAGTTTAACTCATGGGATGGAATGCTAGCTGTAAAAGAATGTGCGAATATAACGAAACGAGAAGATGAAACAATACTACAGTATCTAACGAGACATAAACAAATGTTATTCAAAGTAAGAGGTGCAGGTATAGAATTTGCAGATAAGCAATCAATCATATTTCTCTTAATGGGTTTGCCAGCCGAATATGAAACCTTTGCAAGAAGCTTTAAATTGGATGATAAAACGCTGACGATGAAAACATTTAAAAATCAACTTCTCGAAGAAGAAACTCGACTAATGAGTAACAATATAAACAGAGACATCAAAGTCATGAAAATCAGTGGGTCAAATACAAAATACGCGAATAAATTCGAAAAATACGAACGAAATCACACAAGTTTTCGAGGCGGATACCAACAAAAACAAGGGCGTAGATATACAAACAATGGTCATAAACAAGCGAACAGCGATGATGACAAATCCAATCAGCGGGGAAGCGGAAGTAACGAGGAGCGTGGACCGAGATGTTATAGATGTCAAATGTTTGGTCATATTGGTAAATACTGTCCTAAATTCGGTGACCATCAAAATACATCAAATAATACAAGATCTAATTCAGAAAAATCAACAAATTTAGCACTTGCGATGTATACAGAGAAAGAAGATAATACAAATTCGACAATAAATGAAAAACACAGTACATTCTGTACCATAAAAAATGCAAGTACACGCAATGACATTTGGATTATTGATAGTGGAGCGACAGACCACATAACATGTCGCCGTGACAGATTCAAAACGTTTATTGAGCAGACATCATCAGTAGAAGTTGCTGGAGGTGGAAAATTAATGTCATATGGTTACGGCATTATGCGTATTGAATTATCAAACGAATGTGGTGGTTCGACAATAGATTTTATGAATACACTTTACGTACCGGACCTTCAGGGAAATCTGTTATCAGCAACAAAAATTACGGACCATGGATTCAAGATAAACATGAAGAAAGAAGTGCTACTCATAAGCGACAAAAATGACAATGTTCGAGCGAAAGCGATTCGTGAAGGAAGATTCTACTGTTTGCGAGAAAACAAACCAGATATACAATTAAAACCTCAACCCTCTATTGTAAACTTGGCTAAGTCAAAAGAACTGGAAATATGGCATAAAAGGTTAGGGCATATTCATATTCAAGCAGTACGAAAACAACTAAAAACTTCGGCAGTTGAAATAGAACTGAAAGACACAGACACAAATCAGTTATGCGACATTTGTATAGAAGGGAAAATGAAGTCACTACCCTTTCCCAAAACAAGCGAAACGCGAGCAACGGAACCATTACAGCGAATACATTCAGACGTGATGTGTGTAATGAATCCAGTATCATACGGAGGTGCAAGATAGATAGTAACCTTCACAGATGATCATACAAGATATACTGAAGTTTACCCTATGAAGCACAAAAGCGAAGCATTAGAAAAATTTAAAATTTTCAAAGCATATGCCGAAAATGTACACAAAAGAAAAATAGTAGAATTGCGAACAGACAACGGTAGAGAATATATAAATACAGAATTTGACAAATATTTGCAAAACGAAGGAATAAGACGCCAGTTAACTGTGGCACATACGCCGCAACAAAACGGCGTGGCAGAAAGGCTGAATCAAACGCTGGTAAATATGGCGAGATGTATACTTTTAGAAAGCGGCCTACCTTTAAGATTATGGGCGGAAGCAGTTTATTGCGCAAATTACTTAAGAAACAGAACCCCAACGAAGGCAAACCAAGGACGAAGTCCATACATAATTTGGAAAGGAAAACCCCCAAATCTCATCCATTTACGAACTTTCGGATGTCGAGCATGGAAGAAGATCTCAGAAAAGCAGTCTAAGTTCAAACCAAGGGGCGAAGAAAGAATTATGATCGGATACTCAGAACAATCCAAAGCATATCGTTTATGGAATCCGAAAAACCAGACAGTAGACATAGCGCGCGATGTCATATTTGAAGAAGAAATATTTCCAGCTAAAATGAAGAAAGAAAACATTGAATCAAACAAATATGAAGATACAAAGAAATGGATGACATTAACTTTTAACGAATTATGTAGTGAAGATAATACTGAAGCGAAAAACGAAAATCGAGGTGAAGAAATAAACAACGTAGAAGAGGAAGAAGAAAGGGAAAGTGTTAGCGAGGAACAAATATCAAAAGAAACAGCACAATTAGAACAACCATTAAATCAACAAAATTTTCAAGAAATAGAACGAAGAAGAAGAAATATAAGAAAACCTGCGTGGATGCAAGACTACGTTACAGAATGCAAACACGTTCAGAAAGAAGAAACAAGACCAAAAGACCCAATAACATTACAGGAGGCGATAAAAACGAACGACAGTGAAGAGTGGAAAAATGCAATTATGGAAGAATTCGAGAACCTTATACGCAATAAAACATGGACATTTGTACCAAGAACAAGACATATAAAAGTAATACGAACCAAATGGGCATTCAAGAGAAAATATGATGAAAACGGAAAATTAGTAAGACATCGAGCAAGAGTCGTAGCATTGGGATACGAACAGCGACCAGGAATAGACTTTGATAAAACGTACAGCCCAGTCGTGAAGATGAAAACAATGCGTATATTGATGGGTATAGCGACAGAGCGAAATTGGAGCGTACACCACGTAGACATAGTAGCAGCGTATCTATTGGCAGATATTGATAGTGAAACTTATATCGAAATTCCAGAAGGGTTCATAGAAACAAGCGACAAAATACGAGAAAAATTTAATAATATACCAAGTGAAGATGAACTACGAAACGGAAAATGGATATGCAAATTAGAAAAGTGTATCTATGGATTACATCAATCGGGAAGAAAATGGAACGAAACATTAGACGGATTTCTAAGGAAACAAAATATGAAACGATCTGTCGCAGACCCGTGTGTTTACTATGACAACCAACGAGAACTCATAGTGACCACATACGTCGATGACTTAATGATTTATGGTAAACTTGAAGAAATAAATAAAATGAAAGAAACATTTGGAAAGGAATATGAAACACGAGACTTAGGAGACGTACGACACGTTCAGTCTATACGAGTTACAAAGACCGATACAGGATTTATCCTGGATCAAACAGCATACACCGAAGAAACACTAAAAGAATTTCAAATGCAAGATTGTCGACCGGTATTAACACCGTTAGCAACAGGAGAAAAATTGGAAGCTGCAAATAAAGAAAACAAGTTAGATGAAGCAAATGCATCGAGATATAGGACATTGATAGGAAGCATATTATATTTGGCAACGGGTACAAGGCCAGATTTGGCATATCCTACGACATATCTTAGTCAGTTTAATCACAATCCATCACAAGATCATTGGCGAGCTGCGAAACATCTTTTAAGATATCTAAAAGGCACCAAAACCAAAGGATTGGAATTGAAAAAATCTGAAGAAAATGTTAAGATGTACACCGATGCTGACTGGGGATCGGACATAACAGATCGAAAATCGTATAGTGGTTTCATAACAACTTTCGCAGGAGCTGCAGTAAATTGGCATAGCAGAAAGCAACGAACAATCGCTTTAAGCACCGTTGAAGCAGAATTTGTTGCACTGAGCGAAGCCGTACGCGAAGCGAAATGGATGAACAATCTTTTAGAAGAAATAGGACAGACAAAATTCGTGGAACGTCCTATCGTTATCCACATTGACAATCAAGGAGCTAAGAAATTAGCAGAAAATAGAACATCTTCAGAACGTACTAAACATATCGCATTGAAAATATTCTTTGTTCAGGACGAGATTGAAGAGGGAAACATCAGTCTACAATATGTACCCACATACGAAAATGCTGCGGACTGCATGACCAAGATAATTGAAGGAAAAAAATTTAAAGGACAATGTGGAGTCCTTGGACTCAAGGACTAGGGGAGGTGTCAGTATTTATTGTTTTTGTATGAACATTTTATATAGCGCGCCAAATATCTTGTGTAACGGGAACTTTAGTTCTTCTTCTTGTGAAATGTTAGTTGGTTGTAAGTCACACACAATGGTGACACTGTTGCACATGATATGTGCGCGCGCTTAAAATAAATATAACCTGTAATATAGAAAGATATTAAAAACGTTTGTGTATGTTGTGAAATATTGCGTTTATTTTATAAATCCACAAAACTCTGCGTAAACTAATAACATAGTCAATATCACTCAGGGATTCGGCAGAATTTAGAATTGGTAGAGTGTCATGTGAGTACAGTTTACCATTAATTCGGAGTTTGAGATTTTGTTGTCTCACATTGTATCCTAATTGTTTTGCTTCTTTCTTGTATTCATGTAAGTTTTTATTAATTTCTTGCTCCTGAGTGGTGAGAACATTGTTAATAAATATATTCGTTCCTTTTAATTTAAATAAGTTTTAGTTTTTGTGTCATATTTTATGAATTTTACTATTACTGGTCTTGTTTTATTTGGTACGAGAATTTTGCTGCCAAGTCTCCTTATATGACTAATATCATTAGAGTTTATTGCTAATGAGAGTTTGGTGGTTAAAATATTTAAAACAATGGCCTGCAAATCTTCATTTTCTTGCTCCGACAGACCAGTAATTATAATGTTATTAGCTTTTACTTCTTTTTAAGTATTTTATTTTCATCTTTAAGATTTTTTAATTCTATTGTAGTGTTTACAGAGAAATTATGTAATGCAGTATCCATACCAATAAATTTGTCATTTATCTTCTTGAATTCTGTTTGCAAGTATGCCATAATGTCATTATTAGTTACTTCGACCTTTCCTTCCATGTTTAATACACAACAAGCGAGACAGATATGTAGAATGGGCTGCCAGAATTATAATGCAAGTTTCTAAAGAACTTGTTGCAGTAATGAAGTGACGTAGGTATGCAGAGACTTGTTTAATTAGAATTTAAGTAATTTTGACTTAAGTATCACATCTATATATTTAGAAAAGCCAAATATGTCGCAAAGTATAAAGAGTATCTCAGGTAAAAATAAAATGTTCGTATTCACTACACTTTGAACTACAGTATGTTCCACAATTGCACTTTTATAAGTTAGATAACACCACATAAAAAACACAAATATACTCAAGCAAATAATACACGTGTGAAAAATGAAAATATTAATTGATCACGGTCTGAAACGAACGATTTGTAAGACCATCTCGGATACATATTCTACGTAATGTATCGATGGAAATCGATTGATTAGGGCATAAAATCATCAGATGCACTGAATTTTAGTGAATGCAAGGTTTTGGGGGCCCTACGTGGTGCCCTCGCCGGTACAGCTAAAGTTCCGTGGAAGTTACTGTAAAACACTCAAATCACACGTATTTCGCTTAGGAATAGAATTTTTAAGCGTTTGAAGGCGAGAGAAACCGTTTTTACACCATATTTGGCCGTTTCACGGTCTGAAACGAACGATTTGTAAGAACATCTCGGATACATATTCTACGTGATGTATCGATGGAAATCGATTGATTAGGGCATAAAATCATTAGATGCACTGAATTTTAATGAATACAAGGTTTTGGGGGCCCTCCGTGGTGCCCTCGTCGGTACAGCTAAATTTCCGTGGAAGTTACTGTAAAACACTTAAATCACACGTATTTCGCTTAGAAATAGCATTTTTAAGCGTTTGAAAGCGAAAGAAACAGTTTTTTCATCATATTTGGCCGTTTCACGGTCTGAAACGAACGATTTGTAAGAACATCTCGCATACATATTCTACGTGATGTATCGATGGAAATCGATTGATTAGGGCATAAAATCATCAGATGCACTGAATTTTAGTGAATACAAAGTTATGGCGGCCCTTCGTGGTGCCCTCGCCGGTACAGCTAAAGTTTCTTGGAAGTTACTGAAAACAATAAAATCACACGTATTTCGCTTAGAAATAGCATTTTTAAGCGTTTGAAGGAGAAAGAAACAGTTTTTACATCATATTTGGCTGTTTCACGGTCTGAAACGAACGATATGTAAGAACATCTCGGATACATATTCTACGTGATGTCCCGATGAAAATCGATTGATTAGGGCATAAAATCATCAGATGCACTGAATTTTAATGAATACAAGGTTTTGGGAGCCCTCCGTTGTGCCCTCGCCGGTACAGCTAAAGTTCCGTGAAAGTAACTGTAAATCACTCAAATCACACATATTTCGTTTAGAAATAGCATTTTTAGGCGTTTGAAGGAGAAAGAAACAGTTTTTACATCATATTTGGCCGTTTCACGGTCTGAAACGAACGATTTGTAAGAACATCTCGGATACATATTCTACGAGATGTATCGATGGAAATCGGTTGATTAGGGCATAAAATCATTAGATGCACTAAATTTTAGTGAATGCAAGGTTTTGGGTCCCTACGTGGTGCCCTCGCCGGTACAGCTAAAGTTCCGTGGAAGTTACTGTAAAACACGCAAATCACACTTATTTCCCTTAGAAATAGCATTTTTAAGCGTTTGAAGGCGAGAGATACAGTTTTTACATCATATTTGGCCGTTTCACGGTCTGAAACGAACGATTTGTAAGAACATCTCGGATACATATTCTACGTAATGTATCGATGGAAATCGTTTGATTAGGGCATAAAATCTTCAGATGCACTGAATTTTAGTGAATACAAAGTTTTGGGGCCCTCCGTGGTGCCCTCGCCGGTACAGCTAAAGTTTCGTGGAAGTTACTGCAAAACACTCAAATCACACGTATTTCGCTTAGAAATAGCATTTTTAAGCGTTTGAAGGCGAGAGAAACAGTTTTTACATCATATTTGGCCGTTTCACGGTCTGAAACGAGCGATATGTAAGAACATCTCGGATACATATTCTACGTGATGTATCGATGGAAGTCGATTAATTAGCGCCTAATATTATCAGATGCATTGAATTTTAGTGAATACAAGGTTATGGGGTCCTCCGTGGCGCCCTCGCTGGTACAGCTAAAGTTCCGTGGAAGTTGCTGTAAAACACTCAAATCACACGTATTTCGCTTAGAAATAGCATTTTTAAGCATTTTAAGGCGAGAGAAATAGTTTTTACATAATATTTTGCTGTTTCACGGTTTGAAACGAGCGATTTGTAAGAACAACGGATACATATTCTACGTGATGTATCGATGGAAATCGATTGATTTGGACCTAATATAATCAGATGCACTAAATTGTAGTGTATACGAGGTTTTGGGGGCCCTCCGTGGTGCCCTGGTCGGTACAGCTAAAGTTCCGTGGAAGTTACTGTAAAACACTCAAATCACACGTATTTCGCTAAGAAATAGCAATATTAAGCGTTTGAAGGTGAGAGAAACAGTTTTTATATCATATTTGGCCGTTTCACGCTCTGAAACGAACGATTTGTAAGAACATCGAACATCTCGGATACATACTACGAGATGTATCGATGGAAATCGATTGATTAGAACCCAATATTTTCAGAAGCACTGAATTTTAGGGAATACAAGGTTTTGGGGGCCCTCCGTGGTGCCCTCGCCGGTACAGCTGAAGTTCCGTGGAAGTTGCTGTAAAACACTCAAATCACACGTATTACGCTTAGATATAGCATTTTTAAGCGTTTAAAAGCGAAAGAAGTTGTTTTTACATCATATTTGGCCGTTTCACGCTCTGAAACGAACGATTTGTAAGAACATCTCGGAAACATATTCTACATGATGTATCTATGGAAATTGATTGATTAGGGCCTAATTTTATCAAATGTGTAGTAGGCTAATTAAAATTTCATAATAAAAAAACAAGTAGACTAAAACAACGAAGATTGATTGATTGAGTTAAAAAATAAAGTGTCAATTTATAAAAATATATGTTTAATAAAATAAATGATTAATAATTTGTGTGTTTGTTTTCCTCATTTAACATTTGGTAGCAGAGCGTAGTTGTTCTGCTCGACGCAGTGGAAGAGCAACAAAAAATGGATCCGATGAATATAGTAAAAATGGAACTGTTAACTAATAATAACTATTCCATATGGAGTAGGAGGATGGAAGCGTTGTTGGACAGTAAAGGGCTTTATGAAGATGTTATTTTACAAAATGAACCAGAAAGATTAGAAGGAGATGTTCAGACGGATAGATTACACAATGATTGGCAGAAGAAAAATAAAGAAGCATACAGTTTCCTTATCTTCAGTTTATCACCAGAGTTAGCAATGGCATTTAAGGAAATCAAAAATGCGAAGCAATTATGGGAAGCAATAAAAGATAGATTCGAAGGAACAATTGAAGAGAAAATTATAGATTTAATGATGGATATTTCCAGATTAAAAATAAAAAATCTGATGTGGCCAGCACAATACCTTCCGTCAATCCTGTGTATTATGTACAAATTCAAAATAATGTTACTGCACGCGCCCATACATAAATTGTCTTGCAAAAGATCCTATATTTCCAGTAAAGTTATTTCATTAACAAACTATGCAAATTGCACTTGACACTGACATTTTCTTCTTCTTTAGTTTTTCCCATTCGTTAGGGGGTCGCCATTTTTTATTTTCTTCTGCCACTCATTTTTGTTTTGCGTGTCATTCCTCATTCAGTTCCTTTTCCCTCAAGTCTTCTACAATACAGTCTTTTCATCTTATATATGGTCTTCCTATGTTTCTTCCACCTTCTATTAATATATTCATCTCTCCTCATGACATGTTCAAACCAATGTAATCGTCTCTCATATATCTAGAAACTTCTAACACTAGAGTTACTTCCCTTATTCTTTCATTGATTTACATTTTATTGATACTGACATCTGTCAATTTGAATTACCTGAAAATATTAGCAGTTTCCATGGTTAAGTTAGCATAGCTGGCTGAATTATGAAATTTATGTGAAATTTATTATTTTTTGTATTCTTCTTTAACTCTATATCTGTTGCATAACAAATATAAAATGCAATCAATCGTATAGATAATAATATATTCTTTAAGTTATAATAACATTTAACTGATTTTTTCAAGAAAAACTGTCAAAATCTTCAAATGAGGGTACTTCCGGCCGACCAATTATAACCAAAATCTAAACAGGTCTGCATATGGTTGTAAGGAAGAGGAATACGCAAGAATTGTAATTTTTGGAATTCTAGTATTGGAGATATCGTCCACGAAAAAGCGGTCACATACACACACACATACACACACGCACATACGAACACACACACACACACACATACAGACATCATCGTAAAAATAGTAAAATCGTATTGTAAAGACCCTAAAACGTGCTTATTCAATGAAAACTCACCACCGAATTTTTTGACCAAAGACAATACCTTCCTTACCTAGAGGTGACGGAAGGTAAAAATGGTGAAAACATTGACGAGTATCTAACGAGAGCACAAGGTATATCCAGACAATTAATAGAATACGGTAAAACAATTTCGGAGCGAGAATTGACAATATACATCATTGAATGCTTACCAAAGAATTATAATAGTGTAGCTATTCCCGTATTAGTTAATAGAGGAATAAAGTTCGCATTCATTACTGTCATATGAAAGGAAAATAAAAGAAGAGAGAATAGAAGAAGGAAATGCATATAAAACAAATTTTAAATTTTAAACGAAAGAGAATCGTAAGGAATGCTTCTATTGCAAGAAACCCGACCATATACAGAAATACTGCTGGTTAAAGAAGAATCAAGAATAAAGAGAAAATAAACATTTTCAGAAACCAAAGGGTAGAAAAGAAAGAGCAAACACCGCAGAAGAACACGAAGAAAAAATTAATGAACAAGCATTGACAACAACAGTGAATTTAACAACGTTTAAAAACAAGCAAAAATGGTATTTAGATTCGGCGTGTACGTCACACATGACATTTACAGATGAGTGGTTGGAAGAGATTAACCAAGAAGACAGAGAAATAAACGTTGCAGAAGATGGTCGTTCTATTCAAGCTTTATCAAGAGGAAATGTAAGAGCTGTTACAGAAATTAAAGATGGAACAAAAAATGTTAAATTAGAAGATGTTCTTTATGTACCAAAGTTACGAGTCAACTTACTTTCAGTGCCTTGCTTAGTAAAAAAGGGAATTACTGTCACGTTAAATCAAGATGGTGCATACCTATATTCAAAAGAAGGAAAATTCATTTGCGAGAGCAAATTCTCAAATAACATGTTTAGTATAACACTATCAAAGAAACAAAATCTTGATGATACTGAAGATAATTGTCTATACACAATTGATAATTCAAAGCAGGCCTGGCACAAAAGACTAGGTCACATTAATGAAGACTATTTAAAGAAAATAGAAGAAAAAGAGATATTAAGGAATATCGGTAAATTGAAAGGAAAACTGGTACAATGTAGTTCGTGTTCAAAAGGAAAAATGACAAGATACAAGTATATAGAAACATTTGGTAATTTGACAAGAAGACCACTGGAATTACTTTATGTAGATTTATGTGGACCAATGAGAACCCCAACACTAGGAGGAAATAATTACATAATTTTAGTTGTTGATGATTTTTCAAGATGTTTTTTCGCAGATCTGTTAAAAAGTAAGGAAAATGCAGCAAACAAGTTAGAAGAAATTATAGAAAAACTAGAAAATCAACAGAGATTAAGAGTAAAAGTAATTCGAACTGATAATGGGAAAGAATTTTTAAATAAGAGATTAGAAGATTATATAAAGAAAAAGAGAATTAAACATGAAAAAACAGTACCTTATTCACCTAGAAGCAATGGAGTTGTAGAAAGAGCACATCGAACATTATTAGACAAAACAAGAAGCTTGCTAGCGGACGGAGATTTACCTGCAGAATTTTGGGGAGAAGCATTCATCACCGCCATGTATCTACATAACATAACGCCAACAAGACGAATAAATTTCAAGACCCCATATGAATTGGGGAAGGGCAAAATACCGTCAGTAAAACATTTGAAAATATATGGTTGTTTGGTGTACTACAAAATAAATAATCCAACAAAATCAAAAATAGATCCAAGAGCAAGAAAAGAAATCTTTATTGGATATTCCAGGGAAAGAAGATCATACAGAATATACGACGAGAACGACAAAAAAGTGTTTGAAACATCCGACGTCCATTTTTACGAAACAAAAAAAGGAAGATCAACGACAACAGAAAGAGATGAGATGGAAGAAGAAGATGAAGAAGAAGATAAAAGTAAATACATTATTTTTAAGCAAAATAATGAAACTCAAAAGGAAAATAACACAGTCATGGAACAAGAATCAAGACAAAGACCCAAAAAGGAAAACAAAATTACCTGAAAAATTTAAGGATTATGTAGTAAATGAAGCAAGAGAAAAGGAACCAAATTCATATCGAAGCGCCATTGAATCAGAATACAAGAACGAATGGAAGAAAGCAATGGACGAAGAATTAGAAAACATGAGAAAATTTGATGTATGGGAGAAAACAGATAGACCTAAAAATAAGAAGATCATCAAATGTAAATGGGTTTATAAGATCAAAAATTCTTCAAATAAAACAAGAATATTTTAGGCAAGACTAGTTGCAGTTGGATCTTCACAAATATATGGAATAGATTACTTCGAATCTTACAGTCCTGTGCTAAAATGGGAATCAATAAGAATTCTACTTGCATTATCTGTAATGAAGAAAAGTACAAGAAGATATTTCGATGTTAAATCTGCGTATTTAAATGGAAATCTAGATATATATATTCATTAAAGAAAAGTATTTACGGACTATCGCAGTCAGGAAGATGCTGGAACATTAAAATGAACGAGATAATGAAAAAATCTTGATTCATGCAACTTAAATCAGATCCGTGTGTTTTCATCAAGAAAGAAAAAAGAAAATATGTAATTATTGGAGTTTATGTGGATGACATGTTAGTCATTGGAGATAGTAAAGAAACAATTGAAGAATATATGAAACCAATAACGAATGAAATAACAATTACAGAAACTACAGAGAAGAAAACATTTTTGGGAATTGAAATTGAAGAAGATCAAGATAAAAATTTGTCCCTATATCAACAAAATTATATTAATAAAATTTTAGAAAAATTTGACATGAAAGAATGTAAACCAGTAAGGACACCTGGAGTAATCGGGCAAAAATTAGACGAAAATCAAAATTCAAAAAATTTCAAGAGGCTATAGGATCCTCATGTATTTGGCCAGAGGAACTCGGGCAGATATTGCCTACTCAGTAAGCAGATTATCACAATACAGTAAAGACCCCAAAGAAATTCACTGGATAGCAGTCAAAAGAGTGTTCAGGTATTTGAAGGGAACAAAGAAAAAAGGTTTACATTTCACATCACAAAATGGAGAAATAAAATTATTTACTGATGCCGGATGGTGCACCACTGCATATGGAAAATCATTTGGAGGATATGTCACGATGTTGGGTAAAAATTTGATCAACTGGAAAAGTGCAAAACAAAAACTGGTTACACTTTCAACAATGGAGGCAGAATTATTTGTAGTTTGCGATGGAGCATGCGAGGGTGCATGGATAAGAAACATAATGGCAGAGCTTGAAGAAGAATATTATGTAAAGAAACCATTAGAAATGTTCACAGATAGTACAGCAGTATTAGACTGGATAAAAAATGTAGGACAAACATCTAGAACAAAACATATAAACAGAAAATATCATTTTATTAAGGACGAAATAAAAAACAAAAACATATCACTTAAATATGTAAGAACAAAAGACCAACCAGCGGATATATTAACAAAAGACGTGAATCAGAGTAAACTTTCGAAGCATATGGAAAATTTGGGACTTGTATAAGAAATTTTAATTAAAGGGGGGATTGTAGTAGGCTAATTAAAATTTCATAATAAAAAATCAAGTGGACAAAAACAATATATGAAAACGAAGATTGATTGATTGATTTAAAAAATAAAGTGGCAATTTATAAAAATATATATTTAATAAAATAAATGATTAATAATTTGTGTGTTTGTTTTCCTCATTTAACAAAATGCACTGAATTTTAGTGAATACAAGGTTATGGGGGCCCTCCGTGGTGCCCTCTTCGGTACAGCTAAAGTTCCGTGGAAGTTACTGTAAAACACTCAAATCACACGTATTTCGCTTAGAAATAGCTTTTTAAGCGTTTGAAGGCGAGATAAACAGTTTTTACAGCATATTTGGCCGTTTCATGGTCTGAAACGTCCGATTTGTAAGAACATCTCGGTTACATATTCTACGTGATGTATCGATGGAAATCGATTGATTAGAACCCAATAAGATGCACTGAATTTTAGTGAATACAAGGTTTTGGGGGCCCTCCGTGGTGCCCTCGCCGGTACAGCTAAAGTTCTGTGGAAGTTACTGTAAAACACTCAAATCACACGTATTTAGCTTAGAAATAGCATATTTAAGAGTTTGAAGGCGAGAGAAACTGTTTTTACATCATTGTCCGTTTCACGGTCTGAAACGATTTGTAAGAACATCTCATATACATATTCTGCATGATGTATCGATGGAAATCGATTGATTAGGGCCTAATATTATCAGATGCACTGATTTTTAGTGAATACAAGGTTTTGGTGGCCCTCCGTGGAGCTCTCGCCGGTACAGCTAAAGTTCCGTGGAAATTACTGTAAAACACTCAAGTCACACGTATTTTGCTTAGAAATAGCATTTTTAAGCGTTTGAAGGCGAGAGAACCCGGTTTTACATCATATTTGGTCGTTTCACGGTCTGAGACAAGCGATTTGTAAGAACATCTCGGATACATATTCTACATGATGTATCGATGGAAATCGATTGATTAGGGCCAAATATTATCAGATGCACTGAATTTTAGTGAATACAAGGTTTTGGGGGACCTCCGTGGTGTCCTCGCCAGTACAGCTAAAGTTCCGTGTAAGTTACTGTAAAACACTCAAATCACACGTATTTCGCTCAGAAATAGCAATTTTTAAACGTTAAAAGGCGAGAGAAGCTGTTTTTACATCATTTTTGGCCGTTTCACGGTCTGAAACGAACGATTTGTAAGAACAACTCGGATACATATTCTACGTGATGCAACGATGGAAATCGATTGAATAGAACCTAATATTATCAGATGCACTGAATTTTAGTGAATACAAGATTTTGGATTTTGGGGGCCCTCCGTGGTGTCCTCGCCATTACAGCTAAGGTTCCGTGTAAGTTACTGTAAAACACTCAAATCACACGTATTTCGCTTAGAAATAGCATTTTTAAGCGTTTGAAGGCGAGAGAAACAGGTTTTACATCATATTTGGTCGTTTCACGGTCTGAGACGAGCGATTTGTAAGAACATCTCGGATACATATTGTACATGATGTATAGATGAAAATCGATTGATTAGGGCCAAATATTATCAGATGCACTGAATTTTAGTGAATACAAGGTTTTGGGGGACCTCCGTGGTGCGCTCGCCGGTACATCTAAAATTCCGTGGAAATTACTGCAAAACACTCAAATCACACGTATTTCAGAAATAGCAATTTTTAAGCGTTTGAAGGCGAGAGAAGCAGTTTTTACATCGTATTTCGCCGTTTCACGGTCTGAAACGAACGATTTGTAAGAACAACTTGGATATATATTCTAAATGATGTATCTATGGAAATCGATTAATTAGAGATACTCAAAACTGTACGGTGTTTTACTGATTGTGTACGCGCATCTTTTGAGTGGCCGATATAAAATCTCGATTTTGCGGGACATATCGTCGTTTAAAAGGTGTAGTGGTGAATTTTGAACAACTCAGGAATTTATCTCCATGTGATAGTGAAGTGCAAGTGATTTTTGTATGAAGAAACACCTAATTTGGACAATAAACTGACGGCCTGACTGGTGAGAAGTTTGAAGGTTAGAAGACGATCGAGGGCGGTACGTGAGAGGGACGGCACGTGAGCGGGAACGTTCCCGCCAAGCGGAGCGCGCGCGCTAGCAAATGTTGGATCAGTGTTGCCAGCGGTCTGATATTTAAATATTATACCGATGAGTGTGAAAAGAAGCAGGGATATAAATACGAACGTAGACGAAAAAAACATATTCGGCAAGAGCAAAAAAGTAATAAGAAGCCCTGATTGGAAAGATAGGAACGAGGAAAAGAAAGAAAATATAAATATGGATGAAATTAGGAAACTAAACGAAACACTAAACAAGATCTGGGAAGAACTGAAAGCAAATACCAGTGAAATAAAAGCCCTGCGAGAGGAAGTCAAATTAAAAGAAGAAAAATGGGAAAAGGACAAAGAACTGATAAACAAGAGAATCTCAAATTTTGAGCTACGCTTGGAAAACCAGGATAAACTAAAAAAGAAAAACAACGTAGTAATTAAGGGTGCTCCGGAGAGTATGCAAGCGGATACAAGCAGTATGGCCAATTTCATTAGAGACAACTTGAATTTAGAACCTTCAATTAAAAATGTGAAACAACTGTATAACAAACAAAGAGATAGGATCATAATTGTGGAATTAGAAAAATGGGAAGATAAAAAACGAATTATGACAAACAAAAGAGAACTCAGAAACAAACACCCATTAATATACATCGAAAATGACATGACAAGAAAAGAAAGAGAGATACAGGCAACAATCAGAAAAATAGCAAAAGCGGAAAAAGAGAATAGGAAAAAAGTAAAAGTGGGATACAGGAAATTGACCATATATAACAGGAATATGAATGGAATGAAGAGGAACAAGGCGTGGTAGAAGTCAGCAACAACGCAAAAAACTGAAGAAGATTACGAAAGGAGTACAAAAAAACCAAAAACGACATGGCAATGAAAAAGGACATGATTAATAAAAATAAAATGAACATTATCAAATTGGGGACTTGGAATGTAAGAATTTTAACGAGGAAAGAGCTAGAAGTTATAGATGAAATGGACAGAATGAAAATAGACATATTATAGTTAAATTTTTTGACTCTGTCGGATACAGTAATAAAACTATAAATGAACTATAAATATCGCAATTATGATAAAGCGGCATATCCTTTACTTTCTGCAGTATAATACTGTTTGGCATCGGCCCATATTTTTGAGCCGCTCTATTCATGCATTGAATCAAACGTATACCAGGTATGTGTAGGAAAATAGCCTTACAGTCCTTTAACATAAATGAATAGAGCGGCTCAAAAATATGGGCCGATGCCAAACAGTATTATACTACAGGAACTGAAGGATATGCCGCTTTATCATAATTGCGATATTTATAGTTCATTTATAGTTTTAGTACTGTACCCGACAGAGTCAATAAATTTGACTATAGGAGTAACGGAAACAAAAAGGAAAGGAAGGGGCTTCAAAAAGATAGACAATGAACACTGGATGTATTGGTTAGGCGTTGACACGATGCAAAAAGCAGCAGGCGGAATAGGATTAATAATCTCGAAAAACCAGATATACTCAATGGAAAATGTAAAATATATAAATGAGAGATTAATGACTATCGACTGGAAAATTACGAAAAACCAAGAGTTCTCATTAATCGTAGCATATGGGCCAAATGAAAACGAAAATAAAGAACACAAGGATAAATTTTACGAGGAGCTACAAAAAGAAATTGATGAATCAAACAAGAGCGTAATAATAATGGGAGACCTTAATGGTAGAGTGGGAAGGAATAACGAGGGATTAGAAAAGATAATGGGAAAAGAAGGTGAGAGTACATTTAACCAAAATGGGCGAAGAATAATAAATTTATGCACAGAAAATTATTTGACCATAACGAACACTTTTTTTACACATAAAGACATACATAAATACACACGTGAAGAACCGGCTAAAAACGAGAAGTCCAAAATAGACTACTTTCTCATGAGCGCAAATTCAAGAGCAAAAGCCCTAGACGTAAGAGTATACAGAGGTCCGGAAATAGGGAGCGATCACTATTCATTAATCATGAAATTGAATATATCGAACAAAATAAATAAAAGAGAAATAAAAAGAAAATCCATAGAAAAGAGGAAAATTAAAAGTCATAGGCTGAAAGAATTCAACGTACAAAAGGAATATAAGGAAAAAGTAGAAGAAAACCTAAGAAATTTCAAAGAGGAAGAAAATATTGAAGATATGTGGCAAAAATTTAAAGAAGCCATATTAAATGCAGCGGAGCTAGCATGCGGTACTTCAAGGCTAAATAATAAACATCAGAAAAAAGTTCATGGTGGACAAATGAAATAAAATTACTGGTGAAGAAGAAAAAACAATCATGGAAAAAGTGTCTGGCAAACAAGAATACAACAACTATAAAAAGAACAGAAATGAAGTTAAAATGAAAATCAAAGAAGCAAAGAAAAATGAGTGGATCAAATTCGGACACCGCTTAAATGAAGCAAGAAATGAAAATATTAAATTATTTTATGGAGCGATAAAAAGAATGAGAACGGAAAAAGAAGAGAATTTAGGAGTACTAAAGGATAAAACAGGAAAAATACTACATGACGAACACCAAATTATGGAGAGGTGGAAAGAATACTTCGCAGACCTGTTAGCTGAAGGTGAGAAACACGATGAGATAATAGGAAGAACGGAAATAGAACAATGTGGGAACAGGACACTGTCAGGTACATTTAAAATAACAGAAGAAGAATTACATAATTCCATGAAGAAAATGAAAACAGGAAAATCACCCGGACATGACAACATAAAAGCAAAAATTCTGAAAGACATGGGACATACAGGAGAGCAATGTTTAATAAAAATCTTTAATAGAATCGAAGAACAAGGAATACCACAGGATTGGCAGATAGGAGTGATATCACCAATATTTAAGAAAGTGGATAGCAAGGACTGCAAAAACTACAGAGGCATAACACTACTAATAGGGCTATTCTGTAAGATCGTTATGACATAACGAATCGGTAAAACGTTATATCGTCATGGTAATAACGAAAATCGTTTAATAGGCTTATTCTGTAAACGATCGTTATGACATTTTTCATTGTTAAATCGTTATCATAACGATAATCGTTAAAGTGGTATTCTGTAAACAATAATTTAAGTCTACATAACAAAAAAAAGATACCGATATCGTTATTTCTTAACGATTGGAAAAATCATTCGTTATCTAAACGTTTTCAATAATTCAGTATTTTAATTCATGTCAAAATAAAATTGCTATTATGTTGAATAGTGATCTCAAAAACCAGTCATATTACAGTTTTCTGCAAGGTAATATTAAAATAATTTAATAAGTTTTTATTCATAGCGCCTAGCGCAAGCTTCTCAATTTGTCTACAGATGGTAGTAGTTGCTCTAGCATAACCTACAAAAAGAAAAATAATGGTCCGACAGCTGACAGGTTGACAGCAGAATTACTCTAACCTAGAAGTTTTGTGAGTTATATTGAATTATTTTAGATATTTCAATTAAAATTATAATTTGATTTTAGGAAATAAAGTTCTTAACTTGATCCCAAGGTTATTATTTTTCAAAATGTGTTACATAATACGGATACAAAGATAACGATTATCGTTAAGTAGAGATAACGATTTTCATAATAACGATTTCGTTATGGTAACGATTCGATTTTACAGAATAGGCCTATTAGTGTACCAGCGAAATTATTTGCAAGAATCCTGGAAAATAGAATAAGAATCCAAATAGAAAGCACGATAGAAGAAACACAAAGCGGCTTTAGACCAGGGCGTAGTGTGCAGGACCATATTTTCACGCTAAGACAACTCATGGAAAAAGCTAGGAGTAAATAAACAAATGCACATGTGTTTTATAGACCTTGAGAAAGCATTTGATAAGGTAAATAGAGAAAAAGTATGGAAATGTATGCAAACAAGAGGAGTGGAAAATGCACCAATCAACTGCGTAAAACGTTTGTACGAAAATAACACCTGTTACGTAAGAGTAAGAAACAACTCATCAGAAAAGTTTACGACTTCTGCAGGCCTAAGGCAAGGATGCATTCTGAGCCCCTTACTATTTAACCTGTACATGGACGAAGCGATGAAGAATATAAAGACCAGTCTTAGAACCTACGATGTTGGATATTGGAGGATGAAAAAATAAGAGTCGCAGAACTCTGCTATGCAGATGATATAGTTCTGACAGCCAAGAACGAACAAGATCTCCAACACAACATCAATATAGTACATAACGAATTTAAAAAATGGAATATGTTAATAAACAAAGACAAAACTAAGACAATGGTAATAAATGACAGAAACAAAGAACACACAATAAGAATAGAAAATAGTAAGATAGAACAAGTAACAACCTTCAAATACCTAGAAGTTATTATACACGCAGATGGAAAAATAGACCAGGAAGTTACTGACAGAGTGATGAAAGGAGGACGACTCTTTAATGCCCTGAAAACAAAATTCTTATCAAAAAAAGAAGTGCCTAAACAGACAAAAGTTGAAGTCTACAAGAAAGTCGTTATACCAACTATGACGTATGGGTGTGAATCATAGAATACATCGGATAGGACACACAGCAGAATCAGAAATGTCGAAATGAGGTTCCTGAGGAGAATAGAAGGAAAGACAAAATACGACCGCATAAGAAACGAAACGTACTGGAGAAACCTAGATGTCAGACCAATAAAGGAGCACATAGAAGAGGCGCAACTGCGATGGAAGGGGCATCTACACAGAATGAGTGAAGAAAGAACAGCAAAACGCTAGACCAGCAGGCAAAAAAAAAAGATAGGCAGACCGGCAAAAACATGGAATGATAACGTAAGAACAGCAATGGAAAATAGGGGTGTTCAGTGGCACGAAGCTGGTCCGCTAATGAGTAATAGGACCGCATGGAGAGAAGTATGGAGAAGTAAACCCGAAGAAGCAGCAGCAGAAAGAAACTAACATGACAAAACCATAACCTTACACCGAAAGGTAGAGGTACCTGGATTAAGTAAGTAAGTAAGGTTTTGGGGGACCTCCGTGGTGCCCTCGCCGGTACAGCGAAAATTCCATGTAAGTTACTGTAAAATACTCAAATCACACGTATTTCGCTTAGAAATAGAAATCTTTAAGCGTTTGAAGGCGAGAGAAACAGTTTTTACATCTTATTTGGCCGTTTCAAGGTCTGAAACGAACGATTTGTAAGAACATCTCGGATACATATTTTACGTGATGTATCGATGGAAATCGATTGAAGAGGGCCTAATATTATCACATGCACTGAATTTTAGTCAATACAAGGTTTTGGGGGCTCTCCGTGGTGCCCTCGCCGGTACAGCTTATGTTCCGTGGAAGTTACTGTAAAACACTCAAATCACACGTATTTCGCTTAGAAATAGCATTTTTAAGCGTTTGAAGGCAAGAGAAACAGTTATTATATCATATTTGGCCGTTTCACGGTCTGAAACGAACGATTTGCAAGAACAACTCCGATACATTTTCTACGTGATGTATCGATGGAAATCGATTGATTAGGGCCTAATATTATCAGATGCACTGAATTTTAGTGAATACTGTAGGGAAATATATAGTTAGCTTAGGAGAGCAGTTGTTATGATGATTATGTTTGATGATTGACATGTATATATGACATTCAATAAAGTATTGAAATAGTATAATTCTACATGGTGTCAGGTGTTAGAAATTGATATAATGGCAGAAAGTAGAGTGGAAGAATTAGAACAATTGGTTCATAATTTGCAAACGCTTGTAATGAATATGCAAGTGCAGGGTCATATAGGGTCTTCACTACCTTCTTCCCACTCACAGACAGTTTCGGCCCCAGTTCCTGAGAAATTTTCTTTTGAAAGAGAAGATTGGAGAGACTGGATAATAGGATATGAAAGATATAGGAAAGCTGTGAAGTTAGAGAAGCAGGAAGAGAACATACAAATTAATAATCTTTTACTGCATATGGGCAGTAAGGTGAATAAAATTTTGGCCACTTTACAGAAAAAAGAAGATGACTTTAAGACATATGAGGAAACAGTAAAATTATTTGAAGACTATTATATAAAAAAATCTAATATAATATATCAAAGGGCAATATTCAACAGAAGAAATCAATTTGAAACGGAAACTGCTGAAGAATATATCGCATCAATAATAGAATTAGGGAAGAAATGTAATTACGTTTCATTAGAAGATGAATTAATAAGAGACAGATTAATAGTTGGCATAAAAGACACAAAATTATCGGAATCATTACAATTAAACGACAAACTCACTTTACAAGTTACTATTGACAAAATTTTACAGTCAGAATTAATAAAAAGTCAAAATAAAGAAATAAGACAAGTTAATCAGAAATTGATAATATAAGAAACAATAAAAAGCCTTATGTAAATAAGAAAATCTGTAATAATTGGAATAAAAGTCAAGAAATAGACAAAAAAATTGTGTACAAGATGTGGAATCAAACCAAAACATGATTATCAAAATTGTAATGCCAGAAATGTAAAATGTTACCGATGTTTCTTAAAGGGTCATTATGGAAGAATGTGCAGAACAAGGGATGTAAATGAAATAGAAAAAGGAAGTCAAGATCAAGAATCAGATTCTAGAAGAAGTGATATAGAATTGGGTGAGATCAAAAACATAGATAATATTAATAAAGAAAATACTCCATGGTATGTAAAGTTTCAGATCGGACCATTCAGAATTAGATTTAAAGTGGATACTGGAGCTGATGAAAGTATTATTTCTTGGGGAGTGTATAAAAAATTAAGTCATTTATTTAACATGGAAAAAACAAGAGAAATTTTAGTAGGACCTGGACAAAATAAATTAGATGTACACGGAAAAGTAAAGTTACCTGTAGAATGGAATAGTAAGAAAATAACAATGATAGCATACGTTTTGAAAACAAAAGAAAATTTATTAGGAAGACCAGATATAATGAAATTGGGAATACTTAAATTTAGCAATGATTACTCACCAGTAGATGAAGTTGAAAATGAAACATTAAAAAACAAAATTTTAAGGCAATATCCAAAATTATTCGAAGGTCTCGGTAAGATTAAAAATGAAGAATATAATATAAAGGTACAGGAAGAAAGGCCAGCAAGTATAACAACTCCTAGAAGAATACCCTTTGCATTAATGGAGCCAGCAAAGAAAGAAATCGAAGGCATGATAAAGGAAGGAGTTATAGAAGAAATAATAGAGGCAACTGAATATTGTGCACCAATGGTTTTAGCTGTAAAAGGCGAAGGAGATAAAAAGAAAATAAGAATTTGTACAGATTTTACAGAATTAAACAAACAAGTAATTCGAGAAAGATTTCAATTACCAAGTGTAGAAGAAACTTTAACAGATATGAGAGGAGCGAAGATATTCTCTAAATTCGATTTGAAACATGGATATTGGCAGTTACCTATAAGTTTGGAATCTAGAAAATATACTTGTTTTATTACGCCATTTGGAAGATTCGTTTACAAAAGATTACCTCAAGGATTATCGTCATCACCAGAAGTATACCAACGAACCATGCAGAAAATATTGAAAAACATAGAAGGAATTAAGGTACATATCGATGACATAGTTATTTATGGAAAGAATGAGGAAGAACATGGAGCAAGATTGATGAAAGTTTTAGATGTTTTAAAAGAAAATGGGATAACTCTAAATAAACAGAAATGCGAATTTGGGTTTAGAAAATTAAAAATTTTAGGCCACATTATTGAAGAAAGTGGTAATATAGTAGCTGATCCAGAAAGAATAAAAGCATTAATGGAATATCCCGAACCAAAAAATATTAAAGACGTACAAAGATTTTTGGGCATGTTTAATTATTTAACTAAATTCATTCCACACTCATCTACATTATCACACGGTTTAAGAGAACTTTTAAAAAATCTGATGTGGCCAGCACAATACCTTCCGTCAATCCTGTGTATTATGTACAAATTCCATACATAAATTTTCTTGCAAAAGATTATAAATTTTTGGTATTATGTGATTCCTTTTCTCGACAACTGAATTCCATACTCCTGATAACAAGCAAACCACATAAAATAAGAAAATTATGAAATTTTGATTGAAAAATTGTAACACTTGCCAGTTATGGACATAATTAATTGCTGTCATTTTGACACGGTCAAAGTCATGTTACTGCACGCGCCCCATACATAAATTTTCTTGCAAAAGATCCTATATTTCCAGTAAAGTTATTTCATTAACAAACTATGCAAATTGCACATGACACTGATTTCTTCTTCTTCTTTAGTTTTTCTCATTCGTTAGGGGGTCGCTATTTTTTATTTTCTTCTTCCACTTATTTTTGCTTTGCGTGTCGTCCTCATTCAGTTTCTTTTCTCTCAAGTCTTCTACAATACAGCCTTTTCATCTTATATTTGGTCTTCCTATGTTTCTTCCACCTTCTATTAATATATTCATCTCTCCTCATAACATGTTCAAACCAATGTAATCATCGTCTCTCATATCTAGAAACTTCTAACACTAGAGTTACTTCCCTTTTTCTTTCATTGATTTACATTTTATTGATACTGACATCTGTCAATTTGAATTAGCAGTTTCCATGGTTAAGTTAGCATAGCTGGCTGAATTATGAAATTTATATCAAATTTATTATCTTTATTCTTCTTTAACTCTATATCTGTTGAATATCAAATATAAAATGCAATCAAATCGTATAGACAATAATATATTATTTAAGTTATAATAACATTTAACTGATATTTTCAAGAAAAACTGTTAAAATCTTCAAATGAGGACACTTCCGGTTGACCAATTATAACCAAAATCTAATCAACTCTGCATATGGTTGTAAGGAAGAGAAATACGCAAGAATTGTAATTTTTGGAATTCTAGTACTGGAGATATCGTGCAGGAAAAAACAGTCACATACACACACATACACACACACACGCACATACGAACACACACACACACATACAGACATCATCGTAAAAATAGTAAAATCGTATTGTAAAGACCCTAAAACGTGCTTATTCAATGAAAACTCACCACCGAATTTTTTGACCAAAGACAATACCTTCCTTACTATAGGTGACGGAAGGTAAAAAGAATCTAGATTGGGATTGGAATGAACAGCATCAGAAATGTTTTAATTCAATGAAGAAAACATTGACGAGTATCCCAGTATTAGTTTCATATGATGTGAAAAAACAACTAAGAATTTCAGCAGATGCATCGTCTTTCGGTATTGGTGGATATTTAGAACAACTCCAAGAGGATAGAATTTGGAGACCAGTTCTTTACTGTTCAAAATCTCTCAGTAATACAGAAAAGATGTATGCTCAAATCGAAAAAGAAACTTTAGCAATCGTATGGGTATGTGAAAGATTAAGGCAATATTTAATTGGTAAAAAAATTCAAATTCGAACAGATCATATGCCATTAATCAAAATCCTTCAGAATAAACCAATTGAAGAACTCAGCGCCAGGTTACAAAGATTTCGCATGCGTATGCTATGTTTTGAATATGAAATTATACATGTGCCGGGAAAAGAATTTTATGTAGCAGACGCATTAAGCAGAGCGCCAATGAATATTGGAATTAATGATGAGGATGTCTTGTATCAGCAAGTTAATGTAAGTGAAATATACAAATCAATTTATCAAGACAAAGATGACACAATTCAAATCCTAAGACAATATATAAAATTTGGCTGGCCAGAAAAGCAAAAATGTTCGGAGATAGTTTATCCTTATTTTAAATATAAAGACTATATAAGTGAAATAGATGGAATAATCTGTTATAAAGACAAAATTATTATACCTCATCATGACAGAAGAACTGTTTTACAAAAGATACATACTGGTCATCAAGGCATTACAAAATCTAGAGTTAGAGCAAATGAATGTGTTTGGTGGCCTAATATAAATTTACATATCGAAGAAATGGTAAAAAACTGTGAAACTTGTATAAAAAATTCGAAAATGAATGTAGAGCCTTTGTTGCCGAGTCCTATACCATCTCGACCATGGGAAATAGTTGCTACAGATATTTTTGAATTTGAAGGAGAAACATACTTATTAATTACTGATTACTATTCCAGCTACCCAGAAATATTTAAAATTAGTAGAAAAAGAAGTAGCGACATTATATTTAAAATGAAAGAAATATTTGCCCGACATGGAATACCAGAACAAATCAGATGTGACAATAGACCACAGTACAACTGCGCAGAATTTATTTTTTTTTGTAAAAGTTATGACATAATGTTGACAACTAGTAGTCCGTTTCATTCACAATCAAATGGAAATATCGAAAACAATGTGGCTGTAATGAAAAACTTATTAAAGAAGAATAGGCAAATTTTTTATGCAGCTTTATTAATTTACAGAAATACACCTTTAAGAACAGGTGATTCCCCAGCCAAAAGTTTAATGGGAAGAAATTTAAGGGATATTTTACCTTCAACAAGAACTCACTTGAAGCCAAAATTACCTAATCACGACAAAATACGCCAAAATATTCAAGAAGATCTAAATAAACAAAAAAGAAATTATGACGTCAGGCATAGAACCAAAAATTTATTTGAATTAATAGAAGGAGACAGAGTTTGGATTGTTGATAAAAAAAAGGAAGGAACAATAATAAATAAAACAGAAGAACCTCGGTCGTATCTTATAGAAACTGATAAACGAGTAATTAGAAGAAACAGAAGATTCCTGAAAAAATTACCCTGTCAAGCTGAAGAGGATCCAAAGATCTATGGCTTGAAATAGAAAGAGGGATGTAGGGAAATATATAGTTAGTTTAGGAGAGCAGTTGTTATGATGATTATGTTTGATGATTGACATGTATATAAGACATTCAATAAAGTATTGAAATAGTATAATTCTACAAATACAAGGTTTTGGGGGCCCTCCGTGGTGCCCTCGCCGGTACAGCTAAAGTTCCGTGGAAGTTACTTTAAAACACTCAAATCACGTATTTCGATTAGAAATAGCATTTTTGAGTGTTTGAAGGCGAGAGAAACAGATTTTACATAATATGTGGCCGTTTCACGGTCTGAAACGAACGATTTGTAAGAACATCTCGGATACATATTTTACGTGATGTATCGATGGAAATCGGTTGATGAGGGCCTAATATTATCACATGCACTGAATTTTATTGAAAACAAGGTATTGGCGCCCTCCGTGGTGCCCTCGCCGTTATAGCTAAAGTTCCGTGGAAGTTACTGTAAAACACTCAAATCACACGTATTTCGCTTAAAAATAGCATCTTTAAGCGTTTGAAGGCGAGAGGAGCAGTTGTTACATCATTTTGGCCGTTTCACGGTCTGAAACGAACGATTTGTAAGAACATCTCGGATACATATTCTACGTGATGTATCGTTGGAAATCGATTGATTAGGGTCTAATATTATCAGATGCACTGAATTTTAGTGAATACAAGGTTTTGGGGGCCCTCCGTGGTGCCCTCGCCGTTATAGCTAAAGTTCCGTGGAAGTTACTGTAAAACACTCAAATCACACGTATTTCGCTTAAAAATAGCATTTTTAAGCGTTTGAAGACGAGAGAAGCAGTTTTTACATCTTATTTGGCCGTTTCACAGTCTGAAACGGACGATTTGTAAAAACAACTAGGATATATATTCTATGTGATGTATCGATGGAAATCGATTGATTAGGGCCTAATATTACCAGATGCACTGAATTTTAGTGAATACAAGATTTTGGAAGACCTCCGTGGTGCCCTCGCCGGTACAGCTAAAGTTACTGTTAAACACTCAAATCACACGTATTTCGCTTAGAAATAGCATATTTAATAATAATAATATTTTGTCGGCTTTTCAACTCTGTGAGTTACAGCCCCTATCAAATACTTTATTTGTTACATTGTTACAATTTTTTACATTACATATCTTAATGTATTTGAAAGACACTTACAAACATCCAAGCCCCAGGTGGGATTCGAACCCACGACCCCAGGGTTCGAGCGGTGAAGATCGCTTTGAGCGCTACTGGACGCTGCTTCAACACGCTCGACCACCGAGGCGGTGCTAGAAATAGCATATTTAAGCGTTTGAAGGCGAGAGAAACGGGTTTTACATTATATTTGGCCTGAAACGAACGATTTGTAAGAACATCTCGGATACATATTCTACGTGATATATCAATGGATATCGATTGATTAGGGCCTAATAATATCAGATATACTGTACTTTAGTGAATACAAGGCGCTCTCCGTGGTGCCCTCGCCGGTACATCTAAAGTTCCATGGAAGTTACTGTAAAACAATCAAATCACACGTATATCACTTAGTAACAGCATTTTTAAGTGTTTTAAGGCGAGAGAAACAGTTTTTACATAATATTTGGCCGTTTCACGGTCTGAAACGAACGATTTGTAAGAACATCTCGGATACGTATTCTACGTGATGTATCGATGGATATCGATTGAGTAGGGTCTAATATTAGCAGATGCACTGGGTTTTAGTGAATACAAGGTGTTGGAGGCCCACCATGGTACCCTCACCGGTACAGCTAAAATTCCGTTGAAGTTACTGTAAAACACTCAAATCACACGTATTTCGTTTAGAAATTGCAATTTTTAAGCGTTTGAAGGCGAGAGAAGCAGTTTTAACAACATATTTGGCCGTTTCACGGTCTGAAACGAACGATTTATAAGTACAACTCGGATGCATATTCAACGTGATGTATCGATGGAAATCGATTTATTAGGGCCTAATATTATCAGTTGCACTGAATTTTAGTGAATGCTAGGTTTTGGGGGCCCTTCGTGGTGCACTCGCCGGTACAGCTAAACTTCCATGGAAGTTACTGTAAAACACTCAAATTACACGTATTTCGCTTAGTACTAGCATTTTTAAGAATTTTAAGGCGAGAGAAACAGTTTTTACATCATATTTTGCCGTTTCACGGTTTGAAACGAACGATTGGTAAGAACATCTCGGATATATATTCTACGTGAAGTATCGATGGAAATCGATTGATCAGGGCCTAATATTATCACATGCACTGAATTTTAGTGAACACAATGTTTTTGGGGCGCTCCGTGGTGCCCTCGTCGATACAGCTAAATTTCCGTGGAAGTTACTGTAAAACACTCAAATCACATGTATTTCGCTTAGAAATAGCATATTTTAGCGTTTGAAGGCGAGAGAAACAAGTTTTACATCATATTTCGCCGTTTCACGGTGTGAAACGAACGATTTGTAAGTACATCTCGAATACATATTCTACGTGATGTATTGATGGAAATCAATTGATTAGGGCATAAAATTATCAGATGAACTAAAAAGGACGAAATCATAGACAAGATGTCCCACGATCTGGACAAACTGGAACAATACAGCAGACGTAACTGTCTGCGTCTCTTCGGCGTCCCTGAAGCTAACGGAGAAAACACGGATGAGATTGTCCAGAAGATTTGCAACGATACGCTAGGTATTCCACTCCAACCAACATCACTTGAGAGGTCTCACAGGATTGGTAAATCCAGCAATGGAAAATGCCGTCCTGTGATTGTCAAATTTGCCAGCTACAGAGATCGTGCCCAAGTCTACGCCAAAAAGAACAAACTTAAAGGTACGCGAATTATTATAAGGGAGGATCTAACGAAAAAGCGGGTGGAAATCGTTAACGAGGCGAAAAGTAAATATGGCATCAAAAACACGTGGACGAGAGACGGAATTATCCATATCAAGCACAATAATAACGTGTTCAAAGTTTCAACTATGAAACAACTGAAGAACATTGAATTTAAGTAAGGTTGTAACCTTGCAATTCTTGCAATGAATATGTTAATTAGTGTTGATTAGGTTTCTCTTTCTATTTATAAACAATAGCACACGCAAAATCTAAAGTCGCGCAAACAACAATTTATCTTTGCGCTATTCAAAATTTAAAATTTGGTTTTCTATTCATTACTTTTTTAACTTTATAGTAGTTAATATACTTAGTGTGTTTAGTTACATTCATTAATTCAATGTTTAGACTTGGCCATTTGAACTGTCGATCTTTATGTACATACACAAGTGAATTTAAAGATTTAGTTGCAGATTTTAAGTTTGAAATTTTAGTTATATCAGAGACGTGGTTAAATTCTAATTTGGATGATACTCCTTTCGTAATTGAGGAATACACTCTATTACGAAATGATAGAGAAACAAGAGGTGGAGGTGTTGGGTTTTATGTAAAAAGCTACTTATTAAAATATGAACTTAAAATCATATCAGAACTAAGTGTGATTGATCAAAACATTGAGCAATACTGGATGCAGCTTAAAATAAATAAAAAACTGTTTGCTATTGGAGCTGTCTACCGTCCTCCATCGGGCAATATTAATGATTACATACAATCTTTAGAAAACTCTCTAAGTTATATTTTCCCAACCGTCGATTGCATACTCTGTCTTGGTGATAATATTAACTTACTTGATTGTGATAGTGCCAGTTCTAGATCCTTCCTCGACATGTGCGCTGGATTTTCTCTTAGTCAGTTAGTTACTGAACCAACAAGGATCACAGCTACCTCTGAATCGCTGGTTGATGTCATCCTCACATCTAATACTGAGATTTGCTCCCAGGTAACAAACACTGATACAGTTATTTCTGATCACCGTCTGACTTCTCTCGAATTAAATTTTAACTTTCCTGTTGTTGAACCGAAAGTAGTTTTTGTACGTGACTTCAAACATATAGATTATTATGTTCTGAATCAAGCAGTCGAGTCATTGCCATGGCATGAATTTTACGCAGAAGCGGATATTAATAGTAAGCTGCTCTACTTTAATAATGCAATACTAACATTATTTGACACATTCGCTCCACTAAAAAAAAAAATAGTTCGTGAACCTCCAGCACCATGGATGACATATGTTATTAAAATTATGATGAAATATAGAGATAATGCACTTGCTAGATTCAGGAGAACAAAACTGCAGAGTCATTGGGAATACTACAAAAGCTTAAGGAACTTGGTGACTAAATTCATACGACTGGAAAAGCGAGCTTATTTAGAGCACAAAATAAATTGCAACAAAACAAATATTTGGAAGGCACTTAAAGAATTTGACATAAACCTGCATCGTAATATATCTTTACCTCCTATATTTAATGCAGATGAGGTGAATAATCATTTCATTAATGCCGTTACAACTATAGCACCTGAACAAGAAATCATAAATTATTACAATGATGCCAAGTATTCAAGCTCGATTTTCTCATTCACATGTGTGTCTGAGGAGGATATACGTCGCATAGTGCTAACCTTAAAATCTGACGCAATGGGTGTAGATGGAATTAATTTAAAAATGATTAAATTAATATTAGATTCGGTTTTACCTCATTTAACACATATTGTAAACTCGTGCATTTCACATCATATTTTTCCGGACGTATGGAAAGAAGCTATAGGCAAACCAGTTCCAAAATGCAAAAATCCTGGAATTCCAAATGACCTCAGGCCAATTAGTATTCTCCCTACACTCTCAAAAATTCTAGAAAAAGTTATGAATTCACAAATTTTAAAATACTTAGCTGATTGTAATATACTACCTGAAGTACAGTCAGGATTCAGAGCGGGGCACAGCACAACAACAGCTCTAATAAAAATCACAGACGATATATTTCAGTATCTCGATAATAAGCAGTCAGTTCTACTTGTTCTTCTGGATTTTAGCAAGGCATTCGACTCCCTCAATCACGAGCTATTGTTAGCTAAGTTGAAGTACTTAGGGTTTGATGCGAGCAGCTTACAATTAATATCCACCTATTTCACTAATAGACGTCAACGTGTGAACATCAATGGTGACACATCTGGAGTATCTTGCATACGGACAGGTGTTGCTCAGGGTTCTGTATGTGGAGCATTATTCTTCTCAATTTACACCTTTGATATATGTAAGGTTATACAACACGTAAATCTCCACATATATGCAGATGACACACAACTGTACTTACCTTTTGATGCTACTAGTTATGAAGAAGCTGTCATGCATGTAAATGAAGACCTTGAAAAGATAGCTCAATATGCAAGATCCCACTGTCTCACCATTAACGAGAAAAAATCTGCTGTCCTGCTATTAAGTCAAAAAGATACCCGACAATGCTTACTCGACCATGACTTGATCGAAGTTAAAATTAATAACATAGAGATTAATATTGTATCTAGTGTTACGTTTAAATTTTATTGTTGGCACTATTTTGCGTTCCTTTGCATTTTCTTACCCCTTATGACTACTTCCCACTATTCGTATATGTTGCTGTAGTAAAATAAACAATTTAATAACTATAAAACAGAGATAGCGTCAATTTTTGCCTGGCTAGACTTTTTCTGTCGGCACATTCTTGTCTGTGAGTTCCTCGTGCAATGAGAAATTTTTTGTGTTGAAGTATATTTGGCTTATTGGAAGTTTTGAATCAAATTTATATTTGGATTACTGCTGGCTTTGCACGGCGCATAAAAATTATTTTGATATATAATTTTAACGAGGATTTTCTCGGATCTAAAAGGACTCACTTTTTAACTACTTAACAGCCGCCTTCCAACTCAGGTATAATTAATTTCAGTTCTCAATTTTTATTTTATTAAATGTTAGTATACATGTTTTAGTTCTTTTGTTTGAAAATAATGTTGAATAAATATAACATGAATTTGTATTTATACATATAAATTTAAAATGAAACTTTCATGACCCATAAGGTCAGCGGCATATCATTTTTTATTATCATTACTAAAGTACCCTCTTTCAGGCTGTTTTTTTTTTCTTGGTACTATTCTTGTTACTATCATTAGTACTGGCACGGTTATTGCTACCGTTGTTTGAGAAAAGTACTATTTCTCTACCCTTCGTTTTACACCATACGACGTGACGAGCAAACCATTTAAATTTTGGGGGCAAAATTTTGGAGACGACCATCCGCCAACTCGACAAATGCGTTCTGAGGGAATAAGCAGCCGATAGACGCCATTTTCTTCGTCGCCTTATGGACTAGTACATGTAACCACCGGCTACAACCCTATAGATCCAGTTACGGACAGGAGAACTCACGTTAGGGACGTAAGCTTATTTTTTCCCCTTTTTTATTGTTCGCATTTTGTATATGATTCATACTTTTTATGATTGAATGATCCAAAATTTACCTTTTTTTGAATGCTGTAATTTTGTCGCCGACACTCAGTAAACTTTTTGTTAGGTCTGATCACCTCTACTAAATTTAATTTTTTTGTACAAGTTTGTACTTTTTATTTTGCGCTGCGCATTGTTTAGGGTGTTGTGCGCCGCTTTAGCTTTAGGACAGGTTTTTTTTATTTTACATGGTTACGACAGAGAATGTCGAAAAAACTGACGTAAGCGCTGGTATACCAACGGTTCACGCGGTTCGTATTTTCGTTCCTACCTTTTGGTAACGCCTCGTCCTGAACGCTCGACTAGCGCCGGCGGGCTAGTGCTCTACGCGGCGTCTTTTATTGCTTTGTTATATTTTTGCTTTATCTATATATATTTTTTGCCTGCAATTTTTTTGCATATATTTAGGGTTGATCCGACTACTATCTTGTGTAAAACATTAGGTTGTGTCGAACGTAGATTTCGCCGTTTTTCTTTGTAAATGTTTTTTTTTAATATAGTGCCAACTCAAATTTCATTGATTTGTTTTTGTTCGCATTTCCAAATTTTTGTGCATGCCTTGTTGCCTTCCTCTTTATCCTTCTCTCCGCAGACTTGTTGACCAGCCCTGGTTGAGCGTCCATTGGTCAGCTGGCGCCCTCCCGATTTTATTAGGTACTAATCCCAGAGGAAAACTTACACCCACACCCTCCTCCACTGTTGTTAGTCCGGAGCCCAACCTTGCGCGGAATTTTCACCACCCGAGGTGCAGATCTTGTGACACTAGTGTAAAAAACTTAGGACTGATAATAGATGCTGAGTTGCGCTTCAGAGAATATGTGACCTTGTTAATTAAAAAAGCATATCTGGCACTAAAAAATTTATATATGAATCGTTTTATATTATCCCAAAAGTATCGTAAAATACTTACTGATAGCTATGTACTTTCAGTATTCAATTACTGTGACGTAATATACGGTCCATGCTTAACAGTTCGAGATAAACAAAGAATACAGAAGGTACAGAACACCTGTGCACATTTCATATATTCGGTACCTCGATCTGAGAGAACTTCTGCACTAATAAAGGAACTAGAATAGCTAAATATGGAAAACCGTAGAATCCACCACCTGGCATCTTTCACACATCGTGTCATATCATCAAAAATTCCCTCATACATTTCTAAAAAAATATCATTCAGATCCAATATGCATAACAGAACACTACGAAATAATCTTGAATTACATATTCCTGGGCATCGCACTTCCTTGTTTCAGCGCTCGTTCACTTATAATTGTACCACTGTTTACAACAAAATATCAGGTAACCTCAAAACTCTGACACTTCAAACATTCTGTGCTGAACTGAAAAAACATTAGTTGGACACGCAATAAATCCTAATTAGAGTTGCAATGGTCAATTCTATTCTGTAATTTCATACTAAATAAGTTATTTCATTCACATTTAACTATGCTAAGTATATAATAGCTATATAGTTTTGATTGTTTTTGTAACCTTGTACGGCTCACCATGTAAATAAATAATGTATCTGTACCATCTTCATATCAATGTTCATACCAAAATTAAATGTATAATTTCATATTTATTTATTGTAAAGGTTAAGTGTAAGAACAGCTAATGCTGAACTTTGCCAATAAAGGTTATTATTATTATTATTTTAGTGAATACAAGGTTTTGGGGGCCCTCCGTAGTGCCCTCGCCGGTACAGCTAAAGTTTCGTGGAAGCTACTGTAAAACACTCAAATCACACGTAATTCGCTTAGGAATAGCATTTTTAAGCGTTTGAAGGCGAGAGAAACAGTTTTTACATCATATTTGACCGTTTTACGGTCTGAAACGATCGATTTGTAAGAACATCTCGGATACATAATCTATGTGATGTATCGATGGAAATCGATTAATTACGGCCTAATATTATCAGATGCACTGCATTTTAGTGAATACAAGGTTTTGGGGGATCTCCGTGGTGCCCTCGATGTTACAGCTAAAGTTCCGAAGAAGTTACTGAAAACCACTCAAATCACACATTTATCGCTTAGAAATAGCATTTAAAGCGTTTGAAAACGAGAGAAACAGTTTTTACATCATATTTGGCCGTTTCACGGTCTGAAACGAACGATTTGTAAGAACATCTCGGATACATATTCTACGTGATGTATCGATGAAAAACGATAGATTAGGATATAAAATCATCAGATGCACTGAATTTTAGTGAATACAAGGTTTTTGGGGCCCTCCGTTGTGTCCTCGCCGGTACAGCAAAAGTTCCGTGGAAGATAGTGTAAAACACTCTAATCACACGTACTTCGATTAGAAATAGCATTTTTAAGTGTTTGAAAGCGAGAGAAACAGTTTTTACATCATATTTGGCAGTTTCACGGTCTGAAACAAATGATTTTGTAAGAACATTTGGGTTACATATTCTACGTGATGTATGGATGGAAATCGATTGATTAGGGCCTAATATTATCAGATGCACTGAATTTTAGTGAATACAAGGTTTTGGGGGCCCTCCGTGGTGCCCTCGCCAGTACATCTAAAGTTTTGTGGAAGTTACTGTAAAACACTAAAATCACACGTATTTCGCTTAGAACTAGAATTTTTAAGCGTTTGAAGGCGAGAGAAGCAGTTTTAACAACATATTTGGCCGTTTCACGGTCTGAAACGAACGATTTATAAGTACAACTCGGATGCATATTCAACGAGATGTATCGATGGAAATCGATTTATTAGGGCCTAATATTATCAGTTGCACTTATTTTAGTGAATGCTAGGTTTTGGGGGCCCTTCGTGGTGCACTCGCCGGTACAGCTAAAGTTCCGTGGAAGTTACTGTAAAACACTCAAATCACACGTATTTCGCTTAGAAATAGCATTTTTAAGCATTTTAAAGCGAGAGAAACAGTTTTTACATCATATTTTGCCGTTTCACGGTTTGAAACGAACGATTTGTAAGAACAACTCGGATACATATTTTACGTGATGTATCGATGAAAATCGATTGATTAGGCCCTAATATTATCAGATGCACTAAATTTTAGTGACTACAAGGTTTTGGGGGCACTCCATGGTGCCCTCGCCGGTACAGCTAAAGTTTCATGGAAGTTACTGTAAAATACTTAAATCACACGTATTTCGCTTAGAAATATCATTTTTAAGCGTTTGAAGGCGAGAGAAACAGTTTTTACATCATATTTGGCCATTTCACGGTCTGGAACGAACGATTTCTAAGAACATCTACGTGATGTATCGATGGAAATCGATTGATTAGGGCCTAATATTATCAGATGAACTGAATTTTAGTGAATACAAGGTTTTGGGGGCCCCTCGCGTTGTCCTCGCCGGTACAGCTAAAGTTCCGTGGAAGTTACTGTAAAGTACTCAAATCACACGTATTTTGCTTTGAAATAGCATTTTTAAGCGTTTGAAGGCGAGAGATGCTGTTTTTACATCATATTTGGCCGTTTCACGGTCTGAAACGAACGATTTGTAAGAAAAACTCAGATATATATGCTACGTGATGTATCTATGGAAATCGATTTATTAGGGCATAATATTAATAGATGCACTGTGTTTTAGTGAATACAAGATTTTGGGGGCCCTCCGTGGTGCCCTCGCCGGTACAGCTAAAGTTCCGAGGAAGTTACTGCAAAACACTCGTCACACGTATTTCGCTCAGAAACAGCATTTTTAAGTGTTTGTAGGCGAGAGAAACAGATTTTTCATCATATTTGTAAGAACATCTCGGATACATATTCTATGTGATGTATCGATGGATATCCATTGATTATGGCCTAATATTATCAGATGCACTGCATTTTAGTGAATACAAGGTTTTTGGGGACCTCCGTGGTGCCCAGCCGGTACAGCTAAAGTTCCGTGGAAGTTACTGTAAAACACTCATATCACACTTATATCGCTTAGAAATAGAATTTATAAGCGTTTGAAGGCGAGAGAAACAATTTTTACATCATATTTGGCCGTTTCACGGTCTGAAACGAACGATTTTTAAGAACATCTCGGATACGTTTTCTACGTGATTTTTCGATGGAAATCGATTGATTAGGGCCTAATATTATCAGATGACCTGAATTTTGGTGAATACAAGGTTTTGGGGGCCCTCCGTGGTGCCCTCGCCGGTACAGCTAAAGTTCCGTGGAAGTTACTGTTAATCAATCAAATCACACATATTTCACTTACTACTAGCATTTTTAAGCATTTTAAGGCGAGAGAAACAGTTTTTACATCATATTTTGCCGTTTCACGGTTTGAAACGAACGATTTATAAGAACATCTCGGTTACATATTCTACGTGATGTATCGATGGAAATCGATTGATTAGGGCCTAATTTTATCAGATGCACTGAATTTTAGTGAATACAAGGTTTTGGGGACCCTCAGTGGTGCCCTCGTCGGTACGGCTAAAGTTCCGTGGAAGTTACATTAAAACACTCAAATCACACGTATTTCGCTTAGAAATAGCATTTTTAAGCATTTGAAGGCAAGAGAAACAGTTTTTACATCATATTTGGCGTTTCTCGGTTTGAAACAAACGATTTGTAAGAACAACTCGAATACATATTCTACGTGATGTATCGATGGAATGATTTTTAAGAACACCTCGGATACGTTTTCTACGTGATTTTTCGATGGAAATCGATTAATTAGGGCCTAATATTATCAGATGCACTGAATTTTAGTGAATACAAAGTTTTGAAGGCACTCCGTTGTGCCCTCGCCTGTACAGCTAAAGTTCCGTGGAAGTTACTGTAAAACACTCAAATCACACGTATTTCGTTTAGAAATAGCATTTTTAAGCGTTTGCAGGCGTAAGAAACAGTTTTTACATCATATTTTGCCGTTTCTCGGTTTGAAACAAACGATTTGTAAGAACAACTCGAATACATATTCTACGTGATGTATCGATGGAAGTCGATTGAGTAGGGCCTAATATTATCAAATGCACTGAATATTAGTGAATACAAGGTTTTGGGGACCCTCCGTGGTGCCCTCGCCGGTACAGCTGAATATCCATGGAAGTTACTGTAAAACACTCAAATCACACGTATTTCACATAGAAATAGCATTTTTAAGCGTTTGAAGGCGAGGGAAGCAGTTATTACATCATATTTGGCCGTTTCATGGTCTGAAACGAACGATTTCTAAGAACATCTCGGTTACATATTCTACGTGATGTATCGATGGAAATCGATTGATTAGGGCCTAATTTTATCAGATGCACTGAATTTTAGTGAATACAAGGTTTTGGGGACCCTCAGTGGTGCCCTCGTCGGTACGGCTAAAGTTCCGTGGAAGTTACTTTAAAACACTCAAATCACACGTATTTCGCTTAGAAATAGCATTTTTAAGCGTTTGAAGGCGAGAGAAACAGTTTTTACATCATATTTGGCCGTTTCATGGTCTGAAACGAACGATTTGTAAAAACATCTCGCATACATATTCTACGTGATGTATCTATTGTAACGCTATTTTGGGGATAGCGGTCAGAAAGTTGGCGTGGGATTGCTCGGGCGCCAACGGTCGGATAGCAGGTTTGGAGATAGGGTGAAATATGAAGAACACAATTGTAATAAAAGATACAAGACAACTTTATTGTATGGTAGTTCGTTGTACAAAATAGTATGATGGTCGCTGATGGGTACAATAAGATGCTGGGTGTGCGAATTATGCGATTTACCGGTTTTCGGAAAAACGACGCCGGGCGTCGCGACGGTGATGATGTCGGTGTATGAACGGTAGATGCACGGGTATCCTAAAATGTAGATGGAAATGTGTTCGGACGGTTTCGGTGTGATTGACGCTAGGCGTCGTGACGGCGGTGACGGTGACGGACAAACGGTAGATACGGTGATCTTAAGGATCTGTCTAGAAATGTATTCGGATGGTTTTGGTGTAATCGACGCCAGGCGTCGCGACGCTGATGTCGCGTTGGTTCGGCGGTTAACGGCAGTAATGACGGACGAGGTGTAGCTATGCGTTTCTGCAATAATCGGCAGATCGACGCCGGGCGTCGCGACGCTGATGTCGCGTTGGTTCGGCGGTTAATGTCAGTAATGACGGATGAAGTGTAGCTATGCGTTTCTGCAATAATTGGCAGATCGACGCCGGGCGTCGCGACGCTGATGTCGCGTTGGTTCGGCGGTTAATGTCAGTAATGACGGATGAAGTGTAGCTATGCGTTTCTGCAATAATTGGCAGATCGACGCCGGGCGTCGTGACGCTGTTGTCGCGTTGGTTCGGCGGTTAACGGCAGTAATGACGGACGAGGTGTTGCTATGCGTTTCTGTAATAATTGGGAGATCGACGCCGGGCGTCGCGACGGTGATACTTGTAACCGGTTGTTCGCGGAGTACGTGGAGATCGATGGTAGATACGGCGTACGACGAGAAAGTCGACCCAGGCAAACCTCACAGACTCTAGGCCTCGAGTACCCCGGCTTACGCACTGGGGCGTCGCGACGCAGAGTCGGAAAAACGCACTTGGGTCGATGGACGCTAAAATACTCGATTTGGAATAACGGGCCGTTTTACAGTAACTCTGGATAAACACGCGGACTTGACGTCTGTAACACCCGGGTTTACACGCCGGCGGCGTCGAAACGTCAAGTCGGTAAAACTCGCAACGAGTCACTGTAAAATGGCTAGACACGCGCAACTGGTGAATTTACTCCACGGAGATGATTACGGCCGGTGTCAGTCGTAGTGTCTCTGGATGTTTTCAATACGCCTTTCGAAGATGCTTTGGCTTACGCACAACAAGCGTTGCGACGTTGGGCGTCTGAAGCTCACAACGAGACACTAAGACGGACTCTCAACAAACAACTGAACAACTCGGACGGAGAGCTCACGGTACGGGTTTCAAAGAAAAATGAAAATATTGCTCACCTGGAGATCGGTTTGGAAGTCTTGATGGAATACTCGCAATCAAGAATCGCAATCGGCTTCAGTTGTCGAAAGGAATACTCGCAGTCAACAACTGTCTTCTGCAAACGCAGGCCCTGCTTTTATACAGCCCTACTAATTAAACCAGCTTAAGTTTGTTTACTAATAGCAAAACTGCATAAAAGAACAGGGCAAATAGGATAAAAATGGAACACGGTGTTGTCGACCCTTTATGAGGTTTATTTCTCGGTCAAATTAGGCGCCTTATCCCAATTGTCGGGAAGAAAAGTTTTCGCGGTTCGCGGATTAATAAGGGCTGAGTTACACGGCTTTGAACTATTTAATCCGCAAAACTTGTGACAGATTCACATCGTCACATCCCCGGGTTACTTCGGACAAAAAAAAAGAAAAACAAACGGAATAAATACACCCAGCAAAAACCCATCTTACAATAATACCAAAAAAAAATCTTAACTACAAACTTAACTAAAAAAAACTTAACTAAACCCAATAAGAAAAAATCACAAAAAAAAACAAAACAAGATTGTCCGCAGGCGGCACTCAGTGTCCTGGGCCTGGTCAATAAAAAGGGGAGGGGGCACTGCACTCACGCACTTATGGAAGCCTCCGTCTCAGAGGGGGAATGGTCACCCTCTTGCCGTTCGGGAGCCGGAACCGCAGCCGCTTCGACAGACACGCACCTGCTGGCCGCAGACTCTGAACCCAGGCGTGGTAGTCCTGGGGGCAAGCTGGGGCCACGGACGGGACGGACGGCGGTGGTGCCTGATGTGCAGTCGGGATGGCCTGTGGGCGTGGCTTCGAACGGTCGGGGCTGAGGGATGACAGGATATCCCAGAGCTCGGAGACTGCTTCCTTCACGGTGGGGGGTTCTGGTGGACGGCTGGGACCTACAATGCAAGAAACTACCTTGCCCAGGGGGTCTCCGGTCCGCTTGGCCTGGCCTGCGTCTCCGTCGGTTTCGGCGTCGTGGATGGGGGACGCAGCCAGCTGGAGGACGTCGCCATCGGGGGAAGGCGACCGGTACGGCCGGATTACTGGCGTCTTCGGCAGCTTCGGCGGGTAGGCCCCAAACCGGGCATTCAAGGCCTCGCGGAGGACCTTGTCGCTCTCCCCAGGTCTCCATCCAGGTACCTGGGGCTCAACTGGCTTTGGGGGCGGTGGTGGTGGTGGTGGTGATGGTGGTGGTGGTGGTGGTGGTGCTGCTGCAGTGCGGGCTGGGCGGATGAGGCGGTTCTCCAGGATGCGGATCCTTGGCCGGTTGCCGTTGGTGACCCGTCCTGTGTCTGGCAGCAAGATCGGCTTGCTGCCAGCCCTACCTCCCACTCTAACATCTTCATCTTCTAATTACACTACATTACCTTCGGAGTATTCCTCATCTTCATCTTCTCCTCTTTCCACATCTTCCTCTGTCTCTTCCTCTCCATCTTCGGCTTTCTACAGTCTCGTCATCTTTTCCTGTCCCATATCCTCCTTCTTGAGCTCGTACACCCAATGTGTACCCATTGTGTTCTTCTATTGACTCCCTGTTCGGGCACCAAATTCTGTAACGCTATTTTGGGGATAGCGGTCAGAAAGTTGGCGTGAGATTGCTCGGGCGCCAACGGTCGGATAGCAGGTTTGGAGATAGGGTGAAATATGAAGAACACAATTGTAATAAAAGATACAAGACAACTTTATTGTATGGTAGTTCGTTGTACAAAATAGTATGATGGTCGCTGATGGGTACAATAAGATGCTGGGTGTGCGAATTATGCGATTTACCGGTTTTCGGAAAAACGACGCCGGGCGTCGCGACGGCGATGATGTCGGTGTATGAACGGTAGATGCACGGGTATCCAAAAATGTAGATGGAAATGTGTTCGGACGGTTTCGGTGTGATTGACGCTAGGCGTCGTGACGGCGGTGACGGTGGCGGACAAACGGTAGATACGGTGATCTTAAGGATCTGTCTAGGAATGTATTCGGATGGTTTTGGTGTAATCGACGCCAGGCGTCGCGACGCTGATGTCGCGTTGGTTCGGCGGTTAACGGCAGTAATGACGGACGAGGTGTAGCTATGCGTTTCTGCAATAATCGGCAAAACGACGCCGGGCGTCGCGACGCTGATGTCGCGTTGGTTCGGAGGTTAACGGCAGTAATGGCGGACGAGGTGTAGCTATGCGTTTCTGCAATAATCGGCAAAACGACGCCGGGCGTCGCGACGCTGATGTCGCGTTGGTTCGGCGGTTAACGGCAGTAATGACGGACGAGGTGTAGCTATGCGTTTCTGCAATAATCGGCAGATCAACGCCGGGCGTCGCGACGCTGATGTCGCGTTGGTTCGGCGGTTAATGTCAGTAATGACGGATGAAGTGTAGCTATGAGTTTCTGCAATAATTGGCAGATCGTCGCCGGGCGTCGCGACGCTGTTGTCGCGTTAGTTCGGCGGTTAACGGCAGTAATGACGGACGAGGTGTTGCTATGCGTTTCTGTAATAATTGGGAGATCGACGCCGGGCGTCGCGACGGTGATACTTGTAACCGGTTGTTCGCGGAGTACGTGGAGATCGATGGTAGATACGGCGTACGACGAGAAAGTCGACCCAGGCAAACCTCACAGACTCTAGGCCTCGAGTACCCCGGCTTACGCACTGGGGCGTCGCGACGCAGAGTCGGAAAAACGCACTTGGGTCGATGGACGCTAAAATACTCGATTTGGAATAACGGGCCGTTTTACAGTAACTCTGGATAAACACGCGGACTTGACGTCTGTAACACCCGGGTTTACACGCCGGCGGCGTCGAAACGTCAAGTCGGTAAAACTCGCAACGAGTCACTGTAAAATGGCTAGACACGCGCAACTGGTGAATTTACTCCACGGAGATGATTACGGCCGGTGTCAGTCGTAGTGTCTCTGGATGTTTTCAATACGCCCTTCGAAGATGCTTTGGCTTACGCACAACAAGCGTTGCGACGTTGGGCGTCTGAAGCTCACAACGAGACACTAAGACGGACTCTCAACAAACAACTGAACAACTCGGACGGAGAGCTCACGGTACGGGTTTCAAAGAAAAATGAAAATATTGCTCACCTGGAGATCGGTTTGGAAGTCTTGATGGAATACTCGCAATCAAGAATCGCAATCGGATTCAGTTGTCGAAAGGAATACTCGCAGTCAACAACTGTCTTCTGCAAACGCAGGCCCTGCTTTTATACAGCCCTACTAATTAAATCAGCTTAAGTTTGTTTACTAATAGCAAAACTGCATAAAAGAACAGGGCAAATAGGATAAAAATGGAACACGGTGTTGTCGACCCTTTATGAGGTTTATTTCTCGGTCAAATTACGCGCCTTATCCCAATTGTCGGGAAGAAAAGTTTTCGCGGTTCGCGGATTAATAAGGGCTGAGTTACACGGCTTTGAACTATTTAATCCGCAAAACTTGTGACAGATTCATATCGTCACACTATGGAAATCGATTGATTAGAGCCCAATATTATCAGATGCACTGAATTTTAGTGAATTCAAGGTTTTGGGGGCCTTCCGTGGTGCCCTCGCCGGCACAGCTAAAGTTCTGTGGAAGTTACTGTAAAACACTCAAATCACTCGTATCTCGCTTAGAAATAGCATTTTTAAGCTTTTGAAGGCCAGAGAAGCAGTTTTTACATCATATTTGGCCGTTTCACAGTCTGAAACGAACGATTTGTAAGAACTACTCGGATGCATATTCTACGTGATGTATCTATGGAAATCGATTTATTAGGGCCTAATATTATCAGATGCACTCTGTTTTAGTGAATATGCACTGAATTTTAGTGAATACAAGGTTTTGGGGGCCCTCCGTGGTGCCCTCGCCGGTACAGCTAAAGTTCCGAGGAAGTTACTGCAAAACACTCGTCACACGTATTTCGCTCAGAAACAGCATTTTTAAGTGTTTGAAGGCGAGAGAAACAGATTTTTCATCATATTTGTAAGAACATCTCGGATACATATTCTATGTGATGTATCGATGGAAATCGATTGATTATGGCCTATTATTATCAGATGCTTAGAAATAGCATTTTTAAGCTTTTGAAGGCCAGAGAAGCTGTTTTTACATCATATTTGGCCGTTTCACAGTCTGAAACGAACGATTTGTAAGAACAACTCGGATGCATATTCTACGTGATGTAACGATGAAAATTGATTGATTAGGGCCTAATAATACTAATGAGGGAAGAAAAAATAGGCGGAATACAGTCTAAAGATGTTTAATTTTGATTTTAAACCAACGTTTCGATCATACAATGATCATCTTCAGGGTTAAATCAAGTCAGAAATTAAACCCTGAAGATGATCATTGTATGATCGAAACGTTGGTTTAAAATCAAAATTAAACATCTTTAGACTGTATTCCGACTATTTTTGCTTCCCTCATCCAACTTCCAGTCGATTATCGTTACTCCAATAATAATAATAGTAATAATTTTATTCAGGTATAAGTACAATACACATTGTGTTACCAAGTCATTACACTAATCAGTACAATTTTTAAGTTCACCTTTGTTGTATAAATATTTATTCATAACTATAATAAGCTTTTCCAGCAACATCTCAGTTACTACACTTTTAAACTTATTGTATGGTAAATAAAAAGAATAAAGAGCAAACTGAAGACCTACAAAGTAGGTTTCAGAAAAATGGGCATGATCAATGTTAGTGAGCTATGCTATGCTGACGACATGGCAATCATAACGGAAAATGAACGAGATCTACAATACAACCTAAACATTATCAATGCAGAATTTAAAGAAGGGAACATGACAATCAACACGGACAAGACAAAGACTATGATCATAAATGGAAATAACAGTAGACACAAAATAACCATAGAAGGAACCACTATACAACAAGTAGCATTATTTAAATATCTGGGAGTTAACATAGAAGAAAAAGGAGGTCTGGAACAAGAAATATTAGAGAGAGTGAATAAAGGAGGGAGACTGTTTAATGCTCTAAAAAGTAAATTCCTCGCGAAAAAAGAAGTACCAGCGACAACAAAAGTAGAGGTGTTTAAAAAAGTTATAATCCCAGTAATAACTTATGGGAGTGAATCCTGGACGATGACAGAAAGACTGCAGAGTAAAATACAAAACATCGAAATGAGATTTCTAAGAAAAATCGACGGAAAGACCAAACTCGACAGGATAAGAAATGAGATATATAGACAAAAATTGAATACAAAACCGGTGAAAGATATCATACAGGAGGGACAGCTGAGGTGGAGGGGACACATACAAAGAATGGACGAAAGTAGAACTGCAAAATGCGTGTATGAAGCGAAACCTAGAGGAAAAAGGAGAAGAGGCAGACCCAACAAAACATGGGACCAAGATGTCATCGCAGCACTGGAATCCAGAGGTGTCATGGGGAAAGAAGCCACAACACTCATGCAAGACCGGAAAGCATGGAGGGAAATATGGAAACGAAACCCCGAAGACTACAAAGAAAGGGAATAACAACTCACAGCCTACACCGAAAGGTAGAAAGGCATAGGATTAAGTAAGTAAGTAAGTTGTATGGTAAATCACGGGTTTCTAAAGTATTATAGAATTTTGCTGATAAATATTCAGGACCGTTCTTTGATTTCATCAAACGTTTCTTTGGTATCGAAAAATTAAGTTTGTTACGAGTATTGTAATTATGAGAATCTATGAGAGTCTGAAATTTGTGCTGATTGCGTTTAACATACAATAAATTTTGAAGTATAAAACATAAGGGCAAAGTTAATATTTTAAGTTTTTTAAATAAAGGTCTACAATGTTCCATATTACTAGAACCATTCATTATTCTGATGACTTTTTTCTGAAAAAGAAATACTCTTAATGCTGTATAAACATGACCCCAGATGAATATGCCATATGTCATTACCGAGTGAAACAAACCAAAATAAGTATTGCGTACTGTATGTGTGTCTGTTGAAAATGTTAAATTTCTTATTAAATATATAATTTTACTTAATTTATTACACAAATTTATAATATGGCTATTCATTTGTAATTTGGGATCAAAAATAATACCCAATGCTTTGAATGTATTATTAGATTCAGTAAAATTAATATCAGTAGTTTTTAGACTGAAAATAATATCTTGATTTATAGATGTATTTAATGTAAGTTTATTTGAACTGAACTATGTATTTGCTTGGCCAACAGAGCTAGTTCGCGAATTTAACAAGTTATTTTTACTACTTCCATTGAAATTACTTTTATATCGTGATAGATACTTATTTGTAATTATTTAACAAATTCATCCGTATTATCTCATAATATCTTTAGTATAATTTGTAATTAATACATAAATAAATAAAAATCTGTTGTGGCCCCCACAATACCTTCCGCCAATCCTATGTAATATGTATAAATTTCATACATAAATTTTCTTACAAAAGATTCTAAATTTCCAGTAAAATTATTTCATAAACAAACTATGCAAATTTCACTTGACACGAACATCTTCTTCTTCTTTAGCTTTTCCCATTCGTTAGGGGTCGCTATTTTTTATTTTGTTCTTCCACTCATTTCTGTTTTACGTGTCGTTCTCATTCAGTTCCTTTTCTCTCAAATCTTCCGCAATGCAGACATCATCGTAAAAATGGTAAAATCGTATTGTAGTGTAGGGACCCTAAAACGTAATTATTCACTAAAAACTCGCCATCGATTTTTTTAACCAAAGACAATACCTTCCTTACCAAAATGTGACGGAAGGTAAACATATAATTAATTAAAACAATTATTTATTTCCGAAACACATTTTAAATTTATGAAATTAAATTTACTCTTCTGAATTACAAGTGATGTTTTCTGAAATAAATTTAAACATTTCTAAAATAAAATGACAATGGGAGTTTCCACTATTTTTCAATTTTTTCTTATATATGTTCTTTTTCTTCATGATTAGTTATATGTAGAACAAATAAAACTTTTTTATTATAACATGTTTTCTGTAAAAAAATATTGTAAACAGTATTTTTGTAGCTCGTTTAAACGCTCATCTGTTCAGAGTTCAAAATTCAGTTCTGTAATTCTAAGAAATGGAGTTGGATTTTGTTTTAGATTTGTGAAACAGATTAACATTGGACCATGTGAATTATAATTCTATTAATTTTGCAATAAAAATTACTTTATTCTTTGTCTCTGACGGCATCTATTATTTTCGTTAAAATATAATAAGATTATCGCCGATTCACGGAATTCAATATGAACTATATTAAACTTTCAAAATTACAGTTTAATAATCGCAGTAATCGCATATTAACTATCGAAAGAAATTCAATTTCATCAGACAATTCTCAACCTAATGAAATTATCATTAAATACTTGAAAATATTTAATCAATTTTGAATACAGGTCATCTTTGAAATCAATCATAGAAACTATATAACTAAACATTATGTCAAATTAAAATTAACTAAAAATTTATTATTCAATAATTATTTGACGTTTTAGTGTCCAAGATGGATCAGTTTTTTTTTACACATTTAGATTCATCTCGCCGCCAAATTCTCAAGATATTCATCCTAAAAATTTGGACTTTATTCTCACACACCCAATTAATTTAAAAACATGTCATTTGATTGCAATTGTGCGTAAAACGTTGTATAAATAAATATAGTTATATAAATAAATATTTTTAAATAAATAATCTTAGTGTTTAATTATTTAATAATATTCTTAGTGTTAGTGTTTATAATTGTTTAATCATAGTGTTAATTATTTTTATTATCTTTTTAATATTTTTCTTAATTATTTATCGTTTAATAAATATTTATTTTATTTATTAATATTTCTCTGAGTTTTACACTTTACCCAAATAAATAAACGTTACAGTATATACAATAATACTTGTTTTTAAATTTCTGCTCGATAATTTCTTGGTAATTTCTCGTTATTTTCTGGGTAATTAATAATACAATAACAAATATGAAAGGTCCTTCCCAGAAAAGCCTTCAGTAATGTCTTTCAATTTTTGACACTGACATTTATATCTATCATTTACAAACATTTTTATAATTCCTCAACTAGTTACCATGGATTAGTTTGGGCAGTGGGATATATTACAACAGATTATTTTGTGTATTATATTTTTATTAGGTATCTCTAAATCTATAGAAGTAATAATGAAAAATTTAAATGTATCGGATAGAGCATTTTGTGTTCTTTAATATTTGCAATAACATAAATTTTCAAAAAATAATATTTAGATGGTTTTTACTACTACTTCCGGTTGTCAAATTCTTAACCAAAACCATTTCAGCTCTTCCCATTAATGTCAGATTCAGGAATCCGTAGTTAAACAGGTCTTAAATCTTATAGTTTTTAGGTATCGTCCTCTTCCGACATCCACACACACACACACACACACACACACACACACACACACACACACACACACACACACACACACACACACACACATACACGCACGCACACACACATCATCATAAAAATGTTTAATCGAATACTAGGGACAGGGACCTTAACCCTTTCGCGACTAATGGGTGATATATGTCCCATGAAAACTTAATATCCGAAAAGACGATTTTTTATATTGCACTTTTTATTATTATTTTGATATAATTTAATGTTACTAAATATACGGAATAAAAAAGCATGAATATAATTATTTTCCACGTATATAATTTGCCATGGGACATATATGTCCCAGTAGTACAATGATGTCACAGGAATCAAAATGAGAAAAAAAAATATGGTTTCGGTTTTATTATAATTCGACTCGATATTACAAAAAAATCAAACTGTACAGACTCTAAATCGGATAAATTGTTCGCTAATTCCTCAAGTTTCTTTTTTTGTCAAAGCGCGTTTACTGAAATAACAGAGCATCATTAGACATGGGACAAAATTATATAATCATTATAAAATTAACCGTCTTCAAATACTACTGGGACACTGATGTCCCGAAATCACAAAACTGCGCATTTCCATGAAATTTCGTATACAAATATAATAAAAATATGTTATATCACTTAACGATTCATATTACATTAATTTATAAAATAAAATGGCGAATTTCAATCAACTCACACATAGAAACACATCTGAATACTTGCATTGCACATGTAGGTACGCAGACAACCGCCGTAATATACTACTGACCTGCAGAAAAATGTTGACTTAAACACCGTAAATATCAAAAATAGACCTACATGTACGATTGGGATAGCTCGCAATGTAATGTGACGTGCGCCCCTGAGAGAAAATTATGCATGCGCCGCTACTGATAGCATGTTCGCGAACAATGACGTAATCCCTTCGAAAGAACGTACCAGAGCGATAATACAATCCCCGACGCGCTGAGACAGGTTAATTGCGCCGTGACCTCATTCCTTTGTATACGGGTCATTGTCGCTTTAGAAGAGTTCTAGAATGATAGGGGCTGTATAAATACCGTCGGGAGAATAGCGGGAGATAGTCTCATATATACAAGCAACCAGATATGAACTCGGTGATATAAATAAACAGTTTAACAGTTGTTAACATAAATAAATGTAGTTATATAAATAAGTGCAGTGATATAAATGTTAGATAAATAATCGTAGTGTTTAAGCATTTAATAATATTCTTAGTGTTTATAATTATTTAATCATAGTGTTAGTTGTTTTTATCATCTTTTAATATTTAGTCGTAATTATTTATCGTTTAATAAACGTTAATAATAAGTTAATAATATTTGTCTGTGTTTTACACTTCACCCATATAAATAAAAACGTTACAGTAATTTAAATGGCATTTGTAGCCTAAATATTTTTTTCAATTTTCAATGGGACATATATGACCAATAGTCTTTCCAGAGCAATTTTTTTTAAATAAAGTCGTCGCGAAAGTTTTAAAACGTCCTTATTCACTAAAATCTCGATATGCGATTTTTAGCATGAGTCAAATACTTATCTTAGCGAGAGGTAAAAAATAGTTTGGCTTATTTTTTTCATTACCTTAAAATAAAGAAGAAATATAGAATAATTTATTTACATTATTGTAATAATAATTACCTGTAAAACCTAATTTATTAAAATACAAATGTCTAATTAGGTAATGTAGTGGTAGTGTAAAAATAACCAAAGTAAATATTACCATTACCTGAAAATTTTATCTCGTCACAAAACCTGTTAAAGTAATTAAATTGAATTTTTTATAAAATTTCTCTTTAGATTAGAATAATTACGCGCTAATTTTATACTCTACTAAATTAAAATTTCAAATTCTAAATATTCCGGTTAATTAATCTTCATGTAGGTAGATCATCAACACATCATTCATAACAGTTGAGTATTCCTGAGTAGAGTACAAAGAATTATTTTGCGACCCCCCGGAGTTTCAACAAATTAGGAGCTTAGATAATCACGTTCTTTATGAAAAAACAAATATATACAGGTGGCACTGAAAACGGGCCACTCAAAATAACTTTTTATTTATAATTATTTTTTAATTTTCTTCATATATATGTAAACTAGGCCTAAGGGTTCACAAATCATGGTATTTAACATGATGGTAGTGCTTCCGGTTTAACCGGAAATGACATTAATTTTCACATTTCAAATGGCACGTCCTATATACAAGGTGGCGCAATAGGTATTGACTATTTTTGGGACGCCACTGACTAAAGGGCAACCCAGTGGAGGGGTTAAAACGGAGGTGCAAGTGTTCAGCATTCGGCATTCCATGCAGTTTCAGTCGCAATCAGGGGGGTGAAAGCTGATAGGAATTATTGTGACAGAAGTTGTATTGACCAAGTGTGGTAAAGGGCGAGAGGAAATAAGTTTTGTCACTGCATATAGAGGCAGCACATGTCGCAAAAGAGTTTGGCTATTGGCCGATAAGATGGCAGCACATGTTCAAAACAAAATCAACAAGTCGTTGGATGTGAAATATTTGAAATGAAACACGGACCAATAATCTAAAGAGAGACGTGACAGCTATGTGTTATTTGAAAAGGTAGAAGTGGGAGAAGGAGTGGGGGATATCGATCATTGCGACATCTAGCGCTAGTGACAAAGCTAAAAGCTGTGATGCGGGCTGGATGCTACTTCAACCATATTAAGGTGGCAAGTCACTGTACATTTTTTACATAAGAAGAAACAACGATTAATCTCCTAAAATATGTAACTTCTGGGTGTGAAAATTTTGTGAAACATTTATTGAACCTTCTTGGCCATCATATTACAATTTGAGTTCAAAATTCGTTGTAATTTACAAACAAATAAATATTATAGAACATTGGTAAAAAGTGATATTTATTTCTTTTCTTACTATGACATTGTAGAAAAATAGGCAACGAAGGAAGAATATGTTTTGCGTAAGGTTTAAATGAATAGCATTTTATGAAAAACTCGGTTTTCTATTACAAGTTAATAAAATGTAATCGTTGTTTAGTGATATACATAAGCTTCCATGTTATTTATGTTCATTATTGTAACCGCTAGATGGCTATAGTTGGACGATGCGTGTAGAACGTGTTCATCAAAACTACTTTCCTTCAATGTTTTGCTTTTGAACATTTGAAAGACAAGCTGCGTTGCGTTCTTTAATTTATTGATGCTAACTCTTACTGTTTTATAATGGTTAAAGTAAAATTAGTTTCTGGTAAAACTGAATAAGTCTTGGAATAATAGAAGAAAATATTCTAAAAGATCAGTTTGGATTTTTTGTTTAAACTTAGTTTAAATTTAAGCTTTGTTGATGTAACTGGCAATAAAACAGCTAGGTCTTGTTTTACGGGAAATATGAAATTATACATTGTATTAGAAAAGAAAAAGTAATGTTCGAAACATTTTTTTAAATAAATTTGTAATATTTTATGCTATTTTATAATAATAATTTTATTAATGCCCGATAGTATAAACATAGTTCAATTATTGAACTTAGTTTAACTGATATTGAACTAGGTTCAAGTAAAATTTCTAAAGTATAAAACAAAATTAGCTTTTGACTTTAGTTTAAACTACGTTTAACTTGAGCGGCCGATTTCATCCGTTCAAATTGAGTTTAAATAATAACTGACGTTTTTATATTCTGAATAACGCTGAATAACATTCATAATTATAACTGTCAACGTTGTTAATAATATTTTAAGAAAGTTTATTGATATACTTAATTAATATTTTGGTAAGTTAAGTGCATTAGCATATATTTTATAAATCATTTAAATTATATGATTTTTTATATTCTAGAGTAAAAATGTTGATGTACGATTCAAGTTCTGATAGTGACGACGAATTTTTCGGGAAAGGAGAAATCCTTTCGAAATATAATATAATGATGTTGAATTTAAATTGCGGTTCAGTTTTGAAAAACGAACAGTTTTATAATTTTTATTTGTTACATACTTGTAAACCGTCATTTATTTGGTATGTACATTAACATTGAAAACCAACCTTTACAACCTATTAACCTGTAAAACTGACAGCTAACCTGTAAAATTTTTACAAGTTAGTAGTTGCATTGTTAACAGTTGAAAGTTCAGTTTTATTATTATCATATAAGTTAAAAATAAATGTACAATTATGATTGCCAGTTATATTAAATTTTTCGGTTGAAGTGATGTCGCTTGCATCTGACCGATTAGCCACAGAGGAAGGAATATTAGCGCAGATTCTGCCGATGTAGAAGGCACAACATTTGTAGACTCACGTAAGGGAAGCATTTTTTTCGACATTTCAATTTTTTGATTGATACAATCATCCACGTATCCTTCCGCAACCGCGCTGGATTTCCATCTTCCAGCACGTTTTAGTGCTAAAATATCTCCGCCCGCGGCTACAACCATCGTTGCTGCAGACCGACGAAAAGAGTGACCTGTATATAATTCTGGTTCTTCTAATCCTAAATATCCCGCAATTTTCTTCGGTTGGCGGTGTGCCAATAGTGTGGTGACCAGCATAAAGGGAAATGCATTTTCCGTTACGATATGTTAAGAACAAACGTAAACTCTCTGTTCCGGAAGGACGAAGAGCTGCATACTTTCTATATAAAACACAAGGTTGAAAACTGCAATCATCATCTGTGATGGTAAACCTTCTTATTGTTCTATTTTTTGTATTTCTTAATGTAATAATTATATATTTTTTAGTATCTTCCACATCATTGAGGGTTAAAGAGAGAAGCTTATCACACCGGCAAGCACCAAAAATTCCAAAAATTGTAATAACTTTAAAGAGCAACCAACGGTCGTCGGGAGCTTCCAAAAGAAATTTTTCGACTTGCTCCTTGGGTAAAACTTTGGCCTTTTTCGGAACATAACGCTCACTCCTTCTTTTCAGAAACGCAAATAATTTATGAAATCTACAAATGACAAATAAAAATGTATTTTTTTTTCGGTAACATCTCTAATATAAAAATAAACCTGCGAACTTCAATATTTTCTTTAATTTCCAGGCAACTCTTCAACATCGACCATTTCGACCATGGAGGTAGGAATATATATGGAGGGAGTATTTGCAATCGCTAGTGCAGCCGCTTCCCCTTCTACATTGTGACCGCTGTCAGTTTGAAGTTACAAGGTTGTTGCTGTCATCTGCCATTGAGCATTGTTTGTTTTTAAACGTGTACGTGTTTTGGAGAAGTGTTTACCGTTTATGACTTTTTAATATATGTATATCGTGGTTTATATTGACTTTTCTTTAAGTGCTTCGTAACATTTGGTGAAAATTAAGATTTTTTATTCATGTGAGTTATGAAATATTGTTTTATTTTAAAACTGTAACTCAACGTATATTTCGTGTTTATAGCAATTTAACAAAACAAACATTATTTGGACTAGTTGACTCTTGCACTGCAATATGTAAAATAAATATTGTAAAAGATAACCGTATCGGTAACAGGTAAGTGGAATTTTAATTATTTATAATTTTTCTATATTGTAATTTCTTCTAAGTACATATTTGCTAAAAAAAAAATTGTTTATTGATATTACTAGAAATAAGAAATCTTAATTTCAAATATTTAATTTTATATTTGCCGCGTGAATTCCCACCACAATGTGACTGCAGCAGTACCTGCGTCCGTCCCCACAGGCCTGCATTCCCCTTGTCCTTAGTTCAAGTTTATGCTCCCTCCATGTTTATTCTTACCTCCATGATTTCGACCATAATGAACTAGGTCTGAATCTCGTGGACAGTTGATTAAAATAAGCTAATAGAACGTTCTCCGTCACAACAGTTACATTGTTTATTTCTTGCCATTCTTTGAAATCGGCGTATTCTCGTTCATATCTTGCCGCTGACTTTTCTGGTAATAAACTTGAAACCACACTTAAGGCTTCTTTTGTAATAGCTTCTGGCACGTTCATTTTGACTTCCACATTAAAATCAGTGAAAAAAGTAAACAATGAAATAAACTATCCGCGTTGCTACAGTAACACTGCAAAATGTTTTCTAAGGCTTATGGGATATCATTCAAGACAATCTATGACAACAATTACAACTGACAAGTTTTGATTATAATCCTAAATATGATTTACAAGTGAGTAACAAATAAAATATTGTACAATACACGCCAGGTAACTGTTTTACTGCCTCAAGGAGGTGACAGGCTCGCCTAACGGCTCGCCAGTCATTTCCTCCTTTCAGCAGTAAAAACCGTTTTACCTGGCTAGTAATGTAAAATACTATTACACATTACAGTAATTTCGGTCCATGATTTTATTTTCAAATTATTTGTTGCCGAGTCAGTTTTTTTTTTTATTTTCAATAATATTTATATATTCTTGCATTATTTCTATTATTGACAGTCTTTGTTCTTCATCGAAATTCTTAGAACACTGCTTTTTGTTCAATTTATATGTTTACGTAGAAAAAGTATTATGTATGTAGGTATTTTTCAAATACATAGACCCGCGCGCGAACAAAACTTCAAAAAATTAAATTGACAGATAGAATGACGAGAAGTGAGCTGCATGAAATATTACCGACTGAGTATGGGATAAACTACGTTCAATTGACTCTAGTACATTTTAATATTATACCACCCAAATATAATTAACCTAAGTTCACTAAATAAACTCCGTTTGCTTAACTGTTGTTTAACACATATTTAATCGACCTTTATACTATCGGCCATAAGAGTAACAGCATTTTTTAAACTTTGTTCAATCAGCTTTACATTTGTTATATTATCAATTATTTCCGAAATAACATTATCCTTTGAAAAATACATGTTAGAAACAAATTTATTTGTTGAAATATTTCAAACGCTTATTAGTTTATTTATTTATAAAGCAACATTTGATTTATTCATGATATTTTTATTATGCTTTTATATTTTAGCGGGTTTTCTCTGAACAATCAAAATTACTTTCCACATGACGTCTTGTTCTGCCATCTATCGAGTGCGAATCATATTATCGCGCACGACTTGCCACCTTAAAATTAGAAATTTTAATTTCAATATTACAATTATTTTTACCGGTAATCAAAATGAAATTAATTTATACTTTATTGGTTACATTATTATTTCATTTTACAAATAATGATTAAATATTTTGTAAATTAAATATTTTACACAATATTAATTGTAATTACTACAGTTGCAATATTTTAAATTATTTTTCGTCACGATTCCCTGAAGTAGAAGATTTGGATTCGCTTGGATCCGCTATTCTCGGAAGGTATTTTACTGGACACAATAGCTGTAAATGAAATAAATTCAGATGAAATTTTACGCATTCGTATTTTACATACTAAATTTATGTACAAGTATAAGACATCTATGTAGCGAAAAATAAAAATTTCACCATAATTGAGAACTTTTAGAAAAAGAAGATTTTTGTTTCTCAGTTTAACTTCTTCGCCAATTATACGAATACGACACTATTATTTAAAATTATTTGACGAAAAGTATATCATATTTTGAATTAGTCAAAAAAATAAATTTAACATAATATATAATAATAACTACATTTAACATAATAATATAATGGTTGGAGTTTTCTAATTAAGCGATTGGCGAAAAAAAATCACACAAAATGGGCTTTACAATTTAAATGAACGTCTTGCTTACCATAATCCTCATGTAATAATGTAGGAACAGCTCCACAGTTTAATTTCCTTCGCTCAGGGGTTCGAAATTTCGTAGTTTCAAAGTGTAATGCACACACTTTAGTATGACATCGAGAACCAATTGGTGTATCAATGAATTGAGGCATATTCATGTTCGTTGTCCACTGCTTCAAAAGTACATCATCTCTTGGTAAAGAGAAAAAATCTGTTGTGGCCAGCACAATACCTCTCGCCACTTCCTTTTTTTGGTTACATAAGTATAGGGCGCGAACGGTAATGTTACATTTTTGGGCTTGACAAGCAAATGTGTGGGCCCGTTTCAGAATGATAATTAGTAATTATGTACATAGATGTCAAATGTTAGAATTTTTCATTAAAAATTTCAAGATTTTCTAAATTTACGTAGTTAATTTATCACCAGGAGTTTAAAGTTTACTTGTATGCCTTAGATATTTAACATTTAATTCTGCTCCACATGGAATTGGAAAATCACTAAATTTAGAATGAGAAATTATGATATTTGACATCTATATACATAATTACTAGCTATCATTCTGACATGGGCCCCCATATCTGCTTGTCAAGGTCAACAAAATCATATGACTGCTCGCTCCCTATTGTATTTAACATTTCTTGTATACCTACACTCTACACCAAAAATTCTACTTACGCATATATCTATTCCATATATATTTAGATTGTTTAATTTTAAATTCATTTTTGATGAAGAAATTTTGTCCTCTTCTAATTTTTCGAAATGTTTCCAATTCTATTAATACATTAAGAAATAATATAATGTATGTACTTCCCAGAAAAAGTCTTCAGTAATGTCTTCGGATTTCTGACACTGACATTATCTGTCAGTTACAAACAAATTAAATTTTCAACTATTTTCCATGGCCATTCTTTCGGCTGTAAAATTTATTATAACAGATTATTTTACATACTATATTTCTTCTATCTCTAAATCTATAGAATATATTGTAAAATATTTAAATGTATCAGAAAGAGAATTTATTTTTCTTTAATATTATCAAGAAAAAAATTCAAAAAATATTATTTAAAAGATTTTTTTTCAAGAATCTTCTACTTCCGGTTGTCCAATTGTTACCAAAACCTTTTCAGATCTTCCCATGAATGTCCGATTGGGAAATACGTAGTTAAAAAAATTTAAAGTCTTATAGTTTTTGAGTAACCGTCCTTCCAACATCCCACACACACATACACACACACATCCACAACAACTCTCATAGTCTGAAACAGGAAATTCATATTATGTTCATGCTAGATTTTACTCGTAATTATTTGAAATTTATATAATTTCTGAACTGAGGTTATTAATAATTTTTTTTTATATAGTAATTTCTATGACAAATTAACTTATTTACAATTTTACTATATATATTGAAACTTACCTTGCAGATGTAAAACACAATTACGAAGTAAACAAAGCTTTTCACACAAAAGAACTTTACCGTTAGGTTAGGTTAGCGTCAATTAAAGACTACTAAGTAACAAAAATAACAACAACGAAACAAAAATAACTCAACAAACAACGAAACAATAAAAATAACAACAAACAACGAAATAGTAATACACAAAATGAATTAGATAAACTGATGCTGACACTTCGAGAGCGAAAACATGAGTGATTTCAAATGTGGTCGCAATGAATTCGTGGCCGGTGCAACAACGCATCTTTTATGTTAAGGCATTTCACTGGGTCCATACTTTTTTGTAGAAAATCAACGTACCGTGTCTGTTAATTCCAGGCAATATTTGGATCTGATCCAGAATTTTTTACCTGCTGAGCTGGAACGACTTGGAATAGAAAATAACAATGTATGGTTCCAACAAGATGGAGCTACTAGCCATACTGCACGAAAAAATAGTCAATACCTATTGCGCCATTCTGTATTTTTATACGTTTGGAATTTACGTAAAATTACGAATTCAACGTTATGGTTGAAACGCATTTTTATTGAATATAAAAATTACAAATTACGTAAGAGAAAATTATGAATAATTAACCTGTTAAACCATAGTAGGTATTTGGCAGACTGTGAAAACAGTTGAAATAATATTGAGTAGTATTTAAGTTGTTTAAATAAATAATAAGTTATTTTTGAAAGATTTTGCTGCAAAAAAAGATCAATTTATCGCAGCTTTCTTGATATGGCTTACAACGGGTAGGATTCTGTTAACTCGTCCGCAGTGGGGTGATTCAGCATTCAGAAACGTGATAACAAGTTTTCAATCTGTAGCGCTTGGATCATAGATGTCGTTAGTAGTACAAATTTTATAGTGATTCTCAATGCCTGGTCACGTATAATTCAGATTTACCAAATACGTGTATACTCAAATCGGACATCCAGCCAATGCACGTCATTAATAAAAGTAACTAGATGTGTGACGTCATGAAATGGTACGTTTACATAGGTTTGAGAATCGTATTGAAAAAAGTTATACAGGTTGCATACAATTGTATTACAAACTTTCGTGATATTTCCGGAAAATAATTTTGTTTCACACTGTAATGAATAAGTGATATTAACTAAATTGTCAGTAAATGTTCGTAATATTATTAAGAAAAAAGTAAAATGAAGATAACATTACTAATATCAAGCATTTATTTAGAATATAATAGTTAAAGTCTAATCAAAGGGGAATGATTAGTTCAATATGATATCATTCATATAATATTTTCCAACTAAACTGTTTGACATTTTGTTGACAAAAATGAAAAAGACACAAGTTCACATAAAACTGAACCGTATAAATAAAAACTGTGGTAGTCTTGCAAAAGACTGATTTATGATAAAAATGAACAAAAATGAAAATTACACAAGTTCAAATAAAACAACCGAATTAATAAAAACTGTGGTAGTCTTGAAAAAGACTGATTTAAAATAAACAAGAATGGAAATAAAATGTCACCGAAGAAAAATATTTTGAACACGATGCAATTCAAATTCTCAAATATACTCAAATCGGACATGCAGCCAATGCACGTCATCATTTAGGGGAAAACCTGACTACATTAAAATTACTAATATGAAAAATTGAAATAAAATTTCAGTCATTTTTAATTGTTAAAAAGTGTATGGCCTTATAGAATTATTATTAAGATGTATAGTAGAGTTCATTATTTATCGTATACGATATGAATAATATACAGGATGATTCATCGGTCTGTCCTCTCTTTATAACTCTTTTATTTTAAGTCAGATAGAAAAACTCTTCAGATAAAATTTATATGATATATTATTGTCTATCTACGTACTATATGCACTTGTATACAGGTTGCTCCGTTGAAGCGCAACAATATGTAACTTTATATTTCTTAATGGAACACCCTATATATCTTTATTTATTTTGATAGTAAATTATATTTTCTTTAAAAAAGTACTAAATAATAAGGGGGTCTAAAATTATAAATTAAGAAGTTATTTACCTTTATTCGTTGAATAATAAAGAATAGAAAAATGTATTGAAGTTGAACAAGTTTTCGAGCATTTATTATAATTTTGCATTATTTAGTCTGTCACTAAATTTTAATAGCCTCTTTGTAATTAGTGTAATGTTTAAAATAAGTATTAATAAAAAAGAATCAAAATTTTGTATTAAATTATGGTTTTTTCCACTATGAACTACTTTTTTTATGAACGTAAATAACTTCTTAATTTATGATTTTAGACCCCTTATTACTTAATAGTTTTTTAAAGGGAATCTAATTTACTATCAAAATAAATAAATATATATAGGGTGTTCCATTAAAAAATATAAAGTTATATATTGTTTCACTTCAACGGAGCACCCTGTATACAAATGCATATAGTATGTAGATAGAAAATAATATATTATATAAATTATATTTGAAGAGTTTTTCTATCTGACTTAAAATAAAAGAGTTATAAAGAGAGGACAGACCGATGAATCACCCTGTATAAATAATGTATATCTACTTTATTTTATTCATTTATTTTTTGCTATACTTGGCAACACTGATAATTTGTATGTTTATACGTTCCTCCGCGGTTTATACTTTCAAAGGTTAGTATTTGAGAATTTGAATTGCATCGTGTTCAAAATATTTTTCTTCGCTGACATTTCATTTCCATTCTTGTTTATTTTAAATCAGTCTTTTACAAGACTACCACAGTTTTTATTAATTCGGTTCAGTTTTATTTGAACTTGTGTAATTTTCATTTTTGTTCGTTTTTATTATAAATCAGTCTTTTGCAAGACTACCACAGTTTTTATTTATACGGTTCAGTTTTATGTGAACTTGTGTCTTTTTCATTTTTGGCAACAAAATGTCAAACAGTTTAGTTGGAAAATATTATATGAATGATATCATATTGAACTAATCATTCCCCTTTGGTTAGACTTTAACTATTATATTCTAAATAAATGCTTGATATTAGTAATGTTATCTTCATTTTACTTTTTTCTTACGAATATTACGAACATTTACTGGCAATTTAGTTATGTCTTATTTATTACAGTGTGAAACAAAATTATTTTCCGGAAATATCACGAAAGTTTGTAATACAATTGCATGCAACCTGTATAACTTTTTTCAATACGATTTCATGACGTCACACATCTAGTTACTTTTATTAATGACGTGCATTGGCTGGATGTCCGATTTGAGTATAATAAACCTTTGAAAGTATAAACCGCGGAGGAACGTATAAATATACAAATTATCAGTGTTGCCAAGTGTAGCAAAAAATAAATGAATAAAATAAAGTAGATATACATTATTTATATATTATTCATATCGTATACGATAAATAATGAACTCTACTATACATCTTAATAATAATTCTATAAGGCCGTACACTTTTTAACAATTAAAAATGACTGAAATTTTATTTCAATTTTCCATATTAGTAATTTTAATGTAGTCAGGTTTTCTCCTAAATGATGACGTGATTGGCTGCATGTCCGATTTGAGTATAGCATATGCCCACAGTATAAAAATACTTAAACCAGTAGCGACACTTCGCATATTTCATGATACCAAAATTTGAGTAGGCGTGGCCAGTTCTGCTTATGAGAAGATGGCCGCTCGCTCACAGCCACTTGTCTGATTGTTGTTGTTATTGTCATTTTCACGTATAAAATGAGTAGAAAAAAGAGAGGTATAGTTATGTGTGCTATTAAAGACTGTAAAAACATTTATAGTGTCGGTCGAATGAGTTTTTTTGGATTTCCTACAGACCCAGAAAGGTAATATTTAAGTTTTACACTAATAACCATGCTTACATTATTTGTATTTCCTCATAAATATTTGATAAAATTGTATTGCCGTATGCGATTATTTTATGCACTAATTTTTATAAATAGAAATTTTAAATCATCCAAAGGGAAACGGAAGCAAATTATAGTAAAACATTTGTAATATTATACAAAATAAAAATATTTGTATTTATAAAATATAGTTTTATTATATTTATTATAATTATACTTATTTGTATCCAATGAAATAATAAATACCGTACTAATATATCATTCGCAAATGACAGTTGTCCAAATTCCCGCCACGTACAGCTTATACCAAGATGGCCGCTTACTTCATTCGATGCGACATGAAGATCAAAGGTGCCACCGAATTGCCTTCTTGCACCAGAGGACAACACTTGTTCAGAAAATTTTTGCCTTCTTTTGTCAGATGGCGTTAGTGTGTATGATAGACAAGGAATGAACAAGGAGCGCTATTGAAAATAGGTGGGAATTCAACTGACCAATTAGAAACTTTTGAGGGGGTTTGAGTTATTTACTTACGCGGACGAAATATCTACATCTACACCGGTCCCCGCCTACATGCCTACCCTTCATCAATATACATTTCTGGGTCCGTGAAGTTGGCACGTCATTGGAAGCACAAATATTCTTTTTTATATTAGTAATTAGTGCTTCGTTAGTGCTCTTTTGTGCTTCAAAAGAATTTAAAATTAATTGAACGGTTTACGAAATAATTAACATTATATGATGACGTGCCAAGTTCACACTTAGCACGTCATTAATAAAATTTCAAATTGCTTATTTCTTCGTTTGTTAGTGCTTCGTTAGTGCCCTTTTGTGCTTCAAAAATTTTTGAAATTAATTGAACGGTTCACGAAATAATTAATATTATATGATGACGTGCCAACTTCACACTTAGCACGTCATTAATAAAATTTCAAATTACTTATTACATCTTTTGTTAGTGCTTCGTTAGTGCTCTTTTGTGCTTCAAAAATTTTTCATATTAATTGAACGGTTCACGAAATAATTAACATTATATGATGACGTGCCAACTTCACACGTAGCACGTCATTAATAAAATTTCAAATTACTTATTACATCTTTTGTTAGTGCTTCGTTAGTGCTCTTTTGTGCTTCAAAATTTTTGAAATTAATTGAACGGTTCACGAAATAATTAACATTATATGATGACGTGCCAAGTTCACACTTAACACGTCATTAATAAAATTTCAAATTACTTATTACATATATTGTTAGTGCTTCGTTAGTGCTCTGTTGTGCTTCAAAATTTTTTGAAATTAATTGAACGGTTCACGAAATAATTAACATTATATGATGACGTGCCAAGTTCACACTTAACACGTCATTAATAAAATTTCAAATTACTTATTACATATATTGTTAGTGCTTCGTTAGTGCTCTTTTGTGCTTCAAAATTTTTTGAAATTAATTGAACGGTTCACGAAATAATTAATATTATATGATGCCAACTTCACCCTTAGCACGTCATTAATAAAATAAGGAAGGTACAGAGACCATAGTCAAAATCGCAGTGATATTTGAATAAAAAGATCTGATGTGGCCAGCATATTACTTTCCGTTAATTCTTTGTATTATGTACAAATTCCATACATATATTTTCTTGCAAAAGATTCTATTTCCAGTAAAATTATTTCATAAACGAACTATGTAAATTGCATTTGGCCCTGACATCTTCTTCTTCTTCTTTAGTTTTTCCCATTCGTTAGGGATCGTTATTCTTGATTTTCTTCATCAACGCATTTCTCTATTTTGCTTATCGTACTCATTCAATTCCTTTTCTCTCAAGTCTTCCGCAATACAGTCCTTCCATCTTCTCTTTGGTCTTCCTCTGTTTCTTCTACCTTTTACTACTAAGGTGTTCATTCTTCTTCCAATATATTATTCATCTCTTCTCATGACATGTTCAAACCAATATAATCGCCTCTCCTGTATCTTTCTAGAAACTTCTATCACTCGAGCCATTTCTCTTATCCTCTCATTCTTTATCCTATCTTTCGGCGTCTTCCCCAACATCAATCTCAACATACTCATCTCTCTGTCATATTCATTTTCTTTTCATTGACACTAACATCTGTCAATTAGAATTTTCTTAATATAGTAGTTGTTTCCATGGTTATAGCATGGTTGGTTGATTTATGAAATTTAATTTCATTAACTCTATATCCATTGAATATAGCGAAAATTATAACGCAGAAGACGCACGTCATCAACCTGAAAAAAACCTTATAAAATGAAATATAACTTTAAAAATATAAAAATTATTAGGTGTTATTTATTTTTAAAATAAAAAGAAAAAAAAGTTCTAGTATTAAGTAATGTATATATTAATGATATTTACAATTATTCTTAAGTCAATCGTTATTCCATTTAAGGAATATAAAATTATTTGAAATAATTGTAGTTTATTTTCGTACCATACGTTGACTCTATTGAGAATGACCATGTTTTGTCAAACAATTTTATATTCCGTAAAAGGAAAAAAGATTGACTTAATTATAAAGTCATTAATATATACGTTTCTTTAATACTAGTATATTCTTTATTCTTTGTTAAAAAAATAATAACAACTAATAATTTCTACAAGTTATATTTCATTTTATAAGGGTTTTCTCAGGTTGATGACGTGTGTCTTCTGCCTAATCATTTTCACTATATGAAGTATAAAATGCACAAAATTCGTAGATTCTAGAATATTCTTCAATATTATAATAACATTAAATGTCAGAAAACGATTTTAACAGTGTTTTTCCAAAAAACAAAACTGTTAAAATCTTCAAATGAGGGTACTTCAGGTTGACCAATAATTGTAACCAAAATCCAATAAGAAAAGAAATACGAAAGAATTATAATTTTTAGAATTGTAGTGTTGAAGTTATTGTCTATGAAAAAATCGTCACACACATACACAAACACACATACACACACACACATATACATTATCGTAAAAATGGTAAAATCGTATTCTAGGGACCCTAAAACGTGCTTATTGTCTAAAAACTCATCATCAAATTTTTTGACACAAGATAATATCATCCTTACCTAAAATGACGGTAAAAGCGTCTTTTCCATCTGTAGAATCTATTATATTATTGCATTGCCAAATTTCCGTTCTTGGATTACACTGAAAAACAAGAAATTTGGCATTGCTGGTTTAATACTTGTACTAAGTAAATAATACTTGTGGATAAATAGATTTTTACTTACAATACAAAGTATTACAAGAATGACTAAAAATGTGCTTATGTAGCAAAGCCCAAAATATTGAACAATATTATTAATATATGCAAGAAATAGATTGAAATAAATGTAGAGAGGTATTGGAATCATCCTAAAAATCGCATATCCAGATTTTAGTAAATAAGCACGTTTTAAGATCCCTATAATCCGATAATAACATTTTTACGATGATGTGTGTGTGTGTGTGTTATTAAATTACATCCATTAATGTTAAGTATTTTTAACAAATGAATATGGTAAATACTAAGAAACTTGGTATGGTCGTAAAGAGAATAAAAAATACAATCTAAATTTATAAAAAACTTGTATAGTTAAATTAACAAAGTTGATATTCACCGGAAGTCCCAGAATTACACTTTTCATATAAAATAATCGCAGATATTGTATTGAATAAATTATGTCCTATAATCAATAAGCGTATCTGCACTAATAAGCCAGATAAATGGATGTAACCACTTTTTCAAACACACTGTATATATATATATATATATATATATATATATATATATATATATATATATATATATATATATATATATATATATATATATATATATATATATATAGGTGAATAAAATACAATTCAAAATACAATAAAAAAAGACAAACAATTCTCGCCGAGCCGTAATGCAACATCCTGTATATGTGAAAATAATTTTACGTTATGCTCCTTGAGTAGACGAATAAATTCTGTTAATAAACTTATCCTGTATTTCTAACGACAAGGGAGATATCGAAGACGGCGATTTCGGTGACTCATCCTGTATATATATATATATATATATATATATATATATATATATATATATATATATATATATATATATATATATATATAGGTATATACAGTGTGTGCAACGAAACGTGAAACATAGGACTTTAACATGGGATTTTAAAAATGTGCGGAAATTGGCTCTCCTGTACATTTTAAAGCAAAAGTACAAGAATTAAAAGTTGTTTAGAATTAATTTTTACTTAAAAAAGTCCTCATTTAATGCAATAGAATATCTGTAGCACTAGATATTTAGAAAATAAAATAAGACATTTTCGTCAAAATTCAGATAGCCATGGAAATAAAAAACAAATAAAACAAAATATTAATTAAGATCATAATACTTTAATATTTAATGCTGAATTATAATAATAGACACAATGATTACAACAATTAACATCAATAACACTGAACTCAACTGAGATTTCAGTGAATATTAAAAATGGGAAATTATCAAATATTTAATAATAAAATAAATCACACAAATCGGAAGAAAAGAATAGCAGCAAACTAGAGAACTTTTATTTAAATTAAATGCTCAAATATGTCTTCATTCTCCGCCAAACAATAACCTAATCTATCATAAAAAGAACTCCTAACATTCGCTAGTTGGTAGCACGATATTTTAGTACATTCCAGGGATATTCTAGATTTAGTGATTCTAAATCTAGATATTTGTAATCAGTGTAAACTTTTGATTTTAGATGTCCCCATAGAAAAAAATCTGATGTGCACACCGCACGACTTCCTTGTACGATTATTAAACTATACATATTTTTTTAATAAATAAATTACAAAATATTAATTTTAACTTCAAAACAGTAATATATATAGCGACCATAATCTAACCCGGTTTTTTTTAAAGAGTTTTGATTACAACAAAGAAATATTTGATTACAACAATGAATATGACTAATTTCACAATAAAAATATAATATTTGTTATTGTACGAATCATAAAATTGCACGTATTTAACGTAATTTGACATGAACATTTTTTTATGTTTTTGTCCTAATCTATAGCAAGCTTTATTACAAAAACAAAAAAGTATATATTTTTTAAATTTACATATCTCGCTTATACAAAGGGCTAATTTAATAAGACGCAGAAATTAATTCTCTAAAACTTTTATTTGAAGTATTTATTTCTAAAATCAAAATAAAATCATTTTATTCAAGAAAAACTGTTAACAACTTCAAGTAATGTACCACTTCCGGTTAGCCTATTTTAACCAAAATCTATTATGTTATTTCCATTGGCATAAAAGTCTTGTATATCAAATTTGAAAACTTTTGGATTATATTTTAAAACAGTTTTTCATTAAAATCTATTATAGGCTTCATGTAAAGTGCCACTTCTGGAAATTGTGTAATAACCAGAAAGGGAGGTGCACAACTAGATGTTATAGGAGTCCTAAATACAAAATTTCAACTTTCTACGGCTTACCGTTTTTGAGTTATGCGAGATACGAACGTACGAACGTACGTACGTACGTACGTACAGACGTCACGACGAAATTAGTCAAAATAGATTCAGGGATGATTAAAATGAATATTTCCGCTGAAATTTGAAAACCGAATTTTTTCGCGATTACAATACTTCCTTTACTTACGTACAAGGAAGTAAAAATCATATGGCGCTAGATCCGGAGACCGTGCGGGCCAGTGAATTGGTCCGTCTCTACCAATCCATGTATCGGGAAATACATCATTATGATATTCTTTTACAATTATGAGCTGATAGCCGTCTTGTTGCAACTATACTTCACGATCATTGGCCAGTTCTTCAATTGCCGGTCCAATATCATTTATCAGCAGATCATAATAGGACTGACCAGTTAAAGTGCCGTTAATTAAATATGGCCCAATAATATGGTTTTTACTTTCTTGTACGTAAGTAAAGGAAGTATTGTAATCGCGAAAAATTTCGGTTTTCAGATTTCAGCGGAAATATCCATTTTGATCATCCCTGAATCCATTTTGACTAATTTCGTCGTGACGTCTGTACGTACGTACGTACGTATCTCGCATAACTCAAAAACGGTAAGCCGTAGAAAGTTGAAATTTTGTATTTAGGACTCCTATAACATCTAGTTGTGCACCTCCCTTTCTGGTTATTACACAATTTCCAGAAGTGGCACTTTACATGAAGCCAATAATAGATTTTAATGAAAAACTGTTTTAAAATATAATCCAAAACTTTTCAAATTTGGTATACAAGACTTTTATGTCAATCTAAATAACATAATAGATTTTGGTTAAAATAGGCTAACCGGAAGTGGTACATTACTTGAAGTTGTTAACAGTTTTTCTTGAATAAAATGATTTTATTTTGATTTTAGAAATAAATTCTTCAAATAAAAGTTTTAGAGAATTAATTTCTGCGTCTAGTACATCAAGTATTATTAAATTAACCCTTTGTATAAGCGAGATATGTAAATTTAAAAATTACATACTTTTTTGTTTTTGTAATAAAGCTTGCTATGGATTAGGACAAACACATAAAAAAAATGTTCATGTCAAATTACGTTAAATACGTGCAATTTTATGATTCGTACATTAACAAATATTATATTTTTATTGTGAAATTTGTCGTATTCATTGTTGTAATCAAATATTTCTTTGTTGTAATCAAAACTTTCTTTAAAAAGAACCGGGTTAGATTAATGTTAATTTAAGAATGATAGTAGTAAATGAATTATTTTTTGTTCTATATCAAAATATTTCTCGGGCTTGGCTTAAGCCTGTCAATATTTTGTAATTTAATTATTAAAAAAATATGTATAGTTTAATAATCGTACAAGGAAGTCGTGTGGTGTCCACATCAGATTTTTTTAAATTGCAGTCCAAACGTTGACTTTTCGTGGATATGTGTACCTATGTGTACCTTTTCTAAATTAATGGAGAAACTATTTATAAATCGGCTGCTTAAATTCTTAAACACACATAATACTTTATCATCAGTTCAACATGGTTTCAGAGAAAATCGCTCCACATCTACAGCTTTATACAGTTTTTTAAATTACATACATGAGTGTCTTGATAAAAGTGAGTATGTTATTGGTCTGTTCTTAGATTTAAGTAAAGCCTTTGACACTATCAACCATAATGCTTTACTCCACAAAATGGAAGCATATGGTCTGAGGGGAAATGTTTTAAATTGGCTGAAGTCATATTTAACAAATAGAAAGCAAACAGTGGTAATTAATAATGTACAGTCTGATTATCATACCTCTTTGTACGGTATTCCACAGGGCTCAAATTTGGGACCAATACTGTTCATTTTGTTCGTAAACGATTTTGTACTAAACACAGATTTTACAAAAATAATTATGTATGCCGATGATACATCAATAGTAAATAATAACGCTAACTACGCCTATTTAGTACAAGATACGAATGCGAAACTACTTCAAATATCTAAATGGTTCCGAGATAATTTTCTCATATTAAACAGAGAAAAAACTGAATTTCTTTCATTTTCTTATATAAATAAAAACAAAGACACTAGTGTGTTACTAAAAATTAATGAAAAATCAATTAAAGAAGTTTGCGATACTAATTTACTGGGTATGCAAATCAATAAATGTTTGAATTGGGAATCCCAAATAGACACTATTTGTAAAAAACTTGCCACTGTCTGCTTCGCCCTTCGGAAACTAAGGAGCTTAGTACATATCTCTGTTCTAAAAACCTACTACTTTGCACATGGTCATTCAGTTTTAAATTATGGCATTTTGTGTTGGGGAAACAGTGCACATTGGGAACGAGTTTTTAAAATACAAAAGAAAATTGTTAGAATTATGTTAAATGCGCCCCATACTGCGCACTGCAAACCAATATTTGAAGAATTAGGAATATTACCTCTTCCTTGTTTGTATATCTTTCATGCTTGTTGCTTAATACGACAATTTAATTTAAACATAACAACACAAGGTGATATTCATAATTATAGTACCAGGCAAAATTCTCTTATCCGACCGCCATCACACAGACATGCCAAATTTAAAATTAATCCATACTACATAGCCATTATTTTGTATAACAAGTTACCAGAAAATATAAAAAACGCAACAGATTTTAAATTGTTTAAAAAAAAATTAAAATTATTTTTAATGGTAAATATGTTTTACACTGTAAATGAATATCTTAACATCTGATATTGCTTATCTTATTGTATCATTTCTTGTAATGACGTTTCCTATACTGTATAGTCCAGAGGAACAATAAAGTATTATTATTATTATTATTATTATTATTATGAGTTGTAACATACAGATGTTCATTATTTTTACGCCAATATCTAAAATTTTGAATATTTGGCTCATTATTGAGTGTAAATGTGCTTTCGTCGAAAAAACAAATATTTTCTATAAAATGTAAATCTGCATTTGCTTTTTCCAGCATTAATTCATAAAATGTTGCTTTCAGAAACTTATCTTCTTCATTCAATTCCTGGTGTTTGCCATATTTAAAAGATTTATATTTTTCTTCTTTTAAATAATTTCTTACAGTACTAAATAGAATTGAAGTGTCTTTTTCTATTTGCCACAAACTTAAATTTTTATCATTTTCAATGGCTGCAATTACATTAATTTTATTTGCTTGTCTTTCTTCATCTTCATCTGCAATTGACCTTTGACACATGCATGGTTTTAAAACACTTCATGTTTTATTAAATCTCAATTACACGATATATTGCACGAATTTCTTCATAACTATTTCCTCTGCAATGTAATTTGACAATCGAAAGTTTTCATTGGCACTGAACAAATCCATTTTATTATGCACAGACGAACAGTGATGCAATTTATTGATTACAACAGTGTAGACACAGTGATTGCAACAATTAACATCAATAACACTGAACTGAACTGTCAGTATGAGATTTTGTTTTATTTGTTTTTTATTTCCATCTGATTTTTGACGAAAATGTCATATCTTCTTTTCTAAATATCTAGTGCTAGAGATATTCTATTGAATTAAATGAGGACTTTTTATAAGTAAAAATTAATTCTAAACAACTTTTCATTCTTGTACTTTTGTTCTAAAATGTACAGGGAGCCAATTTCCGCACATTTTTAAAATCCTATGTTAAACTCCTATGTTCCACGTTTCGTTGCACACACACTATATATATATATATATATATATATATATATATATATATATATATATATATATATATATATATATATATATATATATATATATATATATATATATATATATACAGGGTGAGTCACCGAAATCGCCGTCTTCGATATCTCCCTTGTCGTTAGAAATACAGGATAAGTTTATTAACAGAATTTATTCGTCTACTCAAGGAGCATAACTTAAAATTATTTTCACATATACAGGTTGTTGCATTACGGCTCGGCGAGAATTGTTTGTCTTTTTTTATTTTGAATTGTATTTTATTCACCTATACAAACATATGTATTTTGTTTTAGTTTTCTACGGCGTTGCCAAGTTATTCCGTTTTTTCTCTAAAAAAGACCGAATACACGCATTGCTTTATAAAGGCTTACTGAAGTTATTTTAATAGTAAGAATTAAGAATTTTCTTTTCTGTATAACTGTAATTATACTCTATGTTCTGGCATATTTTTTTTTAAATGTAATTATACAGGCTGTTCAATAAAGCGAATCAAATGTGCTCAATTTCAAATGACCATAACTTGTCATTTTCAAATGGAACACTCTATATTTTATTATTCAGTTGTGTGTATTTTTGTATTATCTTCATATGTTCTTAAGGGTATCCTATGCCTAAAACCAATAATTTCGGAGATTTTCACCATTTTTCTCTAAATTTATATATTTAACTAAAAATTAAATCTAGTATAGGTACCATGGATATTGTTTTTTGAATAAGAAATAATTGCAGTAATGATAGTATTTTCATTAGCCAGGTTATTATTAATAACAGAGGGATTAAGTAAATTAATTTATTAATATGAGTCTCTCGCAAGAAGAACTTACGAAAAATACTATCATTACTGCAATTGTTTCTTATTCAAAAAACAATATCAATGGTATACTAGATTTAATTTTTAAGTGAATATATAAATTTAGAGAACAATGGTGAAAATCTCCAAAATTATTGGTTTTAGGCATGGGATACCCTTAATAACATATGAAGATAATACAAAAATACACACAACTGAATAATAAAATATAGGGTGTTCCATTTGAAAATGACGAGTTATAGTCATTTGAAATTGAGAACATTTGATTCGCTTTATTGAACAGTCTGTATAATTACATTTAAAAAAAAATATGCCAGAACATAGAGTATAATTACAGTTATACAGAAAAGAAAATTCTTAATTCTTACTATTAAAATAACTTCAGTAAGCCTCTTTATAAAGCAATGCGTGTATTCGGTCTTTTTTAGAGAAAAAAACAGAATAACTTGGCAACACCGTAGAAAACTAAAACAAAATTTATATGTTTGTATAGGTGAATAAAATACAATTCAAACTATATAAAAATATATACAGTGTTCCATTTAAAAAAAGACAAACAATTCTTGCCGAGCCGTAATGCAACATCCTGTATATGTGAAAATAATTTTACGTTATGCTCCTTGAGTAGACGAATAAATTCTGTTAATAAACTTATCCTGTATTTCTAACGACAAGGGAGATATCGAAGACGGCGATTTCGGGGACTCACCTGTATATGTATTAAAGTTATTAACATGTAATTTGGAAAGTTTTGGATTTTTAATGTTTTTACTTCCTTGTACGTATGTAAAGTAAGTATTGTAATCGCGAAAAATTTCGGTTTTCAGATTTCAGCGGAAATATCCATTTTGATCATCCCTGAATCCATTTTGACTAATTTCGTCGTGACGTCTGTACGTACGTACGTCCGTATGTACTTGCTATGGATTAGGACAAAAACAAAAAAAAAATGTTCATGTCAAATTACGTTAAATACGTGCAATTTTATGATTCATACAATAACAATTATTATATTTTTATTGTGAAATTAGTCATATTCATTGTTGTAATCAAATATTTCTTTGTTGTAATCAAAACTCTCTTTAAAAAGAACCGGGTTAGATTATGGTCGCTATATCTTACTGTTTTGAAGTTAAAATTAATATTTTGTAATTTATTTATTAAAAAAATATATATAGTTTAATAATCGTACAAGGAAGTCGTGTGGTGTCCACATCAGATTTTTTCATTAAAATCTATTAGGAGCTTCAAGTAAAATACCACTTCACTAATTCACAACTAGCAGCTAAAATTAAATATTTGTTCTCATCGATATAAAAGCCTTTAGTACAAAATTTGAAAAGGTTTGATTTATATTTGAAGGACTTCTTCCGGTTGGAAAATGGAGTATATGAATAAAAAAATATTGCATTTTATGAAAATTAATGAAAAATATTAAACCAATATTTTCTGACGAAGGTCATGCAAGCGTTATGGGCTGACCTTGTGCCACATTATGTTATACGGAATCTATTTTTTTTAAATAACTTCAAGCATTAATAAAGATGTTTGTATGTTATTTTTCATAAAATTCATTTGTGATAATACACCTTATAAACAGAATCTAATCACTTCCTCGCTGGTATGACGGAAACTTGAATACAAAAAATTAGATAAATGGTTAAGCGGAATGGCTACCCCTGCCTACTATATATGAAGCGAAAATTCAAATAAATTGTTCATGTACTAGAATAGTTAACATTTTGAAAAATTCAACATTAGACGAACATACTTCTAATATGAACCTGCATTTTAAAAACAGTATTATTGAAATCTATTAGTATATGACTTTGATTTTATAGGGAAAACGAGAAATGCTGTTTTCGTCATAAAATCATAGTCAAATACTAATAGATCTCAAAAATACTTTTTCAAAACGCAGGTTTATTTTAGAACTATGTTCATCTAATGTTGAATTTTTTAAAATGTTGATAGTTCTAGTAAAGGAACAATTTATTTTAATTTTCACTTCATATACCGTGTATCTATCTTAAAGGTGTACGATTAACATGGAAATCATTTTTTTTGCAATTCCCTGCTTGTCTAAATATTTTAAGCAAAAACGCGTCAAATAAAAGTTTTAGGGCATAAAATTCTGCATCTAAATCAATAAACAGAATTACTTTTACATGCTTTGTAACGGCAAATTAAACATGAAAATGTCGAAAATTACTTTGAAAATATCGACAGCCATGGAATTGAACAAAAAATAAATAAATGCTTGACGTTTTTCTATTTGGACAAATATCGTTAATTATAACAACGATAGAAATATTAGATTAATAAATAAATTTAAAAAATACAGTTTTGTTTAATATATGAATTTATTAAAAATTCAATATTGCGTAACAAAATATGCTCAAGCAAGAAAAGTTTTGTAGTAATTAGTAAACGGATAACAAGTAATTATAAAGATAATAGTTACAATAAATATTCAAATGCAGAACCATTATACGATGACATTCATTAAATATGGAATCTCTTAGATCATTTATGTTTTCGTGCCTTTTTTATAAATTTGATGTTTTATGTAACCCCATAAAAAAAGTCACATGGAGCAAGATCTGGAGATCCATCCTATTGGAACCAGACCTCTCGATCTGGGCGCACAACATCGTCTTTTGCAGGACCAATTTCATTTTGTAGCATCTCCAAATAATTTTCAGTATTTAGATTGCCACGTATTTCAATAGGACCAATTATGTGGTGACCTAAAATTCCGGCCCAAATATTAACTTTTCGAGGATATTGTGTCCTTGTTGAAATATTAATTCCAGGATTTTCTATAGCCCAACAACGGGTATTTTGGATATTTGGTTCATTGTTCAAAATGAAAGTGCATTCGTCCGTGAAAGAAATGGAACAAATTTTGATCATTATTAGCCGGGTTCTGCATATCTACGCAAAACACCCTTTTACTTTCTTCATCGTATGGCGCAAGTTCTTTGAGACACTGCATTTTATAAAATAATACGTTTTTTTTTTAAATATCTTGTATGATGCTGTGATGTACTCCCAACTCATTTCCAATATATCTAGTACTACATAAGTGGTCTACACTTATCCATAAAAACTTTTTATTAGTATAAATATTCATTTTTTAATAATTTCAAACAAAACCAGAGACAAAATCAAATTGTCAGAACATACGTTGTGACAGATAAAATGTCAAGAATTTATTTATTTTTTGTTCAATTCCATGGTTATCGATATTATTTTCAACGTAATTTTCGAAATATTCATATTTAATTTCTGCCGCTACAAAGCATGAAAAAGTAATTCTGTTTATTGATTTAGATGCAGAATTTTATACCCTAAAACCTGTATTTGACGCGTTTTTGTTTGAATAATTAGGCAAGCAGGGAATTGCAAAAAACTGGTTTCCCATGTTAATTTCCTATGTACACCTTTAAGACAGATACACGGTATACGCAGGTGTAGCCATTTCTCTTAAATAATATATGAACTAGTGTATATTCCATTAACACACACACAAAGACATTATCGTAAAAATGTTAAAATCGAATTACACAGGCCTTGAAACTTGTTTATTCATGAAAATCTAAACCGGTGAATTTTAACTTGATCCTATATATCTACTATTGGCAGGAGGTAACAACATCGGTATCTCAACCCAGTTTAAAAAAAAGTTATATATTTCAACCGTATGCAGTGACATACAAAAAATTTTGTTGTTTACCTACTCTGAAATTTAATTTTTTTCAAGAAAAATTAAAGAACAACCAAGTATGTATTTGAATTTCGGTTAATTTTGACATTCTAATTGACACTAATGACATTGACAAGTTAAAAATCAAGATCGACTCAATACAACAAAAATAGGTGTACGCGATTTTTTTGCAAACCAGTGTACCAATTTCGGTTGATCATAGCTAAAATTGAATCAGTTGCTCTCTTAAATGTATACAGGATGAGTCTAAGACGACGCCTCCCCTTTAACTTTTTAATTATAAGTAATAGAAAGAAATGGCTCATATAAAAGTTTTATTATTTGAATTATAGATAATATTGGCAAATATAGATATTTTTTATAAAGTCAGGTTTACAAGATACAACTATCAACTTTTATTTTTTAAACAGCAACCTATAATTATTTTACTAAAATATGAACCACTACATTTTTGTCTTTTTAACGATCTAATAGTTTTTATTAATGTATTTGAAAAAGTTCGAGTAAAATAAGATAAATGAGTTATATGAGAAATAATTTTTATTCAAATATCCTAGGTGGCTATGTGAAAATAAATAATAAATAAATAGATAAATACGTAAGTAATAATAAATAAGTAACAAACAAATGTATACTTTGTTGGTATTAGCATTGTTATATTTTGTTTATTTTCACATAGCCACCTATAATACTCGTATTAGAATAAAAATTATTTCCTATATATCTCAATTATTTTATTTTTCTCAAATTTTTTCAAATACATTCATTAAAATTAATACAATATTGAAAATAGAAAGATATGGCGGTTTATATTTTAGTAAAATAATTATAGGTTGCTATTTAATAAATAAAAGTATTTTGTAAACCTGACTTTGTAAGTAATATCAATATCTACATCTGCCATAAAATAGTATATTTAAAATTATAAAACTTCTGTATGAGTATTTTTTTCTATTACTCAAAATAAACAAGTTAAAGAGAGGGGGGGGGGCGTCACCCCGACTCACCCTGTATAAAAATTTAGGAACATAAAGGCCAAATATAAAGATTTTTTTAAGAATATTCGGAATTTTTTTAAATAATTTAGAATGTGTTTTTTTTTTGTAAATAATGAAATTATTTTTTTGATAGTAAACATGAAATTAAGTTTATCTTTAAATTAATATTAATATAATAAAACAAATTCGTAACTAAACAGCCTTTATATAATTTAAAACAGGAAAATACAAGTATGTGGATTTTTTTAGGTAAAAAGTTAAATATTGTTTCCATTAAAAAAAAAAATTATGTTAATTATTTAATGAACTGTTCTATGAATTTAAAAGAATTATAAAGAACAAAAGAGCTCTAACATAGCCCTAACAAAATATGTGTTAAACAGTATAATATTTTATTAATGCCATGAAGTTGGCACGTCATCAAATAATCTTAATTATTTCATAAACCGCTTTATGAATTTCAAAAAAATTTAAAGCACAAAAGAGCACTAACGAAGCACTAACAAAAGATGTAATAAGTAATTTGAAAATTTATTAATGACGTGCTAAGCGTGAACTTGGCACGTCATCATATAATGTTAATTATTTCGTGAACCGTTCAATTAATTTCAAAAATTTTTGAAGCACAAAAGAGCACTAACGAAGCACTAACAAAAGATGTAATAAGTAATTTGAAATTTTATTAATGACGTGCTAAGTGTGAACTTGGCACGTCATCATATAATGTTAATTATTTCGTAAACCGTTCATTTAATTTCAAAAAATTTTGAAGCACAAAAGAGCACTAACGAAGCACTAACAAAAGATGTAATAAGTAATTTGAAATTTTATTAATGACGTGCTAAGTGTGAACTTGGCACGTCATCATATAATTTTAATTATTTCGTGAACCGTTCAATTAATTTCAAAAAATTTTGAAGCACAAAAGAGCACTAACGAAGCACTAATTACTAATATAAAAAAGAATATTTGTGCTTCCAATGACGTGCCAACTTCACGGACCCTACATTTCTATCAGAAAGCTACTGACAGCTAACTCAAATATTCTCTGTCCGTTCATTTGTATTGTCTATTATCGAGATATTTATGAAAAACCCGTAATTTATGTTATACTTTTCCAAACATAGTGGTTATTAATGGTTAAGAAGCTATATAAATTCATATTAAAGAATATAACGTAACTAAATATTTACTATATTTAATAAATATTTCACAAAAACATTTACACGATAAAAGCGCTCGGCTCATGCTGGAAGTAGGTATATTATTTTTGTCTGAAATAAAAAAATCTGTGAGTTTTTGGTTCCTAGCAAGACTTGTGATTTGGGAAAATAGAAGGTTTAAAAAAAAACGAAAAGTCTTGATTACATTCTTAAAAAAAATAATTTAAATGTGACCGGTTTCGATCGTTTAGATGGTCATCTTCAGACTAATAGACTACAAAAAACAACAGAACATTTGGTGTAGTATAAAATTTACAGTTATAAACGTTAAGAAAATAAAATATGTATAAAGTAATACTTATACAAGAAAACTACAGCAGAAGTTATAATTAGACGATATTACCTAAATTTGGTATATGAGCATTACAAATATAATAAAAATTACTAGTATTTAATGCCGAAAATAAATAACATCTTAAAAAAAATACTAAAGACAAGGAAACCGTATTTGATATAAAATTGTAATATACCTAAAAAAAATTTTGAAAAGGAAATAGGTACATATTGTTTCAATATAAGTCTTAAAATGTAACGTATGGTAATTGAAATAATCTATACACAACTAGAGCTACGAGTGTATATTAAACAACATTTTTTTAAATTATTTTTTTAACAGAATTATGCTAATGAAGTATCTTACGGATTCTGAATTCCTAATTATAAATAAGGTTTCTTCTTTCTACTTAAGTTGTAATATACGAGTTTTTCTTTTACCTTTTTCTGTATTTTTTTTTATTAAAACTTACTTTTAATTTATAATTTTTTTGCAAATTATTAGTTTGCCTAAAATATAAACCCTATGTTGTTTACAGTTGTCATTGGTATCTATCCATTTACATAAACTATTGTTTATTATGGTAAAAAAAATGTTTTATATTTACCTTAAAACATATTTTACTAAAAGATTTTTCAAAAATATTAAAACACTGTGACACTATACAGATGAACTCATCTTTAGGAGCGTAGACCTTCATCGGTTGATTTTATATTTTCGTAAGTTTTACGCAATAAAAACAATTCCTTCGGATTTTTTAATTCAGATTGTTTTGTCATATAATGTTTACAATCACTACATTTGAATTCTTCAATGCACTTCTTAGCCAAATATCCTGCAAAATATACAACAGAACATTCTTCAGAAGTGGTTACAGAGTCAGATGTTTCAGCAGGTGTAGATGTTATAGAACATGAAGGCAATGAATCGTCTATTAATATTTCAATTTTGTAATTAATAGGATTATCATTTACGATAGCGGATGAAATTTCTGATAAATCACAAAGACATATCTTCATCAGGTTCACAGTTTGAACTGGTAGATGGTTTCATTAATGAATTTATTAAATTTGAACTAAATAAAGTTATAAATGTTCCTGCCGTAGGATTTCTGTTATAGCCACCTTTCTGTCGGTATATGGAAAATAATTTTTCCAGGCTATCCTGATTTAACCGATTGGTGAATGTAAATTGTATATTAAATTTTTCATGTTCCTCGTTAAACATTTCAGTTATACCATTTACTGTCTGGATCAGACCAGTAAAGCATGGCGGTATTGTCGGGTTTTTATATTGTTGTTTATTGGAAAGTTTTTTTAATTTGGGTAAAATTAATTTTGCTTCATTTTAAACTGTAATTGCAGTGGTATTAGTATATGAAAGTGCGGAATGATATGGATTTTTTGAAAAAAGAGTTCTGCTATTGAGAACGTTAAACAAATTATTCAAGAATTGTACAAAATTCGCAGTATTTTCTGCAGTATCGATTTTAAGTTCTCCTGTACTAATGCATGTTTTTATCGCTGCTGCAACGGAATGGCTTAATATTTGTACAGCTAATTTTACATTCATTTTCATGAATGTGTTAGGCGCAATATGTGCTTTGGTAATTTTTGGGAGCATTTTACTTTTTTCATTTTTATTGTCTATTACACATACTTTCTTAATATCACCGAAACTTATCCTTTTTCCGTCAATTTCAAAATCTGCAGATAATAGATTATTTCTAAAATTCTTGAAGAGGTGAGGAACATCAAAAATGGAAAATATTTTTTTATCTTCTACATAGAAATAAGGTTTTTCCGTTGTAACTTCAAAGTTTTTCATTGCACTTCGATTACTTGATCGCTGATCACACACTACCACATTTCTCTGATTAGAAATACTAAATCTTTAGTTTTAATTCCAGTTCCTGTCAAGAAATAACAAAGAGGAAGTTTCCAAGAGTGATATAATCCCCGAACCATGAATACAAGTACATAACTTGCTACAACTGGTTTCCTGCCAAGATGCCCCAAGTCTTCATATCCCTCGATAATGTCTTTATCTTTTGAATACTCTAAGTAGTTCATTAAAGACATTTCATCAAAACTTAAAACGCAGGATTTTTCCATTATTGATTTATCATCAAATTTCATTTGTGTCTTTCAAAATCTTACTATTAATGCCGGGTAAACATTTAGATGATTCTAGCCATCAACAAATCGAAGAAAGTCCCGGTAAATTAATTCGCAAGCCTCGCATAAATTTATATGCTGCTGGTGACTTATAATACAAAAGAAGACACAATTTTTTTTCCTGAACAGTCCATTTTTTTTTGTTTTTGTTTGAACTGCATATGTGCAATTGTTTTGCAGTTGCAGTTTTGAATTGTATTGACATACTTATAATATTTTATTTTCTTTTATAATTTTGAAACATGAGCTTTTTTTATTTACTGACTTTGTCTTAAGATTAATTTGTTTTTTTAGTCTTTTTTTTCTTGGTGTGTCATCATTTTGTTTCTCGGGGGAACAGGGCAGGTCAACAATTTTTTGTAAAAAACTATTATCTATTTTGAAGGAGTAGGTGGATTTCTTTCGGGGCCAGGAAAGAGCTGTCGAACTATCTTAGTTTTTTTACCGTAAGTCTCTTTAGGTTCCTTAACCACCAAAGTTGGGGACGAAGTAGTAGCAGAGTAAGATGTATCGCATTTTCTTCTTTTACATTTCGGTGATTCATTTGTTTTATCGTCTCTCAAAGTGTACTTTATCGGTATTGCAAGGTCAGTCAATCGTAGTTTACTTTCATTTACAAAAGCTTCTTCTGCAAAATGAGGCTGACAAATGTATCTCGTCCGAATCCAAATTAATCAATTTTGCGTTCCCTAATAATGAACAAAATATTTGATTATTATTACTGAATTAGAAGGGATGTGATTTAAACAATCAGAAAATTATGTACAATTTGCTAGAAAAATTACCCGGTTGATTTTTAGTAATACTGAACTTTTTTTATTAAGAAATTACAACGAATATATCGAACTTGAAAGTATCTTACAGTACCTAATTTATATGGACTCCGTAAGTGTAACGTTTGTAGTGAGGTTAAAAAAAAACCTTTCCAAACAACTTTAAAACATATGTTAAATTGGGACTTTTCTAAAGTCATATAATTAATTATGGGGCACGAGTATTCATGTAATTTGTTGACCTTGATAAGCAGATATAGGGGTTGTGTCAGAATGACAGCTAGTAGTTATTTACCTACATAGATGTTACAATTGTCATAAATCATCATTTTTCAAAAAAAGTTTCAAACGAAGTTTATTTTAACTTAATGGCCCGTACTACGATCACGGTTTTAACTAAAACGCTGTTTAAAAAATGTCAAATTCAAATTTCAACATTTAATTTTGCACGTATGTTTGATGATCGATTTTTTAAAAAATGTTTGTTTGAATACAAACTATGTTCTGCTTTTAAATCATATTTTGATAAATTCGATATTATTTATTATTGTTATTAAATAATGATATCTGACATATATATATATATATATATATATATATATATATATATATATATATGTATATATGTAACGTTATATTTTCAAATCGTACACCTATATATTTATTCAAATTTGAAAAGTACATGAAATTTGCTATCCATTAGAATAAAAATATGTTATATTATTAAAAAATACAATGGCGAATGACTAAAATTTACATTTTTATTAAACACAGAAAGTTTTGCAATACTATTTTTTAATTAGATATCTGATAATATTAAATAACATGTGTAATAATGAAATATTGACTTGAAATAGATGAAATGATTAAGTAATTAATTTACTTTAAATTTTAAAGGTGTAATGTAAAAATAATGAAATGTAAAACCTTCTGTATTTATTAAAATTGAACATTTGAACCATTGTATTTTTTAATAATGTAACATATGATTGTTTTTAAACTATTGGATAGCAAATTTCATGTACTTTTAAAATTTGAATAAATATATACTGTTCTACCTGAAAATATAAAGTTACATAACATTGCTTCAAAATGGAACACCTGTAGAAAAACCTATACTGCATATTTATCGACATTTTAATTTAAAATAAACTTCGTTTAAAATTATTTTCATAATATGTAAAATAATCGAGTTAGTAAAGAAAAACAGACCGATGAATCACCCTCCCTGTATACTGTAGTTATAATTTTTAATATTAATCACTTTTTAAATCACTACTTGTACATGAAAAAGTGATTAAATCATATTTTGAGGTTATCTGTTACTGTGAAATAATAGATATGTTATATGATTTTTATTACATTATTGTCTTTCAAATTTAGAATAGGTATCTTTCATTTTTAGTTTTGTTCGTATAATGGTCATTTGGCAACTAAGATGTTAAAGCATGTTACCTGAATTTATTATCCATTGCTTTACCCTTTCCGGATCATTTGTAGGAAAACAGTCGTAATATGCACAAACGTTGGGCATGATAAAAAATATTTAATACCAATAAACAATATCACGATAGACCATTTCAGAAATTGGAGCGAAAAGTTAGTGCTGTTAAATGGCGGTATTTCAAATATATACGCGACCCCGGCATATAGTTCACACATTTGAAGTGGTAGGGTAAATACTCCCCGTAACTTTAACCCATTAGTGCCCGTAATTAAAAAATAATGGAATTATGATGAAATTCACACTGTACACATATATTAAGCCCTTAAACACAATAAAGCAATCCCAAAATTTTTATATTATATTTAAAGCCGTTTTTTGAATTGGCAACTTAAGTTGCCAACAGACACTTACATATATGAAAATCTGATGTGGCCAGCACAATACCTTCCGTCAATCCTGTGTATTATGTATAAATTCCATAAATAAATTTTCTTACAAAAGATTCTAAATTTCCAATAAAATTATTTCATAAACAAACTATGCAAATTGCGTGTCGTTTTTATTCAGTTCCTTTTTTCTCAAGTATTCCGCAAAACAGTCCTAACTTATCTTTGGTTTTCCTCTGTTTCTTCAACCTTCTATTTCCAAGCTATTCATTTCTCTCCTCATGACATTTTCAAACCAATGTAATCGTCTCTCTTGTATCTTTCTAGAAACTTTTAACACTAGAGTTATTTCCCTTATTCTTTCAATCCTTACCGTATCTTTCCGTGTCTTCCCCAACATCTATCTCAACATCCTCATCTCTGCCACATTTATTTACTTTTCAATAGGTGCGTTCAATAAGCCCCAGGAAAACAAGTAATCGGAAGTACAATTTGTTGAACGACTTCGCTAACTTAGCATTTGCTTTATTTGCTCGCAAGCAATCCAAGCGCCAAATTTTTCGCTTGTCTTGCTAACTTATGAAATATGATGGCGGGAAATGCAAATTATACGTACATGAATTAAACTTGTACTGTTTCTATCTCATTTTATGGTGTGTTTATACCAATTACATGTCAAACAGACTTTCTGTGATGAATGTTCATAACATTGTTAAATTTGAAATAATTTCTTAGACCTTAAAGAATGTTCAAAATTAATTCCACTATCTGCAAATAACTGTACCTACCTATAAATTCACTTTGTATAACTTTCCAGACCAATAAAAGGGATATGAGAGATACACATGTTATATTTGACAACTGTATAACTTTCTCGTTGACATTTGTGAATATCTGTTCGTCATATACCTAGCTAGCAAATATTTCAGTGTACTAGGCAACAATTCTCGTTTACTTCCCCTACCATTTGCTTGAACTGCTTATTTCATTGAACACATATTCATACTGACATCTGTCAATTTGTATTATCTGAATATATTAGAAGTTTCCATGGTTAGCATATCTGGTTAATTTATGAATTTTCGAGTGAATTTTAATATCTTTATAATTCTTTAATTGTATATTTATTGAATATGAAGTATAAAATGTGATCAAATCGACTAGAGAATAATATATTCTTAAGTTATAATAACGTTAAATGTCAATAAATGATATCTAACTGCGTTTTTTCAAGAAAAACTGTTAACATCTTCAAATAAGGGTACTTCCGATTGACCATTTATAACCAAAATCTAATCAGTTGTTCTTCTGGATGTAAACTTGAGAAATATGAAAAAATTATAACTTTTGGAATCGTGGTATTGAAGTTATGCGAACCGAAACTTTTGTCACACACACACACACACACACACACACACACACAGACACACACATACATACATACAGACATCATCGTAAAAATGGTAAAATCGTATCAAATGCACCCTAAAACGTACTTATTCACTAAAAACTCATCATTGAATTTTTTGACCAAAGACAATACTTTCCTTACCTAAAGGTGACGGAAGGTAAAAAATCTGATGTGGCCAGCACAATACCTTTCGTCAATCCTGTGTATTATGTACAAATTCCATAGATAAATTTTCTTTCGAAAGATTCTAAATTTTTGGTATTATGTGATTCTCTTTCTCGGCAACTGAATTCCATACTCCTGATAACAAACAAACCACATGAAATAAGAAAATTATGAAATTTTGAATGAAAAATTATAACACTTCTCAGTTATGGACATAATTAATTGCTGTCATTTTGACACAGGTCCCCATATCTGCTTGCCAAAGTCATCAAAATCATGTTACTGCACGCGGCCCCATACATAAATTTTCTTGCAAAAGATCCTATATTTCCAGTAAAGTTATTTCATAAACAAACTATGCAAATTGCACTAGACACTGACATCTTCTTCTTTAGTTTTTCCCATTCGTTAGGGGGTCGCCATTTTTTATTTTCTTCTTCCACTCATTTTTGTTTTCCGTATCGTCCTCATTCAGTTCCTTTTCTCTCAAGTCTTCTGCAATACAGTCTTTTCATCTTATATTTGGTCTTCCTATGTTTCTTCCACCTTCTATTAATATATTCATCTCTCCTCATAACATGTTCAAACCAATGTAATCGTCTCTCTTATATCTAGAAACTTCTAACACTAGAGTTACTTCCCTTTTTCTTTCATTGATTTACATTTTATTGTTACTGACATCTGTCAATTTGAATTACCTGAATATATTAGCAGTTTCCATGGTTAAGTTAGCATAGCTGGCTGAATTATGAAATTTATATTAAATTTATTATCTTTATTCTTCTTTAACTCTATATCTGTTGAATAACAAATATAAAATGCAATCAAATCGTTTAGATAATAATATATTCTTTAAGTTATAATAACATTTAACTGAGTTTTCCAAGAAAAACTGTTAAAATCTTCAAATGAGGGTACTTCCGGTTGTCTGCATATGGTTGTAAGGAAGAGGAATACGCAAGAATTGTAATTTTTGGAATTCTAGTATTGGAGATATCGTTGACGAAAAAGCGGTCACACATACACACACACACACACACACACACACACACACACGGACATACACACACGAACACACACACACACACACATACAGTCATCATCGTAAAAATAGTAAAATCGTATTGTAAAGACCCTAAAACGTGCTTATTCAATGAAAACTCACCACCGAATTTTTTGACCAAAGACAATACCTTCCTTACCTATAGGTGACGGAAGGTAAAAAGGAAAGAATGATAGAAAACGATCAATAAGTATATATTTTTTAATTTCTATTAGAACATAGAGTTATATATATACAATAGTAACAACAATATAACATAAGAAGAACATGTGAAATAAAATAAAAATACATATAATTACATTTTTTTAAATAATTTATGATTCATGAAAAGTCTTGAAGCATGATTGCGGATGGAGTGGAACATCGCATTTACGACAAATATATATATTTCGTTATGCCGTTCGATGATTACACACACGGCAGCGTCTGTATTTAGATTCTCCACGTTCTATAAGATGATCTTTTCTATCACTTCTTATTTCATTGAGAGCTGGACTAAATTCTAATGTGAGTCTTGCTCCAGGATTTTGCGGAAGTGATCAGTAAGTTTTCAAAAGAGTTTTTGCACATTCGAAATTGTAAATAAGATAAATTATGTCCAAGTCGTCGATATAAAAGCCAACCTTGCACGCAGCATATGTCAATACTCCATGCAAAAATCGGCCACCACCATTTTTTTGTTCTAATTCCACATCGATACCTGCCACAAATTGATCACACAGATCTACCCCACCCATATTGGTATTGTATTTTGCAATTGGTCCAGGAACTTCAATTGTAATTTTTTTCTTTTCTGTGCGGCTATAACGAGATACATTTTTTTTTTTTGGATTTAGAGTATCACAATTAGTTACAACTGTCACTACCGAATTATCGTTCCATCGTACAGCCAACAATTTGTTGCTTAAAGAGCAGACCATTTCGCCGCAGGTTTTTTTTTAATGTTTTTTTACAAGGTAATTTCATTGCATCTGAAATTCTGTTTTCTCGCAGAGTTCCGGTACCACCCAACCCACGGTTCGATAACTCTTCCCAAAGTTTTACTGATGTGAATAAATTATCAAAATATAATTTAGTCCCTTTTCGAAGTTCTACATGATCAATCAAACCTAAAACAACATCTGCTCCTTGTCCAAATCCTGTTGTGGCAAGGCGTGTAGATGCACCACAGTATGGTTCAACATGAAATACATATCCACAGCGATCAGAAATTACCCACAATTTGAAACCAAAGCGCATTGGTTTGCCCCGAATGAACTGTTTCGAACCGTGTCGGCCATAATAGGGAATCATGGATTCATCTACGCATACATTTTCATTAGGACATATATGTTTGAATGCGGAATTTATTTTGTAAAATAAAGGTCGCACCTTATGCATACGGTCTGTATCATCTATTGTGCTGTTATCAGCCAAATGAAGAAATATGAGAAGTTCATCAAATCTATTTCGTCTTATAGATTCTGAAATGATGTCTACCCGGCAGTCTGGTTCTTTTTTCCAGTACATTCGTTTAGAAGGTAAATGATGGTATCCAGAGAGTAACAAAATTCCTATTATAGTTAGAATTTCATTGTCTGTTGCGTTTAAATTATGTTTCAATTTTTGACAAGCATAACGGTTTGTTTCAAAAGAAATGTGTTGTATTAGTTCCCTTGTGAAATAGCACTGAAAAGCATCAGTCGGAGTTTTCAGTTTCTTTTAAAAAGTCTTTTGTAGAGGGACGCATATACGGTTCCGGTTTGTCAATTGTAAAATTCCCATTACTATCATTTTGCTTCCATTTTCTAATAACATTATTTGTTTGACGTTTACGTTTACTAGTGCTGGCGATTGGTACAACACTTGGATCATCTTCATCAATATCTACAAGAACCTCTGTTCCTAGTATCCTTGCAGGAAATGATCAAAGTTTCCTTCGACCTCATTATCTGATAAATCTGAATCCTGATCGCTATTTGCATTAGATTCTTCTTGTGGTGGACAAAGGGCAATGTTTTCTGGTGGAAAATTATCATCTTCCAATAAAGTAAGAAGTTCGTGCAATAATAATTATTTGCCATCTGACCCTCTACTAAACCTAAAAATGCAGAAAACCGAAATTCTAAACCTTTATAGACAATACTTCGCCAAAATTATATTTATTTCCAAATATGAATCTGCATGTGCTCGTCGGCAACTATAGTTGCCTAAGAAATATTAGCTTCGAAAAATACAATAAATAACAATAATAATTGCTTATCACCTAATTATATGTAAAAATCAATACCTTGCCAACTACCACGTAATGAAAATTATATCAAAAAAGTGAGTCAGTTGAGATGGTTTGGGCATGTGGAGAGAATGGCGAGTGAACGGCTTGTTAAGCGTATATATCTTGATGAAGTAGAGGGTTTTCGATTGCGTGGCCGACCAGTGTGTAAGTGGATGGATGTGATTGGTAGGGTGCTTAAAGAGAGAGCGTTTCCAAGTGTGAAGAGAAGAAGAGCATGTATGAATGCGATTATGAGTGTGGTCGAGGCGAAAGAAGTCTGCTTAGATAGGAATGTGTGGCGAAGGATGATTGTTTCCTAACTATTATTGTGATCCGGATGCGGTATTTCGCTACCGAAAATCGGTCACTTTAATATGTTTAAGAGTAAGGATTTGTTGTATGATGTTGATGTTATTCTTATTGTTATCGGGTTTGTGCGAACCCACTACGTGGGACACTCGTGATTTTATGTATGTATGTATGTATGTATGTATGTATGTATGTATGTATGTATGTATGTATGTATGTATGTATTATAATAAATGAAAAAATTACATTTTTTATGTTACGCTCAGTCTACTCTACTGTCGTACTTAGATTGCTGCAAGTTAGAACACTTCTGTTGAGCTATATGTGAAGTAAGAAAATAACTGACCAATAATGTTGAAGGGGGATACCCAACTTATAAATAGAAAGGACATATACTTTAAAAGTGCGTACCATTACAACAAAAAAAATATATATAAACATAGTGGCAACTATAGTTGCCGGAGGGCACTAATGGGTAATGTCTAGGCTTCACTCACCAGGAACTGATCTCAACTTGCTTAGTCAACTCGCAAATAATTTATTTCATCTTAGTAACTTCTAGGGTACCTTTATATACAGGGTATGGCCATGGGGCAAGATCGCCGCCATAAGCGAGCCAATGTCAAACATACTGATAATTCATTTCCCTATTTATTTGTAAGAAATGTGATATTATATTGTACAGGAATATTAAATAATAATATGTTTTCAATATTGCCTGTCATCGTAGTCAGTATCTCAAGAAAATATACAAATAAATAAAATAAAAGTATTACTTACACTTTAAATAAATATTAGAAGTTTATTTATGTGTTATGCATTAAAATAAAGCAAGTAGCCACGAAAATACATAATAATTTGCGCAACAACAACGAATATGATAGTGGCTTTCTAATGGCGGACGAAACGCGAGCCCCATCATGGCCATACCCTGAGTATACAGGTACCCTAGTAACTTCTTCATTGGCGCGCCATCTATTACTAGCTTTTTGAATTAATGTCTCTATGCTTTGAGTGTAGCCATATCAACGATCACAAATAACTAGATATAACTTCATAGCATTTGTTTTGTTTTCGGCTGGACAGAAAGAGACAACTAGAGAAAGAGATATATGGTGTCTCCTCTAAACTTTGTCGAGAGGTGTCTCTATAGTCATCAAGACTATTCTGAAGTTATTCGAGAGATGTACAGATGTCTCTGTGGTCATTACAATGTATTTGTGTCATTTAGTTCCTTTGTTTGAAAGTTTGAAGTCTGTTTGTTTCGTGTTTTCTGAGATTATTATTCTCTATAAATCTGCTTTTTTCACGTCAATATTGTTTGTTATGTTCTCGGCTGGACAGAAAGAGACAACTAGAGAAAGAGATATTTGGTGTCTACTCTAAAGATTGTCATGAGATGTCACTACTTGTTCTAAAACACAAAATGTACTATATTTGAAATATTATTAATGAAAAACAATTCTAAAATGCATGAAACAAAATGATATTAATATTAGGAAAGGATAAAAATAATTGCATATAATTTTTTGTTTTATTGATTTTTAAACAATATAGTTTTTGTGTACATGCTTCTTATCCTATTCGTACTTTTTTCTAAATTTATTATTGTTTAATAGTGAATCCAGATTTTAAAATAAATATCTAAAATTAATTTAAGTAATTGGATACCATGATTATTTAAGGGATCCTGATCCAGAATATGATTATGCATAGTGTCCAAAATACCCGTAGGTAAATTTCTCATCGTAGTATTAATTAATTGTTTTTTAATATTATTTTATTCAACAACTTACTTTAAATATATCAATAAAAATGACGAATAACTGTGCTTACAATACAAATGATAAACATCCAACAATTTTGCCCTAAAAATTCAAAATTAATAAGAACATGACGAATTTTTCTTATTTCAATACTTACTTGAAAGAGGCAGATTTATAAAGAATAATAATCTCAGAAAAAATGAAGCAAACAAAATAAACAGACTTCAAACCAACCAGAGATGTTTATGTATAACCTAGATACCTAACTTCGTATGTCTCAAACCACGTAAAAGTGAAGCCTCAAGGTCAAGAGGCGGCCATTTGTTAAAAAGGCAAAATATTAATGTATGATATGGTAAATATGAAATAAAACTCAGAATATGATTGATATATGAAGGTTATCACAAATAAATTGTAATTAAATTGATGAAATATTAAATAAAACACAATACTTGTTCTTAAACATTATTTATTGATTAGAAAACAATATTAGTTTATATAATTTGTCTTTTGCTGACAATTTGATTCTGATTGGACCACTTTGCAATACTGTGCAATCTAATTTTTATATTTATATAAATTCTAAAACTTCCTCATCAACTTCTTCATTAGGTGCTGAACTATTTCCGCTAGGATATTGTATTTGTGGATCAACTTCCATACGCTGTTCGCTGTTAAATTGACTTATTTTTTTTAAAATCCTTCTGCTATATCCTTTTTGTTTTAAATAGCTAGGAAAAGCGGGAAATATCGTAGGGACAGCATCTGGTTTCAATTTTCGAACGTAAGTTTCCGGCCTTACTAAATAATCATTTTCTTTAAAATGATCACTGCAAACTTTGCTTGCTTTAGTTGGGGTAAAATCTTTTCTCCTTATATTTATAACCCAAGATTTTAATATGTCTTTATTTTTCAAAGGAAATCTAAAAGATATAAAATAATGTATTTACATAAATTATATTACTCTCATTCCACATACAAATATTTTAACTTTATTTTCCATTTAATTGTTATATAGTTAGATTGAAAAAGTACATAACCTTATCCAAAAAACTGCACCTTTCCCCCAGTCTGAAATCTATTCTTGCAACCAAATGCTGGACAAGAAGCTGGCATTTCGGTGGTAAATTACCCAATCCACAATAACTAAAAAACACAGTTTTTTACAATACAATTCAAAGGCGGCTGCATAGCCCGGGAACGATAGGTAACGAGAAAACTTCAAACCTTGCTTTTAGCTGTTAAACAAATATTTTCGTATAAAAATTAATGCTGTAGATAAATTTATGAGTATAAATAAATGATGTTCAGTTAATTTTATACGTTTCTTGTAAATTTTAGCCAGTTTCATCAACAAATAAATGTTTTAATGTGTTGACAAAATTTTCGTTACTGTTCTCTATCTCGTTCCCGGGCTATTAGTTGATGCCGTAAGTAGATCACTTTATAATCGTAAATTGTACTTTCAAAACACTAGTTATATATTACAATACATACTTTTAAATTGCCAGAAATCCATAAAGTTGAATAGACGTAAAATACTAACATGACTTTTTAACAAATGGCCGCCACACGAAATTGCTGGCTTCACTTTTGCGCACGGAGTTAGGAATCTAGCTTATACAACACGTGAACATCTCTGAAACCAACGTTTCAAACTTTTAAACAAAGGAACTAAATGACACAAATATATTGTAATGACCACAGAGACATCTGTACATCTCTCGAATAACTTCAGAGTAGTCTTGATGACTATAGAGACATCTCTCGACAAACTTTAGAAGAGACACCATATATCTCTTTCTCTAGTTGTCTCTTTCTATCCAGCCGAGAAAATAACAAACAATAGTGAAAGATAGGACATGTTTTGAGGTCCGTGAAGTTGGCACGTCATTGGAAGCACAAATATTATTTTTTATATTAGTAGTTAGTGCTTCGTTAGTGCTCTCTTGTGCTTCAAAAAAATTTAAAATTAATTGAACGGTTCACGAAATAATTAACATTATATAATGACGTGCTAAGTGTGAAGTTGGCACGTCATTATATAATGTTAATTATTTCGTGAAATAAAATTTCAAATTACTTATTACATCTTTTGTTAGTGCTTCGTTAGTGCTCTTTTGTGCTTCAAAAATTTTTGAAATTAATTGAACGGTTCACGAAATAATTAACATTATATGATGACGTGCCAAGTTCACACTTAGCGCGTCATTAATAAAATTTCAAATTACTTATTACATCTTTTGTTAGTGCTTCGTTAGTGCTCTTTTGTGCTTCAAAAATTTTTGAAATTAATTGAACGGTTCACGAAATAATTAACATTATATGATGACATGCCAAGTTCACACTTAGCGCGTCATTAATAAAATTTCAAATTACTTATTACATCTTTTGTTAGTGCTTCGTTAGTGCTCTTTTGTGCTTCAAAATTTTTTGAAATTAATTGAACGGTTAACGAAATAATTAACATTATATCATGACGTGCCAAGTTCACACTTAGCACGTCATTAATAAAATTTCAAATTACTTATTACATCTTTTGTTAGTGCTTCGTTAGTGCTCTTTTGTGCTTCAAAAATTTTTGAAATTAATTGAACGGTTCACGAAATAATTAACATTATATGATGACGTGCCAAGTTCACATTTAGCACGTCATTAATAAAATTTCAAATTACTTATTACATCTTTTGTTAGTGCTTCGTTAGTGCTCTTTTGTGCTTTAATTTTTTTTGAAATTCATAGAGCGGTTTATGAAATAATTAATATTATTTGATGACGTGCCAACTTCATGGCATTAATAAAATATTATACTGTTTAACATATATTTTGTTAGGGCTATGTTAGTGCTCTTTTTTTCTTTATAATTGTTTTAAATTCATAGAACAGTTCATTAAATAATTAACATAATTTTTTTTTAATGGAAACAGTATTTAACTTTTTACCTAAAAAAATCCACATACTTGTATTTTCCTGTTTTAAATTATATAAAGGCTGTTTAGTTACGAATATGTTTTATTTTATATTAATATTAATTTAAAGATAAACTTAATTTCATGTTAACTATGAAAAAAAATAATTTCATTATTTACAAAAAAAAAACACATTCTAAATTATTTAAAAAAATTCCGAATATTCTTAAAAAAAAATCTTTGTATTTGGCCTTTATGTTCCTAAATTTTTATACAGGGTGAGTCGGGGTGACGCCCCCCCCCTCTTTAACTTGTTTATTTTGAGTAATAGAAAAAAATACTCATACAGAAATTTTATAATTTTAAATATACAATTTTATGGCAGATGTAGATATTATTTACAAAGTCAGGTTTACAAAATACGATTATCGACTTTTATTTATTAAATAGCAACCTATAATTATTTTACTAAAATATAAACCGCCATATTTTTCTCTTTTCAATAATGTATTAATTTTAATGAATGTATTTGAAAAAATTCGAGAAAAATAAAATAATTGAGATATATAGGAAATAATTTTTATTCTAATATTATAGATGGCTATGTGAAAATAAACAAAATATAACAATGCTAATACCAACAAAGTATACATTTGTTTGTTACTTATTTATTATTACTTACTTATTTATCTATTTATTTATTATTTATTTTCACATAGCCACCTAGAATATTTGAATAAAAATTATTTCTCATATAACTCATTTATCTTATTTTACTCGAAATTTTTCAAATACATTAATAAAAACTATTAGATCGTTAAAAAGACAAAAATGTAGTGGTTTATATTTTAGTAAAATAAATATAGGTTGCTATTTAAAAAATAAAAGTTGATAGTTGTATCTTGTAAACCTGACTTTATAAAAAATATCTATATTTGCCGTCAAATATTATCTATAATTCAAATAATAAAACTTTTATATGAGCCATTTCTTTCTATTACTTATAATTAAAAAATTAAAGGGGAGGCGTCGTCTCAGACTCATCCTGTATACATTTAAGAGAGCAACTGATTAAATTTTAGCTATGATCAACCGAAATTGGTACACTGTTTTGCAAAAAAATCGCGTACACCTATTTTTTGTTGTATTGAGTCGATCTTGATTTTTAACTTGTCAATGTCATTAGTGTCAATTAGAATGTCAAAATTAACCGAAATTCAAATACACACTTGGTTGTTCTTTAATTTTTCTTGAAAAAAATTAAATTTCAGAGTAGGTAAACAACAAAATTTTTTGTATGTCACTGCATACGGTTGAAATATATAACTTTTTTTTAAACTGGGTAGAGATACCGATGTATTTACCTCCTGCCAATAGTAGAGATAATCAAGTTAAAATTCACCGGTTTAGATTTTCATGAATAAACAAGTTTCAAGGCCTATGTAATCCGATTTTAACTTTTTTACGATAATGTCTTTGTGTGAGTATTAATGGAATATACACTAGTTCATATATTACTTAAGAGAAATGGCTACACCTGCGTATACCGTGTGTCTGTCTTAAAGGTGTACAAGGAAATTAACATAGGAAACCAGTTTTTTGTTGTCAAATAAAGGTTTTAGGGTATAAAATTCTGCATCTAAGTCAATAAACAGAATTACTTTTACATGCTTTGTAGCGGCAGAAATTAAATATGAAAATTTCGAAAATTACGTTAAAAATAATATCGATAGCCATGGAATTGAACAAAAAATAAATAAATTCTTGACATTTTATCTGTCACAACGTATGTTCTGACAATTTGATTTTGTCTCTGGTTTTATTGTTTGAAATTATTAAAAAATGAATATTTATACTAATAAAAAGTTTTATGGATAAGGACACAATATCCTCGAAAAGTTAATATTTGGGTCGGAATTTTAGGTCACCACATAATTGGTCCTATTGAAATACGTGGCAATCTAAATACCGAAAATTATTTGGAGATGCTACAAAATGAAATTGGTCCTGCAATAGACGATGTTGTGCGCCCAGATCGAGAGGTTTGGTTCCAACAGAATGGATGTTCTGCACACTAGGAACTTTAGAGAATATTTGGATCTGATATTTCCTGGGCGCTGGATTGGACGAGGGGGGTATTATTGACTGGCCTGCTAGATTTCCAGATCTTGCTCCATGTGACTTTTTTATGGGGTTACATAAAAAATCAAATTTATAAAAAAGGCACGAAAACATAAATGATCTAAGATATTCCATATTTAATGAATGTCATCGTATAATGGTTCTGCATTTGAATATTTATTGTAACTATTATCTTTATAATTACTTGTTATCCATTTACTAATTACTACAAAACTTGTTTGAGCATATTTTGTTACGCAATATTGAATTTTTAATAAATTCATATATTAAACAAAACTGTATTTTTAAAATTTATTTATTAATCTAATATTTATATTGTTGTTATAATTAACGATAATTGTCCAAATAGAAAAACGTCAAGCATTTATTTATTTTTTGTTCAATTCCATGGCTGTCGATATTTTCAAAGTAATTTTCGACATTTTCATGTTTAATTTCTGCCGTTACAAAGCATGTAAAAGTAATTCTGTTTATTGATTTAGATGCAGAATTTTATGCCCTAAAACTGATGCGTTTTTGCTTAAAATATTTAGGCAAGCAGGAAATTGCAAAAAAAATGATTTCCATGTTAATCTGCTACGTACACCTTTAAGATAGATACACATGCAGTGAAAATTAAATTGTTCCTTTACTAGAAATATCAACATTTTAAAAAATTCAACATTAGATGAACATAGTTCTAAAATAAACCTGCGTTTTCAAAAAGTATTTTTGAGATCTATTAGGATTTGACTATGATTTTATGACGAAAACAGCATTTCTCGTTTTCCCTATAAAATCAAAGTCAAATACTAATAGATTTCTATAATACTGTTTTTAAAATGCAGGTTCATATTAGAAGTATGTTCGTCTAATGTTGAATTTTTTTAAAATGTTAACTATTCTAGTACATGAACAATTTATTTGAATTTTCGCTTCATATATAATAGGCAGGGGTAGCCATTCCGCTTAACCATTTATCTAATTTGGAAGTGATTAGATTCTGTTTATAAGGTGTATTATCACAAATGAATTTTATGAAAAATAACATACAAACATCTTGATTAATGAAAAGATAATACTTGAAGTTATTTAAAAAAATTAGATTCCGTATAACATAATGTGGCACAAGGTCAGCCCATAACGCCTGCATGACCTTCGTCAGAAAATAGTGGTTTAATATTTTTCATTAATTTTCATAAAATGCAATATTTTTTTTATTCATATACTCCATTTTCCAACCGGAAGTAGTCCTTCAAATATAAATCAAAAGTTTTCAAATTTTGTACTAAAGGCTTTTATATCGATGAGAACATATTTTACTTGAAGGTCCTAATAGATTTTAATGAAAAAACATTAAAATAAAATCCAAAACTTTCCAAATTACATGTTAATAACTTTTATATATATAGTGTGTGCAACGAAACGTGGAACATAGGAGTTTAACATAGGATTTTAAAAATGTGCGGAAATTGGCTCCCTGTACATTTTAGAGCAAAAGTGCAAGAATGAAAAGTTGACTTTAACTTTGAATTTATAAGATAATGTCTCGTTATTAAATAAAATCACACTTTCAAACGAAAGTTTAAAGAGGCCGCATACATCATGATAAATCGGGAAAAGGTCTTCAGCCATGCCAGTGTAGAAATTAAACCACTTTGGAAGAAGATCATTTCTCAAAACACTTCATTGAAGATCGTAACCAGGGAACCACCAATTGAAGAACCGCCACAGTCCATTGCACAGGAGACAACAACCAATCATGGATCACCAGATACATTTAAACTCCCAACCACGCTTGACCACCCTCATAACACTAGATATAAGGCTCGGAATATTAGGAATTAGTTAGTATCAGTTCACCTGATGACGGCAGCAGATATCAGCTACCGAAACGTTGTGACAATTTGTGTTTTTGTTAATAAAGATAATGGAAGTCCAAAAGTCAATTTTATTTAATAATGAAAAGTTGTTTAGATTTTTTTTTTTACTTATCCTCACTTAATTCAATAGAATATCTCTAGCACTAGATATTTAGAAAAGAAGATATGACATTTTCATCAAAAACCAGATAGCCATGGAAATAAAAAACAAATAAAACAAAATCTCATACTGACAGTTCAGTTCAGTGTTATTGATGTTAATTGTTGCAATCATTGTGTCTATTATTATAATTCAGCATTAAATATTAAAGTATTATGATCTTAATTAACACATTGAGCCCCACGTGCCCACCGGTGGGCATTTCTAGTTTTGTCACTGGGACCGCGTGTCCACCGGTGGGCACAATGCAATATGTATTTTCAGACCGTGTGCTCACCCGTGGACACGCATTATATTGGATCTGCCTATGCCAAACGATTGTCCGGGCCCAGGATGAGCCAAAAATCATGTTAGACCGGGCAGTTTAAGTAGGATAGATATTTTTTTTATTGTAATAAAATTAAAAGTTATCTAATGGTAAAAAACAGTTTATTTTCATTTGCAAAACAAAAAACAAACTTAAAAAATACTCTAAAAGTTGCAAATAAACATCGCTAGAAAAACTACAGCTACAACTAAACTAAATATTTACTGTTAACAAACTAAAGAAAAATCAACTGACTCGACATCAGACAAATTTTCGGCCAAATTTACTCGTCATGCGTTAAAATTTTTTTAGCCATCTTTACTTCACTCTGAAACCAAAAACTCAATAATACAGTAGTGTTCATACCACGTGGGCATGCGGTCCCAGAATGTAATTTTACATTCTGGGACCGCGTGCTCACCCGTGGGTCACGACAAAAATTTAACAAAAATAGTAAGAAAATTATACTACACAGTCACACAAAAATTTGGTCCCAGCGTGTGAAATGCAAATGCTCACCGGTGGGCACGTGGGACTCAACGTGTTAATATATTTTTTTTTTTTGTTTTTTATTTCCGTGGCTATCTGAATTTTGATGAAAATGTTATTTTATTTTCTAAATATCTAGTGCTACAGATATTCTATTGCATTAAATGAGGACTTTTTAAGTAAAAATTAATTCTAAGCAACTTTTAATTCTTGTACTTTTGCTTTAAAATGTACAGGAGAGCCAATTTCCGCACATTTTTAAAATCCCATGTTAAAGTCCTATGTTCAACGTTTCGTTGCACACACTGTATATATATATATATATATATATATATATATATATATATATATATATATATATATATATATATATACAGTGTGTTAATTAAAAACCTGGCCATAGGCGTTTAACATGGGAAATCAGTTTTTCCTTGCGCAAAAGTTCCCAAATTATTTTAGACAAAAATACTTCAAGTAAATGTTGTAGAGAATTAAATTATGCACCCGAATTAGTAATAATATTTTATTTTTGACATTTCATAACTGAGAAAATCAATTAAATTTTTTTCTGGAGATAGATGATTTGTAGCTGTAGCCATGGAACTCAAACAAAATTACGAACAATTGTATGCCATCTTAACTGTCAAAAAAAGTTTGTGTTTTATGATTTTCGTTCAATAACATATTTCATTGAAAGTATGGAACAGTTTTCTCATGAAGAAAAGCTTCAGATTATAAAATGGTGGACAAATTTTGTTTGAGTTCCATGAGTATCGCTATAAATCAGCAATCTTCAAAAAACATTAAAATTGATTTTCTCGGTTATTAAATGTCAATAATAACGGCAACATTTATTTGAAGTATTTTTAGCTAAAACAATTTGGGAACTTTTGCGCAAGGAAAAACTGATTTCCCATGTTACACGCCTATGGCCAGGTTTTTAATTAACACACTGTATATATATATATATATATATATATATATATATATATATATATATATATATATATATATATATATATATATATATATATATACAGCGTGTTTACGGTCTTTTTGTTTTATTTTTAATGGGTGATACTACAGGTCAAAAGAAGGCGAAAAACATTAAAACACCTTGGTAAAATTGATGTGTCTGTGAGAAGTAGGCCAGGAAAAAAGAAATAGTGTGGGCTATGGAAAAATGATGCGATATGAAATATATGATTTGATGTCATTTTGAATAATTTTGCAAATAAAGTATTTTTCCTTTTTCGTTCCTTTCATTAATTCAATTAAGATATAAGGTTTAAGAAATACGTTATATCATTTTGGCGACGAGGATGGGATCAAAAATTCTTTCGCCCGACGATTTTTTACCTATGCCTGGAGACGCGCCGGTACCTTGGCCTGCATGGTACACAACTGTGGAGGATTTTTTTTTTAATGGACCGTATCGCTACCGAAAATCATAAATTAGATGATAAAACAAAGAATTTATATCTTTGTCAATTCTTAGGTGTTGAAGGTCGACGAGTTGCATCTGCATATCCTTTTTATTTGCAACGTGGTACTTTAAAACATGATGAATTCGTGAAAGAATTGAAGGCCCTGTTTCTTCTACCAAGTACGAGCTGCTTTTGACTTCCGAACACGTATGCAACATTCAGATGAATCTGTTACCGCTTACGTAACAGAGCTGTGGAAATTAATTAGTCTACGAGCTTATGGCGATAGTACTTTAGAGAATAAACTTTTAGCTGAGCAGTTAGTTAATGGTTGTAGCTCAAAAATTACTCAACAAAAGTTACTTGCTGAAGTAGATGTTAATTTCGACACATTCGTCAATATTATGTTAAATGATGAAGCTGCAAATAAAAATTCTGCTGCAATACAACAAGCAAAAGCAACTGATGTCATTGTAGCTCAAACTTCATCATCATTCAACAAACAACATTCACAGCGGAAACCGAAAATAATCCGGAAAAATATTGTATGTTTTGGTTGTGGAAAAAATGACCATGTCATTCGTTCGGAAAAATGTCCTGCAAAGGGAAAGATTTGCAAAGCATGTGGCAAGAAAGATCACTTCTACGCTGTATGCAATTCGAAGAAAAATCAGCATAAAGTAAGATCGTTAAAAGTAAGAAATTTAAAACCAAATTCCAATCGCCTACAAGTTAAAGTCACTTTGTTGTCAACAATGACGAAGAATTGGAACTACAAAGCTTTTGTGGACACTGGTTCGGATATTTCAACGATAACAGAGGCAATTTTTCAAGCAGCAAAATTAAATTTACCTCTCATGCCAAGTAATAATCAATTCGAAATTTCGATGGATCTCGTGTAACAAAAATACGTGGAAAAGTCAGGACACAAATCAGAATTGCAAATAAATGTACAGAAACGGAATTGTATGTCACTACAAATGATTTGTCACCAACAATTGGTATGGATGTAATTCACGCCTTGGAATTAACAATCCATGGTAGAGATCTCAGAGTTGCTGCTTTAAACGAAGATTGTTCTTATATTTCAAAATTTCCAAATCTGACAAGTAAAAAAATGGGTACATTTAAGTTGTTCAAGCATGAGATAGCGATAAAACCCGAAGCGCTACCAACTTCAACTAAACTTCGATCGATCCCATATGCACGTCGAGAGCAAGCTATCGTTGAAGGTAAGAAGATGGTGGAAGATGGCATATGGAGTCCAGTTAAGAAAAGCGAATGGATACATGGGTTGGTGACAGTACCCAAAAATGATGGATCTGTCAGATTGACAACAGATTTAATTTCTCTGAACAAATACGTCATTCCAGAAAGACATCCTATTCCAAACACAACTGACATATTTCTGCAATTGCGTGGTGCAAATTATTTTTCAAAATTCGACCTCAGGAAAGGTTACTTCCATATTCAGCTTCATGAAAATTCTAAACTATTGACTACTACTATTAATCCTGCTGGTTTATTTGCATACAATCGTTTACCAATGGGACTCACAGACTCCGCTTCAGTTTTTCAACGAGCTGTAGAAAAAACATTGTTGGATTGTAAAAATGTACAGACTTACATCGATGACATCATAGTTTATGGTAAAACAAAAACAGAACATGACAGATTTTTACATGACGTTTTGAAAGCACTTAATGAAAATGATTTCCGATTAAATACACAAAAATGCGAATTTTGCAAAAAATCAATTAGATATTTGAGTCACATTATATCTAGTAATGGAATACAACCAGATCCAAAAAACGTAAAACCAATTCTTGAAGCTACATCACCCAAAACTCTGAAACAGGTACAATCTTTTTTGGGTGCAGTTAACTACTATTCAAATTTCATCGGAGGTCTCGCAGAAAAAGCTGAACATCTACGTAGGCTTACAAGACAAGGTAATAAATTTCAATGGACAGACACTGAGCCAATGCATTTCAAATCTTGAAAGAAGCCATTTCCAATAATGTAAAACTGTCAATTTTCGACTTAAAAGCAGTGACTATCGTTACAACAGATGCTTCAGATATTGGGATTGGAGCTGTTTTAACACAAATTCAGTATGGACAAGAAGTTACAATTGCTTACACTTTCGTCTGCTGAACGAAACTATTCTGTTGGTGCAAAAGAAGCACTAGCTTGTATTTGGGCCTGCGAGCATTGGAGTTCATTTCTATTAGGTAGAACATTCATTCTTCGTTCAGATCATTCAGCATTACAAACACTTCTTTCAAAACACACTTCAACTAAGAAGTCTGCAAAATTTCTTCGATGGTTAGAACGGTTATCAGCATTCGATTACACAGTAGAGTACAAGAAAGGAACAGATAACGTTGTTGCAGATTTTTTATCAAGAGCACCCATTCAGAATGAAAATTTTATTCCTGTGGAACCACATTTCGACGTCAAACATGTAATCACAACGAATATTTCACTTCACGCTCTTCGAAGTTGTCAAAAACAAAATGACACATGTCAAAATTTGTTTAAATTCATAAAAAATGGTTGGCCTTCTAGATCGAAAATTGCAAAAGACTGTAACACGGGGGGGGGGGGCACGAAGTGAGATTAGAATAGAAGCTCTAATGATGGTTTTGTACTTTTACTTCTTACTTTTGCCAACGATGACACTTGTTCAACTAACTGGTAGGCGCTTGATGTTCGCCCACCGCTTGTTTAACGAGGACGGAACACAGACACAATTGCACTTACCACACTTAACTTTGATGGCTGATGAACACACTTTCAATTATGGACACAGACAATTATTAATATTACAAACTAACTTTATTTACATAATTATTTAATATTTACACTAAACTTATTATTATTGATTATACTAAACATATTATTACGGATTTCACTAAACCTAATTAAGCACATAAAACATAATAGTTACATTTTTACGTAGTAACTCTGCGTAGTAGCGTCTACTACGCACTCAAACTAAAACTACATCTTTTCACTCTCAAATTCTAAGACAGACTCCATGTCTTGTCAACATGAATATCTAAAACCAACTCCATGTCTCGACAATACAAGACTCTAAAACCCACTGCCTTAAACAAAGAGTTACTTTCGTGAGAGGCCTTATCTCCGAGGGGGTGAAGGGGGTAACATATGGCATCCATATCAAAATATCAACCCTGCACGTAGGCTCGCAATAACTTCTAAACTTAATTGTCAACAAATAACTGTCTAATATTTCTGACAGCTAGACTAAACAGTCCGTTAGTAAAAGATGATAACTATTTCTAAACAGAATTTTGACTAACAAAGATAACAAGTTGAGATATTATTTCTGAAAGTATAATTTAGAAAAGATTATAAAAAGTTACTTATTTGTTATTGCTCACCTTGTTACAAGACATTTCAAGATATTATTCCTTACGTGACGAGTTTTCTGTGGATAATGGCTTAATCACACGCGGAGATAGAATTCTTGTTCCAGAATTAATGCGAAAGAAAATTCTGATATCAGCTCACGAGGGTCATTCAGGGATAGTAAGAATGAAACGACAACTCAGAAAATCTTTTTGGTGGCCGGGACAAGATAAAGATGTAGAAAGATTTGTAAAATAATGTATACCTTGTCAAGATAGTGAAAAATCTCACAAATAACCGAAGATAACGAGCGTTCCAATTGAAGTGCCACAGAAACCATAGTCAAAAGTTGCGATAGATGTTACCGGACCATTTGCAGTAGCACCGTATAATCAAATGTACGTGGTTGTCATAATCGATTATTATTCAAAATATCCTGAAATTTTACTCACACATTCGATAACTTCTGCTATTATAATCAAATGGTTGAAAGAAGTATTCGCAAGATATGGAAATCAAGATATTCTTGTAAGTGATAATAGTACAAATTTCACTTCGGATGAGTTTTCAAAATTTCTCCATTCTACAGATATTTTACATTGGCGTACACCGAATTATGATCCACATCGTAATGGTTAAGTAGAAGTTTTTATTCGGTATTTAAAATATGGTATACAAACATTTAAGTCAAGTAGAAAATGTTTCGATATTGGCATTCTCGAATTACTGTTCAGTTTTCGTGCCACTGCTCCTTCGGAGGGGGGAAAATCGCCAGCTTTCTACATGTTCGGACGTGAAATGCGAACTAACTTCGAGCCCCGGAAAATTACGTACGAAGATGAAAACAAGAAAAAATTCGATTTTAAATCGAAAGAAAACAGTACCCGATCTACAGTCGCTAGAAGCAAACAACCTATATTTACTAAAGGAAGTTGGGTACGCGTGCGCCTACCGTTCGTACCAAAAGGTGCATCTCCATTCTCCAAACCAATGCAGATTGTCGAGTGTCTTGGAACTCATACATTTCGACTTAAAAATGGAAAAGTATGGTCTTCAAGAAATTTGGTTTTATGCCATCAACCGAGGCACGAGTTCATAGAGAATATTTCATCTCTGCCGCAAGCAAATAGTAAAGAGGAACCTCGTAGATCTACAAGACCAAATAAAGGCTTTGTTCCTAAATATTTTGGGATTTAGAAGCTTGTTTTTCGGAGGGAGACAAATGATGTGTCTGTGAGAAGTAGGCCAGGAAAAAAGGAATAGTGTGGGCTATGGAAAAAAATATGAGATATGAAATATATGATTTGATGTCATTTTGAATAATTTTGCAAATAAAGTATTTTTCCTTTTTCGTTCCTTTCATTAATTCAATTAAGATATAAGGTTTAAGAAATACGTTATATCAAAATAATTATTATAATAAAAGAGATATGAATATTTTAGTTTTTATAAAGGGGAGGTAAATTAATGTTGAAAAAAGTTGTAGTAACCTGTGCAATGACAAACTTCTCTCTTTTGTTTTTTAATTTGTTTATCTGTCAGTTACAGTTTGTTACTATTTAATTGTGCACCATGAGTTTCTAATTGATTATTGTTATTAATTGTGTAAAAGGTGAATAATATACCATCGGTGTTCTAATACGGAATTAGTTGACATGATGCTCATTTATGGGGAAGTGCATCAAAATTCAGTTGCAGCAAGTCGTCTTTACAGAGAGAGATTTCCAAATAGGCAATGTCCTGTACCCCATCAGTACACTAATTTAGTAATACGTGCTCGAGATAATGGTGATCTGCGAAATAATCAAGGGCGTGATGGAGGTCCTGGTCGGTTCCGACGAATTTTAGATGCGGATGTACAAATTTTAAACCTCGTTGACGAAAATCCTTCAACCAGTAAATTGCTCGGCAAATAGGTGTCTCAAATCGCATTGTATGGCGAACACTACGCGAGTATCAACTACATCCGTTTCATGTACAGCGAGTACAAGCTTTACAACCTCAAGATCACCCTCAGCCCGTACGGTTCTGTAGATAGTTTTTGCGCAAAAATGACGAAGTCCATAATTTCTCGTTGAGTGTGTTGGCGACTGACGAAGCTACGTTTACTCGTAACGGCATAAACAATTGCCACAATACGCATATCTGGAGTTTCGAAAATCCGCATGTTGTTCGTCGTGGTCATTTTCAATACATATTTTCTGTGAACGTATGGGCCGGATTAGTGAATTCACAGTTGATTGGCCACTTTGTGTTGCCAGAACGACTAAATACTGATAATTATTTATTTTTCTTGCAAAATAATTTGCCAGAACTTTTAGACGATGTTCCCTTAAATGTGCGTCAAGAAATGTGTTTTCTCAACGACGGTGCACCGGCGCATTTCAGTCGTCTCGTACGTCATCATTTAAACCATGCGTTTGGAAATAAGTGGATTGGTCGGGGTGGTCCTGTTTCTTGGCCTCCTTTATTTGTAGGGGCATATGAAAAACATGGTATACACCACCGAAATTATCGACCCTGAAGACCTCCGTAACCGGGTGAAAGCAGCAGCGGCGGAAATTCGACAAGGCATGGGCCTTGCAACGTACGTTAATTCATGGATACGCCGAGCAAGACCTTTTGCATACAGCAGCAGGGCGATAACTTTGAACATCTGTTATAAAAGCGCTTATCGTTATGTTTTAATTCCATAAAAATAAAAACTAAAAAAATAAAATACCCCTATTTTTTTATTTTTTTCTTAATTAGTTTATTAAAATGTTATAATCATTTTTACAAGTGGTGCAGTATACGCACTTTTGAAGCACAATTTAGTGTATAGCAATATCAACAGATGTCGATGTAGTGTCGGTATTATAGGAATCTATAATTTATATTTGTAGTCACTTTAAATACAAAAAATTAAACGTCGAATTGAAAACATGTCAATTGTTAATTATGTACTAAAATAGTTTTAATATTTTAGTATAAAACAAGTAAATACATCAAAAATATTTATTTTCAAAGAAAATTTAATCAGAAATGTATGTAGTAATTGAATTACAATTGATTTATGAAAATTTATTCTAAATTACCAATAATAAAAATCATTGCATAATTCTTTGCTAAATTATATAAAAACACATACAATTTGTCACGTGATATTTACAAAACACATATTTTTCAAAATTGATTTTTCATTACATAATTTTTAATTGGAATTACATTGGACTGAGTTGAGAATGAAAAATTATTAGTAATAATAACAATCTTTATTGACCATAGCCAAAGGCGGGGTTCAGTCAAAGGTGTTCTTCCACCCAACCATACATACAAAGAAATACAAAAAATAAATTACCAGGATGATTTTTTTAGAAATTAGATATTACAAATAATAAATATAAGATTAATACAACAAAAATAAACAATCTTAAGTGATAAACATGTCTTTTACATGTCTACAAAAGGTATACAGGGTATCCCACATTAAGTGGTATACCATTGGGATCTCGGGAACTATAAGAGCTAAGAGGTCAGTTAAAAGGGCAATGTTCTGCAGTTTTGAGGGCACATTCAGATTCCGCTGAAAAAAAATTAAAAAATCGAACAGTTTCAAAGTTATTAAAAAAACTGAAAATCGCGATTTAGTAAATGTCAAATAACTCCGTAATTATAAATGATATAAAAAAAAATCATGTAAAAGTTACATGATTTAATAAGGCAAACTTAAAAATGATGTCAGAATAAAATTTAAGATGGAGGCTTCCAAGATATTAATAGCAACTTTCATATTTAAATGGGTGCCATATTGGATTTTTGTTTTAAAAAAATACTTCTTTCCAATGGTGCAAGGATTATTGTGTTTTACATTTGTTTTGTCACTAAAATCTTTATTTTTTCGTTATTTTTCACTACTTTTCGCGTTTTTTTGAAAGCATCTGTAATATTTATGTCATATAAATTATTTTAAGTAAATAAATTATTTTATTGTAACTAAAAATATTATGGTCAATAAAAATCATGTGTTTCAAAAACAAGTTTTTTATGTCAGATACCTAGTTCAAGTACATAAACGTTACATTAAAAATATGGAAACAAAATTAAATTATAAACAGGATATGTATGAAATAGCTTAAGGAAAATAAAATACTATTTTGAAAAACTACTTACATTTTTGGCATAAAAACGCGAAATTTAATGAAAAATGACGAAAAAATTAAGATTTTAGGGGCGAAACACAATAATAACCCATACACTATTGGAAGAGAAAAAATATTTTTTTCTCAAAGGAATCTGAATGAACACTCAAAAATGCACAACATTGCCCATTTAACCGACCTCGTAGCTCTTATAGTTTCCGAGATCCCAATGATATACCACTTAATTTAGGACATATTATGAGAATTTTCTCTTAATCTCCTATTATTCTCGTTATTAATCCATGGTTTTATTTGGGCAGGTGTCCGTCTAGATAATTGGGGCAGACTTTTTTGCATCTATTATATATTTTTCTTCTGGCAAAGTAAAATTTTCCAAATGTGCTTTAAATATTTCTCCGGTGTTCTCCAAGTAATCCGTCTGACAAACCTGTCTGTAACATAAAGATAACATATAAGAAATATGATAAACAATAGTAAAAATATGAATTTTCATTATAATAATAAAAATCTGTTGTGGCCAGCACAATACCTTCCGTCAATCCTGTGTATAATGTATAAATTCCATACATAATTTTTCTTGCAAAAGATTCTAAATTTCCAGGAAAATTATTTCATAAACAAACTATTCAAATTGCACTTGGCATAGACATCTTCTTCCTCTTTAGCTTTTCCCATTCGTTAGGATATTTTTGCGTGTCGTTCTCATTCGGATCTTTTTCTCTCAAGTCTTCCGCAATATAGTCCTTCCATCTTATCTTTGGTCTTTCTCTGCTTCTTCAACCTCCCATTATTAAACTACTCATTCTTGTTCAAATATAATTCTTCAATTCTCCTCATGACATGTTCAAACCAATGTAATCGTCTTTCTTGTATCTTTCTAGAAAATTGTAACACTATTATTACCGTATCTTTCCGTGTGTTCCCCAACATCTACTTCAACATCCTCATCTCTGCCACATTAATTTACTTTTTATTCATACTGACATTTGTCAATTTGAATTATATGAATATATTAGCAGTTTCCATGTTTAGCATAGCTGGCTGAATTATAAAATTTAATTTCTTTAAAATTCTTTAACTCTGTATCTATTGAATATGAAGTATAAAATGTAATCAAATCGTATAGAGAATAATATATTCTTTAAGTTATAATAATATTAAATGTCAATAAATCAAATTTAACTGTTAAATCTTCAAATGAGGCTACTTCCGGTTCACCAATTATAACCAAAATCTAATCACTTGTTCTTCTAGATGTAAACTTGACGAATACGAAAAACAGACACACACACACACACACACAGACACACATACATACATACAGACATCATCGTAAAAATGGTAAAATCGTATTATAGGGACCCTAAAACATGCTTATTCAGTAAAAACTCATCATTGAATTTTTTGACCAAAGACAATACCTTCCTTACCTAAAGGTGACGGAAGGTAAAAATTAAATATTATTTCGTAATAATAATGCAAATGAAGGTTTTGGAGAAGTGACGTTAGTATGGACTGGTATGGACTGACTATATTTCTCCCGCTATCATACTGCTTACCAAGCTCGAGCCATAGTTACGTTACTATAATCCGCCTCCGAACTTATTTCTCGTGAACTACAAATTATTAATTGATTCAAAAATTATACAGACGATATTTTAATTTTTTGTCTAATATTTAAATATATAAATAAAAATTTGGTCACATACCACATATCCCGTTGCCTTATCTTAAAACATAGGATTATAATAAATTGTAATAGTTTTACAATAAAAGTAATTAAAAATAATTTTACAATTGAACTGAACAGACTTTATGCGCTGATATGCGCAGAAGAAAATAAAATGCTGTTTTACTGCCAATAATGCCTTTTACTACCTTAAAAATGCCCAAAAATGCTTAATAATGCCTATATTGCTAATAATGCTCAATCATGCCAATTACTGCTGAAAAATGACGTAATGCCACAAAAATGTACACCGGATGCCACTGCTGGATGATCCCTGGCTCCCTCCTTATTTATTCCTACCCCATTGTACCTACAGTTAATATTCTAACCGGCGATTGTAAAACTGGCCCTTTATGTTTTAAATTTAAATAAATGAACTTGTAATGCGCATTACTTACCCTGACATTGTTTATATGTAAAATCGTGAATAGTAGAAGAATACTGTTTTAACTCTACAAAAACTATTTGTAGAGTTGTTACTTGAATTCGTATCAAGTAGGCTTGATGGATGAAACACACTTTCAAAACTTGCAATGTGTTGCGTATTTTCCGGGCATCTACTACTCTGTACAGGAAACTGTAGTTGTTGTTGTCAGACCAGTAGTATAGGTTTTACTGCGCATGACCAACAGTGTCCCCTCCATCTAAGAATACAGCGGTTGTGGCGCAATTCTGTTTAAATTTTAAGTTAGTAGTCGCATCAAAAACAACACGTATACAATAGATTATAATAAATACTAAATATTTATGAAATAATAAATAACAAATTAATAATTTTATATTTACAATAGATATATATGAAACTTTTAAACCATAATTTGTTCATTTTATTGCCGCTGGTGAAAATAACTTGGCTATAAAATATATTAATAATATTCCACAAATTGTTTCTTTAAACTAAATGCACCCAACAATTCTCCAGTTTCATTTAATATTTACTACCAAAATACTAGGGGTTTAAATTCAAAAAGTCACTTGTTTTATGTTAATTGTTGTCTCTGTCTCACGATATAATCATTTTGTCTGAAACTTGGATTCATGATTCATTTCTTAATTCTGAAATTTTTCCTTCCAATTATAATGTGATACGTGATGATAGAAATTTTTCTCTCTCTGAACGTAGTAAAGGAGGAGGTGTCTTAATTGCATTAAAGGATTATTTCAATTACAGTATTGTTGATACTTCTAATATAAAAAACTCTGTACCACTGATAGACATCACTGCCTGTAAATGTTATCTTACTAATTATTCAATTATTTTGTGTGCTGTGTATATACCTCCGGATTTAAACTCAAATGACATTGAAACTTTTACTGACGCGTTTGAGGTTCTATTTGGCAATGAAAATATTATTGTAGTCGGCGATTTTAATGTCCCTAATTTTGGCAATCGGACTACTTCTTGTCCTAAATCTTCCTCCCTTCGAAATCTCTGCGATGTTTTAAATTTAAAACAGTTCAACGCTGTGTGCAATATTTATAATAATAAACTGGATCTTGTTTTTTCCAATTGCACTGCTCTGGATATTATTCAATCAGATTCTCATTTGGTTCCTGAAGATGTTTATCACCCTGCATTATTAATTAATTCTGAGCTTTCTTCTCTAGCAAAACCTATTAATTTTCCTTCAGCAAATAACTTCCGATACAATTTTAATAAAGCTAATTTCAGTGACTTATATGAGCATATATGTAATACAGATTGGTCAAGTTTAGAAAATACTGATAATGTTGATGTTGCCCTTAATGAGTTTTATTCTATTATATATGCGGCTATAGATAAATTCGTTCCTAAATACAAAAGTAGATCTTCTTGCTTTCCTCTGTGGTTCAGTTCGAATATTAAATTTAATATAAAAACTAAAGAGCATTACCGAAAAAAATGGCTTAAAACCAGGCAACAAGTATATTTAAATGAATTTAAAAGATTAAGGTCTATAATTAAAATTCAAATTAAGAGTGCTTATGATGAGTATATGCGGAAAACTGAAAATAATATTAAATCTGATCCCAGCGAATTCTGGAAATTTGTTCAATTGAAGAAAGGTTATTCTCGCATTCCCGGTAGTATTATGGACAATAATACTATTCACAATAATCCTCAAGAAGTTGTTAATGCATTTGCAAAAAGTTTTTCAAATTATTTTACAAACAGTTCTTCATTTGATTGTAATGCTGATGTGATTCACAATAATAACCCTTCATTCGATATTGGAAGTGTATGTGAGGATGAACTAACTACTATTATGGCAAAATTACCAAATAAATCTTCCTGCGGTGAAGATCAAATACCAGCATTCTTCATTAAAGATTGCAGATTTATTTTTGCAGCCCCATTAGCTTTAATTATAAACTTAGCCATTAAAACCAGTGTATTCCCTGAACAATGGAAGCATACGCGTATTACGCCAATACACAAGAAAGGTGACAAATCCAACATATTGAACTATCGGCCTATTTATATTTTAAACAACTTTGCCAAAATATTTGAGAAAGTAATCTATAGTTCGATAATGTGTGCTACTAAATCATTAATTTCCACTAACCAACATGGTTTCATGCGTGGACGGTCGACTATAACCAATTTGGCTTGTTTTTCTCAATATGTTTCCGAGGCTATTGATGATAGAGGTCAAGTTGATGTTATGTATGGTGACTTTTCCCGTGCGTTTGATTCCATTGATCATGGCCTATTATTATCTAAAGTCAGTTCTTTCGGCGCTTCTTCTGCATTATTATCTCTTTTAGCTTCTTATCTGTCTCAACGATCCTGCTACGTGTTCTACAATGGCTTTTCTTCATTTAATTTTTTTGCCTCTTCTGGGGTACCTCAGGGCTCCAATTTAGGTCCCCTATTATTTATTTTATTCGTAAATGAATTACTGTTTTCATTTACCTGTCCCGTACTAGCCTATGCTGACGACATTAAACTGTACTGTAGAATCTCCACACTTTCGGATGTCTGTGTCCTACAAAACAATATAAATACCCTTCTTTCATGGAGCAAATCTAATAAACTTAACATAAATAGTAGTAAATGTTACATAATATCATATACGCGAAAAATTAACTACATCATACATTCTTATGTTATCTGTGGCTCTAATCTTACACGATTAAATTCTATTAAAGATTTAGGTGTTACATTTACTTATAACCTTAATTTCAATGAGCACATTCTTAATACCTGTTCATCAGCTAGTAAAAGTTTAGGTTTCATTCTTAGAATATGCAAAATGTTTAATGATGTTACAGCTATCAAATCCTTGTACTTTGCATTCGTTATTAGTAAATTAGAATATGCCAGTTTAATTTGGTACCCATTTTATGCCATTCAAAGTGCTTATCTTGATCGTATTCATCGAAGGTTCCTGAAATATATGTCATTCAAGCTAGACAATATTTATCCTGATCGGAATGTTGACCTAAATTCCCTTCTTGAGCGCCATTCTTTACCATCCTTAAGTTCCAGGCGAGAGATCTCCAGCGCACGTCTCCTATGGTTACTTCTCCACAACAACATTGATGCACCATATTTACTCTCTCGTGTACCATTTCATGTACCCAGGATTGCTTCTAGACATGGTCGAACCTTCCATCTCCCTACTGCTCGTACTAATGTTTTGCAGCGCTCACCAATCCATTTGATGTGTCTCAATGCCGATTTAATTTACGAAGATGTATTTGTTTAAATTTACTTTTTTTTGTACCTTTTGAACCTAATTCTATTTTGTATTATGTTCATATTATTATTATCGATATTGTTATTAATTATTATATTTTTACCTTATAAATGGAGTACTGTTGGGTAATAAAGTTATTATTATTATTATTTCATTAGTCTTTTTCTTATGATGAGTGTTGTCAGTTATCATTTGTATGAATGAAATGTTATTTTACAATAAATATTATCAAATGGTTATTATTATTGCCCAATCACGCATTATACAGATATTTTTAACCATGATTAGGAATTTTTAAACAAATTGATCGATTAGTTTTCATAAAGTAGTAAAAACAAAACCAGTGTGCAGGGTGTGGTTATGACAAATATGCTAGAATTTAAGTGTAGTTATATTAAAACAATAATAAACAAATGGCACTTGTTATTCTACTATAAATAATGCTACAAATCTCTTAAACGCATATTAGAGGAATATAACAGTATTCCTTTAATATGCGCTGTTTTGAATTGTTATTTTACAATAAATATTAACAAACGGTTATTTTTATTGCCCAATTACGCTTTGTATATATATATTTTAACCATTAATACATTTATTTACTTATATTTGAATTTACACAACCATAATAACTAAAACAATACCTTATTAATAGCAACAGTAATAACAATTCATAGTGGTCTGATGGATTGAATAGTTTAGTGTTAACATGTGTGAATTGTTAACTAATTCTAATAAAATAGATATTGTAAAATGCGTATTAGAAAAGTTTAGAGCATTCTAAGCCATAAATTTGTAAATTTAACGTTCCTTATAACAGAGTTTTTTTTCTGTTGCAAAAAACTCCGCCAAATTATATGCCGACATATAATTATTTTACTCGTAGAAAATTTTGTTTTAAATATTGCCGCAAATTATCAATCACGAATGTACCCGATCATCTACGCGAGTATGTCCGACAGTGGAAGATAGCTCAGTACACTGCGTATGCCGCACAGATGAAAATTAAATTACTGGGCGGAGACTAATTGCGCTGTACAGTTTGCGCTGGTACAGAAACTAGAATTCATGTGTCGCTGTCGCTGAAATTTATAGTAAATAATCCATGACTCTATGAATTATAATGTTTTTATATTATCTAATACCTATTCTGTAATATCTATTTATTAAAATTTGTTAACAATTTTGTGAATATCAAAATTATATTTAAAAAAATGCAAATTATTGAACTGATAATAATAATAATTTTTATTGACTATTTTACAATACATATTGTTTATAGAAAGAAATACGAGTAGAATATAACAATAAATTGTAAATAAAGTATGTGTCATGTCAAGATATTCATATTATGAGTATAAAAGTAGTTTTTTGATGATTTTGAATTTCTTTAGTTCTTTAGGTGTTAAATTTCAGGTAGTCTATTATAAAGATGATGTGTTTTGCGTGCAGCAAAGTAATTTTTAATAGTACATCTGTATAAATATTAAATATTTCTTTATTAAAATCCCTATTATAGTATTTTTAAACAATTTAGAAGGGAACACACGTTCGTCCTAATGTTCATACATCGCCGTGCTCATTGCTTGTTTCATTCGGTTTCATAACGTTCAAACCTTGACCACGAAGTTGGCGCAGATGAACTTCGCGCGCTTACAATTTAAAAAGTACATTTCGGAGTACAAAATGAACCTGAAAATTACTTTTTGAATCGGAAAAGGTAGAATTGTTAGTATTTTTTGTTTAAACTTTGTACTGCAGAGTGTACTTTTTAAATTGTGAGCGCACGAAGTTCATCTTCATGGTTAAGATTTGAACATTATGAAACTGAACGAAACAAGAAATGAACAGGGCGATGTATAAACATTATGACGCTGCATACCTAGCCATTTAGAAAATATCACGTAAATTGTTTAAACAATGGCGGTTAAATAGCCCAAACAATTCAGTTATATTCTCCAAGAATACACAGTGAAAAATATTTGCTTTTTTAGACACATACATACATTTTTACACAATAAAAATGTTTAATCCCCATTAGCCATAGCATTTGTACACAATTTAGAAAGTATCACGTAAATTGTTTAAATAATGACGATTAAGTACGGAAAACAATTGAGTTATATTCTCTAAGGGCCGGTATTTTCACTTTCGAATAAAGCTAAAGATAAATTTAACCTTCGGATAAATATTTTTGTTGTCTTTTCACTTGCAAATAAATTTACTCGAAAGAATAACATCTGTTATTCGCGGAATAAGTTATTCGCTAGTTGGGTAGCGAATAAAGGGTTTATTCGAGGGTTTATTCGTAAGTACATTACATTTCTACATAGTGCAGATTATTAATAAAGTGGATATATTAAATATTTTTAATGATTCTGATGATTGTTTGAACTATGAATGAATAAATAATGCGAGAAATCGAAAACGCACGATCAGATAGCTACCTAACCACACACATCAAGGAATTTTTTGACAGATTCCGATTATGAAAACAAACTGTTCTTATTTTATTATTACAAATTGCGGTTCGTATTTGATCTCAAACAGTGCATACATAGGTAAATCCCTCCTTGGGTAAATCATTAAGATCCTGACATTTGATGCTGGTAAAATATTTTCGGAGTTTGAATATGTATTTTTATACAATGATCATTTACTTCGAACTGAAAGGAATATACAAAAATTATAAGGACAATTTTACAATATACATATAATTTTGTTTACCGCGTATGATTACTGCAATATATTACTTGTTAAACTACACTCTCCCGGGGCTAAAAATGCAGAATGATATAGATGATATTAAGGATGTCAAACAGAATTTTGACAAGTGCAGATTCAATTTTTTTTGACACATTTCTTCCTTGTCTGCTTAACGTGACTACGCAAAACTCCATCCTTCTCCACTGACACAAATTCACTCTGCAAAGTTACCAATTCACGAATGTTAAAATTATTCGGCAGATAGCTATTTGTTTTTGTCAAATGTGTGAAAAGACTCAATGGAGTTATTCGTTGGATAAATATATACAATAAATTTATTTAACGAATACTTATTCGAAACTTTATTCGGAACTGAAAATACCGGGCCTAAGAATACCAAATGAAAAAAATTTTTTTTGACACATACATACATTTTTACATAATAAAAATGTTTAATTCCTATTAGCCATAGTATTTTTAAACAATGTAGAAAGTATCACGTAAATTGTTTAAACAATGACGGTTAAATAATTGAAACAATTGAGTTATATTCTCTAAGAATACCTAATGAAAAATATTTGCTTTTTTTAGACACATACATACATTTTTACATAATAAAAATGTTTAATCCCCATTAGCCATTTTATTTTTAAACAATGTAGAAAGTATCACGTAAATTGTTTAAACAAATGCGGATAAATAAATGAAACAATTAAGTTAAAGGTTATTTATTCTCTAAGAATACCTAATGAAAAATATTTGCTTTTTTAGAAACATAAATAAATTTTTACAGAATAAAAATGTTTAATCCCCATTAGCCATTTTATTTTTAAACAATGTAGAAAGTATCACGTAAATTGTTTAAACAATGGCGGATAAATAAAGGAAACAATTGGGTTATATTCTCTAAGAATACCTAATGAAAAATATTTGCTTTTTTAGACACATACATACATATTTACATAATAAAAATGTTTAATCCCCATTAGCCATAGTACTTTTAAACAATTTAGAAAGTATCACGTAAATTGCTTAAAGAATGACGGTTAAATAAGGAAAACAATTGAGTTATAGGTTAGTTATTCTTGAAACCAAAATTAAACACTTTTAGTTCTTGAAGTATGAAAGAATAATAATACTGCAGTGTAGATATTTCCCGGCCAGTACGTACTACACTAGCCACCAAGCGAGAAGCGAGGTATTATCGCTCGCGCTAGCCGTAATTTTTAAATCTTGCTCTTTGAGATTTTGGCGCCTCTCCTTGCGATTGTAGCGCTAGAGATCCGTAGCGGATGAGTTTGTCAAACCCAATTCGACGGTTGTCGGTAGTTCACCAGCTACCGTCCACGCCAAAAATTTGAGGGCGCTGAACGTATACTGCGCATTCTACGATAACCCCTTTCTAAAGAAAACTTTTGATAGGTGACTGTACCTTCTCGCGCCGTATGTCACACTGCTAAGAAATGGTGTTATCAGAAAGCTGGCAACGTCGCGTTGTGATCGGAAGAGCAAGAGGGGAACAACTCTAGCATAGAGCCGCTGAATCCAGCCGTAGTTACAAATTCGCCGTTTTGACGTGACTTATTCCCGCTGTCAATTTTGACGTATAAAAATTTAACAATATGTAGATAAAAAATATGACTTACATTTGCTTTTTTTGTATTTTTTATATATTTATATTTTTGAAAAACCATATAACGATGTTATAACAGCTAAATTGATTTTTTTACATTCTAAAAATAACATTTAAATTTGATATCGGGAAACAACTCAAATTTTGTTTTAAAATCTGCCCAAAAACTCTAGTTCCAAAACCGGTAATGAAGGCATAATTTATGCCTGCTGTCATTTAAATATCAGTTTTAGGCTGTCAAAAAATCAATTTCGCAGTTATAACGTTGTTATACAGTTTTTCAAAAATATAAATGAATAAAAAATACATTAAACGCAAATGTAAGTAATATTTTTATCTATATATTATATTAGTTTTACCCCCTCCCCGTGACGTAAACATACAGTGTTGCCGCGGCCTCTCTTGCTCGAGTGTTTCTGTCATCGAGTACATTACTTTACACTACGATTACTCTAAAACTGTACGTCAGATCGCTTTCATCGTTTAAAATAACATTCGAATTATGTTAAACTCCTACATATTAGTTTTTTTTATTAAAATCTATAGAAGAAAAATGATACTATCAATCAAAACGGTGGTTTTTGTAGCATTGGCCCTGTGCTTCACGTGTTAATATATCTGACTTTCGAGGCGAATAGCTCATTTTCTGTACGTCAGAAGTTTATGAAAAATTAACTGTGCATGTATTAGGTCATTCTTAACACATAGTTAAATTTTTATGAACATCTATAGAAACTCGATTTACTGGTGAACTACCTTAATATGGGGTCTCGTGGCCGTGTGTCTGAATATCTGGTCGCGAATCTGGGGACCCGGGTTCGATCCCGACTGACGCCAAAAATTACTTCGAATTTTAATGACACAAATTGACCCCTGTGGTGCACTCTCCACGCCAGAATTAAGTGCCCGTGAGGTGACACATGCTAAGCGCCCTCACGGTACAAATATTTCATCATTACCGATATCTGTATACAAAGCAGATTGGCACACGCAGCAAGGGGGAATATGCGCCAAAGTGCTGAGTCCGAGTATGGCAAACAGCGCTATGTGCAACCTACACATCGCATGCCGATAACACAAGCAAAACTCGCCGCGCAGCACACCAGGGGTGAATTAAGGTTCCATTTTTAAAAATACCGTCAGACAAGTCAATAAAAAATGTTGATATGTATCTCATAGAGGAAACTATTTTATATTTTGTTATATTAATTTTATCTTTTCCTCTTTTTCATATTTCTGTCTTAATTGTCAAACGAAATTAACACAAAATAATTTCAATTAACTTCTATCTGATTAGCTTAACAATTTTGATGATACTTTTGTTTATATTTTATTTTACTGATATGACACAAATAATTTGGCTAATAAATGGCTATTTAGTTTGACCAAACATATGACATTGATATTGAATATTAATACGCAGTCAAATTTTTAAAATTCAATTCGCGTGATATTACTTCGGCATCAGAATGAATCTAGCGGCCGATTCGCAGCGGCCGATTCGATTTAAAGCAAGTGTTGCATAGCCCAGACTGTAAATGTACTACGGACATCAAAAGTATTGTTATTTTATGAAAAACAAGAAATTAACAAAAAAAATATTTTTTTTCTGTTTTTAACATATTCTTATATATATATTTTATCAAAAAAGTAGTTCATATACCAACAAATATTGTAAATAATATATTTTATTTTGGATAATTAGCAATATTACCCTGATTCATTTAAATATTTATCTACAAGATAATGAGAAATGAATTTGAAGGGGTAGCCGTATCACGTACATATTTGGTGGGGTAGTTACCATAGCTCCTCTGAGTAATATGATGTATATTTTGTTTAAATAATAAAAGCATGAATATATTTTTTTGAGTTTAGAGTGTTAAAATATTATTCGCACATGTAACATCCGCTATCAATTTAAGAACAAGCCGTATCACAACTATATTTGGTAGGGTACTTAAGACAACCCCCCTGAGTAATTTAAAGTACATTTTGTTTAAATATTCAGGGGATGAGATATACATTTTTGAGAATTTAGAATATCAAAATATTATTTGAATATGTAACATCCCCTATCAATTTAAGGAGAAGCCGTATCACAACCATATTTGGTAGGGTACTTAAGACAACCCTCCTGAGTAATTTAATGTACATTTTGTTTAAATATTCAGGGCATAAGATATACATTTTTAAGAGTTTAGATTTAGAATATCAAAATATTATTTGAATATGTAACATCCCCTATCAATTTAAGGAGAAGCCGTATCACAACCATATTTGGTAGGGTACTTAAGACAACCCTCCTGAGTAATTTAATGTACATTTTGTTTAAATATTCAGCGGATAAGATATACATTTTTAAGAGTTTAGATTTAGAATATCAAAATATTATTTGAATATGTAACATCCCCTATCAATTTAAGGAGAAGCCGTATCACAACCATATTTGGTAGGGTACTTAAGACAACCCCCCTGAGTAATTTAAAGTACATTTTGTTTAAATATTCAGGGGATGAGATATACATTTTTGAGAGTTTAGAATATCAAAATATTATTTGAATATGTAACATCCCCTATCATTTTAAGAAGAAGCCGTATCACAACCATATTTGGTAGGGTACTTAAGACAACCCCCCTGAGTAATTTAAAATACATTTTGTTTAAATATTCAGGGGATGAGATATACATTTTTGAGAGTTTAGAATATCAAAATATTATTTGAATATGTAACATCCCCTATCAATTTAACGAGAAGCCGTATCACAACCATATTTGGTAGGGTACTTAAGACAACCCCCCTGAGTAATTTAATGTACATTTTGTTTAAATATTCAGGGAATAAGATATACATTTTGAGAGTTTAGATTTAGAATATCAAAATATTATTTGAATATGTAACATCCCCTATCAATTTAAGGAGAAGCCGTATCACAACCATATTTGGTAGGGTACTTAAGAAAACCCCCCCTGAGTAATTTAAAGTACATTTTGTTTAAATATTCAGGGGATGAAATATACATTTTTGAGAGTTTAGAATATCAAAATATTATTTGAATATGTAAAATCCCCTATCATTTTAATAAGAAGCCGTATCACAACCATATTTGGTAGGGTACTTAAGACAAGCCCCTTGAGTAATTTAATGTACATTTTGTTCAAATATTCAGGGGGATGAGATATACATTTTTGAGAGTTTAGATTAATAATATCAAAATATTATTTGAATATGTAACATCCCTTATCACTTTAAGGAAAACCCGTATCACAACCATATTTGATACGGTACTTAAGACAACCTCCCTGAGTAACTTAATGTACATTTTGTTTAAATATTCAGGGAATGAGATATACATTTTTGAGAGTTTAGAATATTAAAATATTATTTGAATATGTAACATCCCCTATCAATTTAAGGAAAGCCGCATCACAACCATATTTGGTGTGGTACTTAAGAAAACCCCCTGAGTAATATAATGTAATTTTGTATAAATATTCAGGGGATGAGATATAAATTCTTGAGAGTTTAGAATGTTAACATATTATTTTAATGGCACAAATTGACCCCTGTGGCGCACTCTCCACGCCAGCAATGAGTGCCCGTGAGGTGACGCCTGGTAAGCGCCCACACGGTACAAATATTCCATCATTACCGATATCTGCGTACGAAGCAGATTGGCACACCCAGCAATGGGTAATATGCCGTGATGAAATATTTATTTTATTTATTTTTATTTATTTGAACATGTAACATCCCCTGTTACATATTCAAATAATATTTTGATATTCTAAACTCTCAAAAATTTATATCTTATCCCCTGACTATTTAAACAAAATGTACATTATATTACTCAGTGGGGCTGAATTAAGTACCCTACCAAATATAGTTGTGATACGGCTTCTTCTTAACTCAACTTAATTCAAAACTCAAAAAAAATTATATCTCATCTCCTGAATATTGAAACAAAATTTATATTAAATTACTCAGGGGGGGTGTCTTAAGTACCCTACCAAATATGGTTGTGATACGGCTTCTCCTTAAATTGATAGGGGATGTTACATATTCAAATAATATTTTGATATTCTAAATCTAAACTCTCAAAATGTATATATCATCCCCTGAATATTTAAACAAAATGTACATTAAATTACTCAGGGGGGTTGTCTTAAGTACCCTACCAAATATGGTTGTGATACGGCTTCTCCTTAAATTGATAGGGGGTGTTACATATTCAAATAATATTTTGATATTCTAAACTCTCAAAATGTAAATCTCATCCCCTGAATATTTAAACAAAATGTACAATAAATTACTCAGGGGGGTTGTCTTAAGTACCCTACCAAATATAGTTGTGATACGGCTTCTCCTTAAATTGATAGGGGATGTTACATATTCAAATAATATTTTGATATTCTAAATCTAAACTCTCAAAAATGAATATCTCATCCCCTGAATATTTAAACAAAATGTACATTTAATTACTCAGGGGGGTTGTCTTAAGTACCGTACCAAATATGGTTGTGATACGGCTTCTCCTTAAATTGATAGGGGATGGTACATATTCAAATAATATTTTGATATTCTAAATCTAAACTCTCAAAAATGTATATCTTATCCCCTGAATATTTAAACAAAATGTACTTTAAATTACTCAGGGGGGTTGGCTTAAGTACCCTACCAAATATGGTTGTGATACGGTTTCTCCTTAAATTGATAGGGGATGTTACATATTCAAATAATATTTTGATATTCTAAACTCTCAAAAATGTATATCTCATCCCCTGAATATTTAAACAAAATGTACATTTAATTACTCAGGGGGGTTGTCTTAAGTACTCTACCAAATATGGTTGTGATACGGCTTCTCCTTAAATTGATAGGGGATGTTACATATTCAAATAATATTTTGATATTCTAAACTCTCAAAAATGTATATCTCATCCCCTGAATATTTAAACAAAATGTATTTTAAATTACTCAGGGGGGTTGGCTTAAGTACCCTACCAAATATGGTTGTGATACGGTTTCTCCTTAAATTGATAGGGGATGTTACATATTCAAATAATATTTTGTTATTCTAAATCTAAACTCTCAAAAATGTATATCTCATCCCCTGAATATTTAAACAAAATGTACTTTAAATTACTCAGGGGGGTTGTCTTCCGTACCCTACCAAATATGGTTGTGATACGGCTTCTCCTTAAATTGATAGGGGATGTTACATATTCAAATAATATTTTGATATTCTAAATTCTCAAAAATGTATATCTCATCCCCTGAATATTTAAACAAAATGTACTTTAAATTACTCAGGGGGGTTGTCTTAAGTACCCTACCAAATATAGTTGTGATACGGCTTGTTCTTAAATTGATAGCGGATGTTACATCTGCCAATAATATTTTAACACTCTAAACTCAAAAAAATATATTCATGCTTTTATTATTTAAACAAAATATACATCATATTACTCAGAGGAGCTATGGTAACTACCCCACCAAATATGTACGTGATACGGCTACCCCTTCAAATTCATTTCTCATTATCTTGTAGATAAATATTTAAATGAATTATTGTAATATTGCTAATTATCCAAAATAAAATATATTATTTACAATATTTGTTGGTATATGAACTACTTTTTTGATAAAATATATATACAGGATGTTAATAAAAAAACTTTACACACTTTAGCAGGTGATAGTAGAGATGAAAACAAGAAAAAAATTCTAATACACTTAGGTCCAATACTCATTGGTTTTTAGAAAATTTATGTATGGAATTTGTACATAATACACAGGATTGACGGAAGGTATTGTGCTGGCCACATCAGATTTAACAACTAAGGACTCTAGGTGTTTACGATCAATTGTAAACAAAGTTGCAGCCGTCGTCGAAGAGACTCACGCACTTGATCGTAAACACCTAGAGTCCTTAGTTGTTAAATCTGATGTGGCCAGCACAATACCTTCCGTCAATCCTGTGTATTATGTACAAATTCCATACATAAATTTTCTAAAAACCAATGAGTATTGGACCTAAGTGTATTAGAATTTTTTTCTTGTTTTCATCTCTACTATCACCTGCTAAAGTGTGTAAAGTTTTTTTATTAACACCCTGTATAAGAATATGTTAAAAACAGAAAAAAAAATTTTTTTTTTTGTTAATTTCTTGTTTTTCATAAAATAACAATACTTTTGATGTCCGTAGTACATTTACAGTCTGGGCTATGCAACACTTGCTTTAAATCGAATCGGCCGCTAGGTTCACTCTGATTACTTCGGCTGCAGTACTGACCTGTTGTTCCTTATCATGTCGATAAAACAAATTGTGAAGAATAATATACAATTGCCCAATTTTTTTTTCAATAAATATGTGTAGATCAGTATTGAATATTAATAATTTGCTTATTATAATTTTCGGCAAATTTTCAATAAACAAAACAAAAGAGCGAAATGCACGAAATCAGATATATGTGAAATATTTTCACTATTTTCATCACATGAAACACATAACTTGTTTAACAATTACCTATTTAGTTTCAATAAACATGTGGAAAATGGTATTGTATATTAATAATTAACTGCTTATTACACTTTTCGGAAAATTTGCAATGAATTTAGAAAAGAGCGAAATGCACGCAATCAGATGTATATGAAATGTTACTAATATAATCACATGAAACAGATAAATTGTTTAAAAATTGCCTACTTAGTTTCAATAAACATGTGAAAATCGGCATTGAATATTAATAATTAGCTGCTTATTATAATTTTCGGCAAATTTACAATTAACTTCGAAAAGAGCGAAATGCACGAAATCAGATGTATGTGAAATGTTTTCACTATTTTAATCACATGAAAAAGATAATTTGTTAACAACTGCCTATTTAGTTTCAATAAACATGTGAAAATATATTGTTAGGGATTTAAGCTTGATTTATAGGGGTGCAAGGACAGGTATGTATTCAATATTATCACAATTTTCAGGTGGTAAAACATCAGTATTGTCTTCTTCAAATGGTCGCCACATATTAAATACGTATATTGTTGACCTCAGTACGAAAGTTAATATTACTACTGATTTTAAATTTTTTAAAACTCATTTATATACCTACTCACTAGGTATGCCTTTGGTATCTTAGTTTCCCCAATATGTATTAATACCGGTCAAGGACGATTTTCTCATCTTATATTTCTAGTAATAGTGAAAGACTAAAGACTTAATTTAATTTTGCGAATTCATTATTATTTCAAGTAAATCTGAAATACTTAATGCGCACAGAGATTAGAGATTTCCGAATTTAAATATTTTGCATTCCTACCCTGAGCGCCAACAGGTAGAATCTCTTGCTGTGTGCGGTTCACCTCAGACTTAGTAAGTTAAAGCCATAACGAAATATCTTTGGACAAGGTATACCCAATTGTAAAAGTGGGTATGATAAACAAACTGACACGGTGTCAGTGTTTCGGGTACCAGCTGCCAAAATGTCGCTATGGCAACGACAAATACCACGAAAAGATAAAATATTAACATCGAAAGACTATATTTGTGAAAAGCATTTTCAACCTCAGTATATTATTAAGGAAGTAACAACTGAAACGTATTCAGTAAGCATAATTCATATACGTATTTTCAAAATCTTTCTTAAATATTTATACAATTTTTTAAGTATTCACTAGCATACCCAAGGTTATCGCAGGATGCAATATACCAACAATATTCCCGAATTGCCCAAAATATTTGTCAAAAGACATAAAACAGCGGCGTTCACGACATGCTTTCATTGACAAAAAAGTGAAATAATTGAACCAGAAACAAGTTAGTTTAATTTAAATTTAAAGTAACATTATTTTATTGTCCAAATTTCTTTGGCTTGTGATGTAGTAAATAATAATATGGATCTAGAGACAATTGTAGATCAACTTGCTTCTGTACCTAATTTACTTGATTTACCATCCAAGTCATGGGCCATGCATTGTTTATCTTGGAGCACAGATAAAATAATTTCTATTTACAGTTATAAAAAGAAAAATTGTATTAACTCCAAATACGATGAACATTTATATATTTGATCACTTAATAATTTATGGTAAAACTGGTAAAACTAAAAACCCCTCTAACATAGAAGAAATACAAGATATTGTAAATCAATTACATAATACCGCCGTTTTCTACGGTGGAATTGGTATAGCTGAAAGTCCTACAAATTTCAGTCCAAATAAATATGTCAGAGATCATTGCCTATAAGTGTGGAGACACGTTAGTTGTCCATATTTGTTGGAAGATTGTATTTCTGAAAGTAGCAACAATAAATCTAATTGTACATTTTGTAAGAAATCTAAAAAAGCAGCCGTAAATTTCAAAAACAAACTTAAAATAAATAGAGTTTCTAAGACTCGGTTAGTACGCAGACGATTAGACAGTATGAGACAAGTGCAGAAAAGGCTAAAAATTAAGAATAAAATAATAATTGATGAACTAAAAGCTGCACGGCAAAAAATCAAACAGTTAAATGATGAACACACATGTAATAAAGAAAATTGATCAACTAGAAAATATGCCTACAGCACAAAAATTATTATTAAAATAATATAATATATAATAATATATATAATTATATAAGTATTAATGAATTATTTTTATTCAGTTAACACAGGTAGCGCACGGCATGATAGCCACCTTTTTCTGTCTCTCTCGCACACAACTGCCTGCGTTCTGGCGATACACTTGAACGCTACGTCAGAATACTTCTCTTTATTATGTACTGTGGGTTAGAGTAAGGTATGCGTTGAAAAATAAAAGTATAACATAAGCACCATGTGTTTTGACATGCAGTAAATTAATTTGGTAGATTATATCTATTAACGCTGCATATACTTGAATAATTTCATAATAGCGTAGTATGCTTGTAGGCGTGTAGACTGTAGAGGCAGATCATGTTGATGTAAAGTATATTTAGTAAACCTGCTGATTATTTTAAAATATGTTAACCATGGTCTTATTCCTTATTGAGCCTTATTCAATATCTGCAGCAATTTTCATTTTTTGACTCAGTACCTTAAAATTTGTACCACTCAAACTCAGCTGATCGAGTAGAATCCAAAAATATATTGGGTTCATATTATTTTCACATTCTATAAAACCTAAAATATATACTCGTAGGTATATATAAATAAAATTAATTTTAATAATTATTTTATTTTTACAAACTATGGGGCCGCGACTAGTAAATGTTTAAGAACCATTGTACTACACGGAATGTTTGCTGCAATCTGCAAAACATTTCAATATATTAACAGAATTAATCTTGGATGACTAACAGTATCTTGTGGCACAATTTCGAAGCTCTTAGTTCCATGTAAGCAGCGCCATATATACCGACGTTTGAACACTTTTCAAATTTACTAAGTGCTTCGAAAGTGTGGAAAAAACTTGAAAATTTCATGTCTTAATATTTAAAAATGTGTTAAAGATTTAAGCACGACACTTACATACAAGCTAATATGTATCATGGACTACTAATATTTTATATCTATACTAATAAAACAGCTTTAGTTCAATAAATATTTAATAAAATAAAATGATTTTTGAACATGCTTCAAAAGTCCGGAAAAAGCTTCAAACGTCCGCCGTTTACCTCGAAATATGCCTCAAAAATGACCCCTTACATACATATATATATATATATATATATATATATATATATATATATATATATATATATATATATATATATATGTAAGGACTAGTGTAACAACTTTAACAGCTTATTCCTGAGATCATTTTGAGTTGCCAGAATACAAGAGTTGAATTAATATTAACGAATACGATTTGGACAACAAAACATACGATTCAAAATTTATATCAAATACATTAAATTATGTACATTTATTAATATTACAATGAATTTTACACTCGAAAGCGTTCTATTTACAGCCGAAATATTTGAAACTTTTAACACATTTTTGGTATCACTGGTTTTTACTATTTTAGTAACTTTTGAATTAAAACTACAGTTTAATGTCAAAATTTTACTTTAAACAACTTGTAATGAAAATTGTAAAAAGTTCCGACGTTGTTGGACATTTCACCAAGACGTACTTTCTATTTAAAATTTCCTCAACTCAATAATAATTCTTGTTTTCCGAAAGTACCTTGATTACAAAAATTAGAAAATTTTGTGTTATTTATAGAACTTCAACCTCTTGTATTTCGGTAACTAGAAGGAGTAGGACCTATGTTCATATGACATTTTTGGCTCAAAATGACCTCAGGAATAAGCTGTTAAAGTTTGTTACACTAGTCCTGAAACACCCTGTATATATATATATATATATATACAGGGTGATTCATCGGTCTGTCCTCTCTCTATAACTCTTTTATTTTAAGTCAGATAGAAAAACTCTTCAGATAAAATTTATATGATATATTATTGTCTATCTACGTACTATATGCACTTGTATACAAGGTGCTCCGTTGAGGCGCAACAATATGTAACTTTATATTTCTTAATGGAACATCCTATATATATTTATTTATTTTGATAGTAAATTAGATTTCCTTTAAAAAAGTATTAAATAATAAGGGGTCTAAAATTATAAATTAAGAAGTTATTTACCTTTATTCGTTGAATGATATTTTTGTATCATGTTATTATTAACAAAGTAAGCTATGGATAATTTGATCAATTGTTTCAAATTTGAACAAGCATTATTTAGTCTGTCACTAAATTTTAATAGCCTCTTTGTAATTAGTGTAATGTTTAAAATAAGTATTAATAAAAAAGAATCAAAATTTTGCATTAAATTATGGTTTTTTCCACTATGAACTACTATTTTTATGACGTAAATAACTTCTTAATTTATAATTTTAGACCCCTTATTACTTAATAGTTTTTTAAAGGGAATCTAATTTACTATCAAAATAAATAAATATATATAGGGTGTTCCATTAAGAAATATAAAGTTATATATTGTTGCGCTTCAACGGAGCACCCTGTATACAAATGCATATAGTACATAGATAGACAATAATATATTATATAAATTATATTTGAAGAGTTTTTCTATCTGACTTAAAATAAAAGAGTTATAAAGAGAGGACAGACCGATGAATCACCCTGTATATATATATATATATATATATATATATATATATATATATATATATATATACAGTGTGTTTGAAAAAGTGGTTACACCCATTTATCTGGCTTATTATTGCACATACGCTTATTGATTATAGGACATAATTTATTCAATACAATATCTGCGATTATTTTATATGAAAAGTGTAATTCTGGGACTTCCGGTATAACCGGAAGTGATATCAACTTTGTGAATTTAAATACAACCTATACTAGTTTTTTTTTATAAATTTAGATTGTATTTTTTATTCTCTTTACGACCATACCAAGTTTCTTAGTATTTACCATATTCATTTGTTAAAAATACTTATCATTAATGATAAATAACACACACACACACACACAGACAGACAGACATCATCGTAAAAATGTTATTATCGGATTATAGGGATCTTAAAACGTGCTTATTTACTAAAATCTGGATATGCGATTTTTAGAATAATTCCAATACCTCTCTTAACATTTATTTCAATCTATTTCTTGCATATATTAATAATATTGTTCAATATTTTGGGCTTTGCTACATAAGCACATTTTTAATCATTCTTGTAATACTTTGTATTGTAAGTAAAAATCTATTTATCCACAAGTATTATTTACTTAGTACAAGTATTAAACCAGCAATGCCAAATTTCTTGTTTTTCAGTGTAATCCAAGAACGGAAATTAGGCAATGCAATAATATAATAGATTCTACAGACGGAAAAGACGCTTTTACCGTCATTTCAGGTAAGGAAGATATTATCTTGGGTCAAAAAATTCGATGATGAGTTTTTAGACAATAAGCACGTTTTAGGGTCCCTAGAATACGATTTTACCATTTTTACGATGATGTATATGTGTGTGTGTGTGTGTTTGTGTATGTGTGTGACGATTTTTTCATAGACAATAACTTCAACACTACAATTCTAAAAGCTATAATTCTTTCGTATTCCTTTTCTTATTGGATTTTGGTTACAATTATTGGTCAACCTGAAGTACCCTCATTTGAAGATTTTAACAGTTTTGTTTTTTGGAAAAACACTGTTAAAATCGTTTTCTGACATTTAATGTTGTTATAATATTGAAGAATATTCTAGAATCTACGAATTTTGTGCATTTTATACTTCATATAGTGAAAATGATTAGGCAGAAGACACACGTCATCAACCTGAGAAAAACCTTATAAAATGAAATATAACTTGTAGAAATTATTAGTTGTTATTATTTTTTTAACAAAGAAGAAAGAATATACTAGTATTAAAGAAACGTATATATTAATGACTTTATAATTATCTCTAAGTCAATCCTTTTTCCTTTTACGGAATATAAAATTGTTTGACAAAACATGGTTATTCTCAATAGAGTCAACGTATGGTACGAAAATAAACTACAATTATTTCAAATAATTTTATATTCCGTAAATGGAATAACGATTGACAGAAATAATTGTAAATATCATTAATATATACATTACTTAATACTAGAACTTTTTTTTCTTCTTATTTTAAAAATAAATAACACCTAATAATTTTTATATTTTTATTCTTCTGCGTTATAATTTTCACTATATTCAATGGATATAGAGTTAATGAAATTAAATTTCATAAATCAACCAGCCATGCTATAACCATGGCAACAAGTACAATATTAAGAAAATTCTAATTGACAGATGTTAGTGTCAATGAAAAGAAAATGAATGTGACAGAGAGATGAGTTTGTTGAGATTGATGTTGGGGAAGGCACCGAAAGATAGGATAAAGAATGAGAAAATAAGAGAAATGGCTCGAGTGATAGAAGTTTCTATAAAGATACAGGAGAGGCGATTATATTGGTTTGAACATGTCATGAGAAGAGATGAATAATATATTGGAAGAAGAATGAACAGCTTAGTAGTAAAGGTAGAAGAAACAGAGGAAGACCAAAGAGAAGATGGAAAGACTGTATTGCGGAAGACTTGAGAGAAAAGGAATTGAATGAGTACTATAAGCAAAATAGAGAAATAAGTTGATGAAGAAAATCAAGAATAACGATCCCTAACGAATGGGAAAAACTAAAGAAGAAGAAGAAGATGTCAGGGCCAAATGCAATTTACATAGTTCGTTTATGAAATAATTTTACTGGAAATAGAATCATTTGCAAGAAAATATATGTATGGAATTTGTACATAATAGAAAGAATTAACGGAAAGTAATATGCTGGCCACATCAGATCTTTTTATTCAAATATCACTGCGATTTTGACTATGGTCTCTGTACCTTCCTTATTTTATTAATGACGTGCTAAGGGTGAAGTTGGCATCATATAATGTTAATTATTTCGTGAACCCTTCAATTAATTTCAAAAAATTTTGAAGCACAAAAGAGCACTAACGAAGCACTAACAATAGATGTAATAAGCAATTTGAAATTTTATTAATGACGTGCTAAGTGTGAACTTGGCACGTCATCATATAATGTTAATTATTTCGTGAACCGTTCAATTAATTTCAAAAAATTTTGAAGCACAAAAGAGCACTAACGAAGCACTAACAATAGATGTAATAAGCAATTTGAAATTTTATTAATGACGTGCTAAGTGTGAACTTGGCACGTCATCATATAATGTTAATTATTTCGTGAACCGTTCAATTAATTTCAAAAATTTTTGAAGCACAAAAGAGCACTAACGAAGCACTAACAAACGAAGTAATAAGCAATTTGAAATTTTATTAATGACGTGCTAAGTGTGAACTTGGCACATCATCATATAATGTTAATTATTTCGTAAACCGTTCAATTAATTTTAAATTTTTTTGAAGCACAAAAGAGCAGTAACGAAGCACTAATTACTAATATAAAAAAGAATATTTGTGCTTCCAATGACGTGCCAACTTCACGGACCCCATGTTTTGTCTAGTATATGTGTGGTCGTTGAGCCATATGGTCCATAAGGCTGGTACAGTAAAATTTTTGAAAGATGTCCGATCAAGGTTGTCTACGAATTGTATGAATTCAGATTTTTGCTCCGCCCATCATGACAAATTCAGTAGTGTCGTCAACGAGCATCGTTTATAAATGGAATGCCCTAACTTAGTCGAAACAATATGAATTTTTGAAAGACAAGCGTGTTATATCCATCCTTATCACACACTCTTACAGCCTTTGCAAAAGAAAGAGATATATGCCTATTTGTTAATTCGTTCGTGATACAGGTGCCCTTGATCGGACATCTTTCAAAAATTTTACTGTACATCTGTTTACGTTAGTATATATAATCAATGCTCAAAGTCAGTACAATCTTCCACTTCTACAAGGATTATACAGAACAAGTTAGAGACTCAGAAAAAAATTGCAGGTATAGAAAAGAAAACGAAGAAGCTTCCGAACATGTCGCAGATTTGATGGTAGACCTAAAACATGCCCGAAAGAACTAACCAACTATAAGGGTGAAAAAGCTGATGAAGAGTCCAAGAAAGCAATAAGAGAAGCAGAAGTGAAGATTATCGGTCTAGAGGTACAAATTACCAAAGGTGAAAGGGAACTTAATAGAATTCAAGCTAGTTTTGAATACCGTAAAAAGCTAATTGAAGATGAAAGTGAAATAATTAATTATATAATCATAGAAGATTTTAATTGTGAAAAATGTGAACATGATCACGAAGAAATACTACCTAAGAAGAAAATGAGAAACACAACCGGTGGTTGAAGAACTGGATAGAAAATGGAGAAAAAAAAGACCATGACGATACCTCGACTTTATTTTCTCATACTCATCAGAAAAATCAGCATGAGTCTGAACCACTCCTGATATTTTTGAAAAATTCGCCAATGCTTTACCCGAGCCATTCAGAATCAGGAACAAAATACTCTTGTAGTAATGAAGTCAACTGATAGCGACTTACCATATTTCGATAGAAGTGCAGAAGATTGGTTAATTTTGAGGAATGAGTTTGAGAAAACCAACAAGATATTAGACAACTCTCAAAAGATAGTACGACGACTCAAATCCCATCTAAAAGGCAAAGTAAAGTTTGCAGTGACCAACTATGCAAATTGCATTTGACACTGACATCTTCTTCTTCTTTAGTTTTACCCATTTGTTACGGTTTGCTATTTTTACCTTCCGTCACCTATAGGTAAGGAAGGTATTGTCTTTGGTCAAAAAATTCGGTGGTGAGTTTTCATTGAATAAGCACGTTTTAGGGTCTTTACAATACGATTTTACTATTTTTACGATGATGTCTGTATGTGTGTGTGTGTGTTCGTGTGTGCGTGTGTGTGTATGTGTGTGTGTGTGACCGCTTTTTCGTCAACGATATCTCCAATACTAGAATTCCAAAAATTACAATTCTTGCGTATTCCTCTTCCGTTACAACCATATGCAGACTTGTTTAGATTTTGGTTATAATTGGTCAAGCGGAAGTATCCTCATTTGAAGATTTTAACAGTTTTTCTTGAAAAACTCAGTTAAATTTTATTATAACTCAAAGAATATATTATTCTCTATACGATTTGATTGCATTTTATATTTCATATTCAACAGATATAGAGTTAAAGAATTATAAAGATTGTAATAATTATAAAATTTCATATATCAGCCAGCTGTGCTTACTTAACCATGGAAACTGCTAATATATTCAGGTAATTCAAATTGACAGATGTCAATATCAATAAAAAGTAAATGATGAAAGAATAAGGGAAATAAATCTAGTTGGGCGTTTCTAGAAAGATATAAGAGAGACGATTACATTGGTTTGAACATGTCATGAAGAGAGATGAGTATATTGGAAGAATGAATAGCTTATAACAGAACGTGGAAGAAACATAGGAAGACCAAATATAATATGAAAGGAGAGAAAAGGAACTGAATGAGGACGACATACAGAACAAAAATTAGTGGAAGAAAAAAATAAAAAATAGCGACCCCCTAACGAATGGGAAAAACTACAGAAGAAGAATATGTTAGTGTCAAGTGCAATTAGCATAGTTTGTTTATGAAATAATTTAACTGGAAATAAAGGTTCTTTTGCAAAAAAAAAATATGTGTAGGGCTCGTGCAGTGACGTGACTTTTCTGACTTTGGCAAGCAGATATTTGGACCCGTGTCAAAATGACAGCTATTAATTACGTCCATAACTTACAAATGCCATAATTTTTCATTCAAAGTTTATGATTTTCTTATTTCATGTGGTTTATTTATTATCAGGGATGTGGAATTCAGTTGCCGAGAAAAGGAATCATAAAATACCAAAAAAATAAATTTTGAATGAAAAATTTTGATGTGAGGATAACCCGCAAAATAGAAATGAATGGAAGAAAAAAATAAAAAATAGCGACCCCTAACGAATGGGAAAAGCTAAAGAAGAAGAAAATGTCAGTGTCAAGTGCCATTTGCATGAAATATTACTGGAAATTTATAATCTTCTGGCAAGAAAATTTATGTATGGACTTTGTACATAATACACAGGATTGACAGAAGGTATTGTGCTGGCCACATCAGATTTTTTATTTTCTTCTTTCACTCATTTCTGTTTTGCGTGTCGTCCTCATTTAGTTCCTTTTCTCTCAAGTCTTCCGAAATACAGTCCTTCCATCTTATATTTGGTCTACCTATGTTTCTTCCACCTTCTATTACTAAACTATTCATTTTTCTTCCAATATATTCTTCCTCATGACATGTTCAAACCAATGTAATCGTCTCTCTTATATCTTTCTAGAAACTTCTAACATTAGAGTTACTTCCCTTATTCATTCATTCATTTATTTTTATTGATAGTGACATCTGTCAATTTGAATTATTTCAATATATTAGCAGTTTCCATGGTTAAGTTAGCATAGCTGGCTGATTTATGAAATTTAATATATTTATAACTCTTTAACTCTATATCTGTTGAATATGAAATATAGAATGCAATCAAATCGTATAAAGAATAATGTATTCTTTAAGTTAAATAATATTTAACTGAGTTTTTTCAAGAAAAACTGTAAAATCTTCAAATGAGGGTACTTCCGGTTGACCAATTATAACCAAAATCTAATCAAGTCTGCATATGGTTGTAAGGAAGAGGAATACGTAAGAATTGTAATTTTTGGAATTCTAGTATTGGAGATATCGCGGCCGAAACCGCGGTCACATACACACACACGCACACACACACGCAAACACACACACACACACACACACACATGCAGACACCATCGTAAAAAAAAATAGTAAAATCATATTGTAAAGACTCTAAAACGTGCTTATTCATCGAAAACTTACCACCGATTTTTTTGACCAAAGACAATACCTTCCTTATCTATAGGTGACGGAAGGTAAAAATCATATTTTAATTTTTCCTGATTGTAAAATAATAATATATAGTACACTTCAATTTATTTATTTATACGTAATATTTATTTATGTATTAAGGGCGTAAAGAAGCTTTTATGATAATTAAAAGCAAGTTATGCCCGTTGTACATACATAACTTTAAGCACGATCGACGATTTTCTTATTACAAGTATTAGAAAAAATGTTTTTGAAAGTTGTGCTATGGAAGCGGGAAACAACAGTTTCTTTAAATTATTAAAAATCTTTCAAAATTCATTATTCAATTAAAATGATACAACCTTTTTAGTTTTAGTTCTGGTTATTAATTTAAAAAACCACGTTTCGGCAGCATGAATTGCTGTCTTCTTCAGGGAAGAAACAACATATATTTATAAATAAATAATAACAAAAACAATAGCAACAGGTAACCAAGGTAACAAATTACAACATATTTAATATAGAAAGCCATGCCCGACTAAGTTCTAAACCGTTATAATGATTGAGATTATTATTCTTGGTTTTGAAAATCTCAATGGTTTCTTTAATTAACCTGTTGTTAAGGTATGTAGGTCTTGCTAGAATTTTCGTTTCCTCAAATTTGATACGGTGGAATTCTTCTAAGACATGCTCTGCAACTGAAGATTTTTCTGTCTAGTTCAATCTGATCGAACGCTGGTGTTCAGTCAATCTTGTTGAAGTAGTTCTACCAGTTTGGCCAATGTAAACTTTCCCGCAGACACATGGAATCTGGTAAATCCCTGATGACTGAAGAGGGAAGACGTCTTTTACTTGTCTGAACATATGCCAAATTTTAACATATGGAGAAAACGAAATCTTCATGTTCTTCTTACGAAAAATTCTATCAATCTTGTCCGTGACATTTTTGACGTAAGAAAGCGAAGCAAACAATACGTCCTTTTCATTAGCATTTTTAATAGGTTTTTTTGGTTTCAGACATCTTTCGATAGAAGATATAGAAAAAAATTCTTCATAAAAATATTCTTAATATCATTCATCTCTTCTTCTAATTTCTCTGAATGACAAATTTCTGAAGCTTTTCTCATTAGGCATTTAATTCTACCATATTTCTGAGAAGGATGATGATGTGAATTGGCATTAATATATTGATTAGTGTTCGTAGGCTTACTATAGACTGAATGTAGTAAAGAACCACCTCCGATTCTTTTCAGTAATACATCCAGAAAGGGAATAAGGCCATTTTCTTCGATTTCTACGGCGAACTTAATATTTTCAAGGATGTTATTCATGTGGTTTAAGAAAATTGATAAGTTTTGACGTCCATGGGGCCAAATAGCGAAGACATCATCAACATAACGTAACCATAATGAAGGTTTCATCGTAGTAGAATCCAAAACTAATTCTTCAAAGAACTACATACAATAATTAGCTATGGAAAGAGAGACAGGATTATGCATTGCAACACCACCAAATTGTTTATAGAATTCATTGTTAAAAACAAAGAAAACTGATGTTAAACAATGTCGAAAATTTTTCACAATATCTTCAGAAAAAAAAATTCAAGCAGCTTCAGGGTGTCTCTGATGGCGATCATCGTAAATAATGACGTAACATCAAAGATCACTAGACGGTCTTCTGATGAGATATGTTAGTTCTTTATAATTTCAATAAAATGTTTGGAATTCATGACATAGGTTGATGAATTTCCTAAATATTTAAATAAATCATAAGCGCAAGAATCAATACAATTCACAATCGGGCGTAGTGGTACATCATTCTTACGTACTTTCGGTAAGCCATAAAATCTTGAAACATTTGGGTCTTGAGGAATAAGTTTCTTGATAATTTCTTTATCTAAACTTGATTGCTTCAATAATTTAGTTGATATTTAACCGTGTTTAAGGGATTCATCTTCACTTTTAAGTAAGCAGGATCTTCTAATATAAGGTTGGCTTTACGAATATAATCGTTTTTATTTCCCTTTATCTGCAGGTATAATAATCAAATCCTCATTATTTCGTAATTCTTTAAATGCTCTATATTTATTTTTTTGCTAGTTTATTCTTTGGAGGCCGTAACTTCTTCAAAATCTTAACCATCTCTATTCAAACTTCAGCCTCTTCCTTAAAACTAGAAAGGTTGTATCATTTTAACAGTTTGTTTATTAGTTGTGTAAAACGGCGGCTGTGAGATTGACATTTGATAAACAAAACAATTATTAGTAGTGGCCGCGTGCCTGAGTGTCTGGTCGTAAATTTAGGGAATTGGATTCAATCCCCACCAACGCCAAATATTTCGAATTATAAACGGCACAAAAATGAACCCTGTGGTACACTCTCAACGCCAGAAATGAATGCCCGTGAGGCGACGGCTGGTAATCAGTCTGCACGATACAAAATGCCATGATGATATTTTTTTATTTAAATACATACCTGTATATTTACTAATATTGGAAACTATGTATATTGAGTTCCTTTCCATATAACTATTGTTCTATTTACAACTTTCCTTTTAAAACGTTACTATTATTAATTTGAAATGATTATATTTTTGACAGTGACATTTATTTGTCAGTTACGTACATTTGAAATATGAACTGTGTAACTAATAAATTGTGTATTTTTAAAATATAGACTTCGGGATTTATAAAATTGATTATTTTATTAATTTATCTATAAAATATATAGGAAAATTATTAATACATGCCTGCAGAAAATTCAATAATCTTTAATTTTTATAAAAACAAATCGCGAAAAAATGACATTTAAAGGTATTTTTGGAAGAAAATATATTTTGAGCTTCAAGTAACGTGCGATTTGCGGTTATCCGTTTTACAACAAACTCTAATGGCTTCTTTCCATATTAGAATAAGGTAGAAATACAAGGTTTCAAAATTCTGCGGTTGATAGTATTTGAGCTAGAGTGACCAGAAGATCCACACACACGTACACACACATACACCCACATACATCATTGTGAATATATTAAAAATGAATTCTATGGACCTTGAAACGTGGTTATTTATCAAAATCTCGATATGCGAGACTGCACTGCACTGCACTGCACTGCACTGCACTGCACTGCACTGCACTGCACTGCACTGCACTGCACTGCACTGCACTGCACTGCACTGCACTGCACTGCACTGCACTGCACTGCACTGCACTGCACTGCACTGCACTGCACTGCACTGCACTGTACTGTACTGTACTGTACTGTACTGTACTGTACTGTACTGTACTGTACTGTACTGTACTGTACTGTACTGTACTGTACTGTACTGTACTGTACTGTACTGTACTGTACTGTACTGTACTGTACTGTACTGTACTGTACTGTACTGTACTGTACTGTACTGTACTGTACTGTACTGTACTGTACTGTACTGTACTGTACTGTACTGTACTGTACTGTACTGTACTGTACTGTACTGTACTGTACTGTACTGTACTGTACTGTACTGTACTGTACTGTACTGTACTGTACTGTACTGTACTGTACTGTACTGTACTGTACTGTACTGTACTGTACTGTACTGTACTGTACTGTACTGTACTGTACTGTACTGTACTGTACTGTACTGTACTGTACTGTACTGTACTGTACTGTACTGTACTGTACTGTACTGTACTGTACTGTACTGTACTGTACTGTACTGTACTGTACTGTACTGTACTGTACTGTACTGTACTGTACTGTACTGTACTGTACTGTACTGTACTGTACTGTACTGTACTGTACTGTACTGTACTGTACTGTACTGTACTGTACTGTACTGTACTGTACTGTACTGTACTGTACTGTACTGTACTGTACTGTACTGTACTGTACTGTACTGTACTGTACTGTACTGTACTGTACTGTACTGTACTGTACTGTACTGTACTGTACTGTACTGTACTGTACTGTACTGTACTGTACTGTACTGTACTGTACTGTACTGTACTGTACTGTACTGTACTGTACTGTACTGTACTGTACTGTACTGTACTGTACTGTACTGTACTGTACTGTACTGTACTGTACTGTACTGTACTGTACTGTACTGTACTGTACTGTACTGTACTGTACTGTACTGTACTGTACTGTACTGTACTGTACTGTACTGTACTGTACTGTACTGTACTGTACTGTACTGTACTGTACTGTACTGTACTGTACTGTACTGTACTGTACTGTACTGTACTGTACTGTACTGTACTGTACTGTACTGTACTGTACTGTACTGTACTGTACTGTACTGTACTGTACTGTACTGTACTGTACTGTACTGTACTGTACTGTACTGTACTGTACTGTACTGTACTGTACTGTACTGTACTGTACTGTACTGTACTGTACTGTACTGTACTGTACTGTACTGTACTGTACTGTACTGTACTGTACTGTACTGTACTGTACTGTACTGTACTGTACTGTACTGTACTGTACTGTACTGTACTGTACTGTACTGTACTGTACTGTACTGTACTGTACTGTACTGTACTGTACTGTACTGTACTGTACTGTACTGTACTGTACTGTACTGTACTGTACTGTACTGTACTGTACTGTACTGTACTGTACTGTACTGTACTGTACTGTACTGTACTGTACTGTACTGTACTGTACTGTACTGTACTGTACTGTACTGTACTGTACTGTACTGTACTGTACTGTACTGTACTGTACTGTACTGTACTGTACTGTACTGTACTGTACTGTACTGTACTGTACTGTACTGTACTGTACTGTACTGTACTGTACTGTACTGTACTGTACTGTACTGTACTGTACTGTACTGTACTGTACTGTACTGTACTGTACTGTACTGTACTGTACTGTACTGTACTGTACTGTACTGTACTGTACTGTACTGTACTGTACTGTACTGTACTGTACTGTACTGTACTGTACTGTACTGTACTGTACTGTACTGTACTGTACTGTACTGTACTGTACTGTACTGTACTGTACTGTACTGTACTGTACTGTACTGTACTGTACTGTACTGTACTGTACTGTACTGTACTGTACTGTACTGTACTGTACTGTACTGTACTGTACTGTACTGTACTGTACTGTACTGTACTGTACTGTACTGTACTGTACTGTACTGTACTGTACTGTACTGTACTGTACTGTACTGTACTGTACTGTACTGTACTGTACTGTACTGTACTGTACTGTACTGTACTGTACTGTACTGTACTGTACTGTACTGTACTGTACTGTACTGTACTGTACTGTACTGTACTGTACTGTACTGTACTGTACTGTACTGTACTGTACTGTACTGTACTGTACTGTACTGTACTGTACTGTACTGTACTGTACTGTACTGTACTGTACTGTACTGTACTGTACTGTACTGTACTGTACTGTACTGTACTGTACTGTACTGTACTGTACTGTACTGTACTGTACTGTACTGTACTGTACTGTACTGTACTGTACTGTACTGTACTGTACTGTACTGTACTGTACTGTACTGTACTGTACTGTACTGTACTGTACTGTACTGTACTGTACTGTACTGTACTGTACTGTACTGTACTGTACTGTACTGTACTGTACTGTACTGTACTGTACTGTACTGTACTGTACTGTACTGTACTGTACTGTACTGTACTGTACTGTACTGTACTGTACTGTACTGTACTGTACTGTACTGTACTGTACTGTACTGTACTGTACTGTACTGTACTGTACTGTACTGTACTGTACTGTACTGTACTGTACTGTACTGTACTGTACTGTACTGTACTGTACTGTACTGTACTGTACTGTACTGTACTGTACTGTACTGTACTGTACTGTACTGTACTGTACTGTACTGTACTGTACTGTACTGTACTGTACTGTACTGTACTGTACTGTACTGTACTGTACTGTACTGTACTGTACTGTACTGTACTGTACTGTACTGTACTGTACTGTACTGTACTGTACTGTACTGTACTGTACTGTACTGTACTGTACTGTACTGTACTGTACTGTACTGTACTGTACTGTACTGTACTGTACTGTACTGTACTGTACTGTACTGTACTGTACTGTACTGTACTGTACTGTACTGTACTGTACTGTACTGTACTGTACTGTACTGTACTGTACTGTACTGTACTGTACTGTACTGTACTGTACTGTACTGTACTGTACTGTACTGTACTGTACTGTACTGTACTGTACTGTACTGTACTGTACTGTACTGTACTGTACTGTACTGTACTGTACTGTACTGTACTGTACTGTACTGTACTGTACTGTACTGTACTGTACTGTACTGTACTGTACTGTACTGTACTGTACTGTACTGTACTGTACTGTACTGTACTGTACTGTACTGTACTGTACTGTACTGTACTGTACTGTACTGTACTGTACTGTACTGTACTGTACTGTACTGTACTGTACTGTACTGTACTGTACTGTACTGTACTGTACTGTACTGTACTGTACTGTACTGTACTGTACTGTACTGTACTGTACTGTACTGTACTGTACTGTACTGTACTGTACTGTACTGTACTGTACTGTACTGTACTGTACTGTACTGTACTGTACTGTACTGTACTGTACTGTACTGTACTGTACTGTACTGTACTGTACTGTACTGTACTGTACTGTACTGTACTGTACTGTACTGTACTGTACTGTACTGTACTGTACTGTACTGTACTGTACTGTACTGTACTGTACTGTACTGTACTGTACTGTACTGTACTGTACTGTACTGTACTGTACTGTACTGTACTGTACTGTACTGTACTGTACTGTACTGTACTGTACTGTACTGTACTGTACTGTACTGTACTGTACTGTACTGTACTGTACTGTACTGTACTGTACTGTACTGTACTGTACTGTACTGTACTGTACTGTACTGTACTGTACTGTACTGTACTGTACTGTACTGTACTGTACTGTACTGTACTGTACTGTACTGTACTGTACTGTACTGTACTGTACTGTACTGTACTGTACTGTACTGTACTGTACTGTACTGTACTGTACTGTACTGTACTGTACTGTACTGTACTGTACTGTACTGTACTGTACTGTACTGTACTGTACTGTACTGTACTGTACTGTACTGTACTGTACTGTACTGTACTGTACTGTACTGTACTGTACTGTACTGTACTGTACTGTACTGTACTGTACTGTACTGTACTGTACTGTACTGTACTGTACTGTACTGTACTGTACTGTACTGTACTGTACTGTACTGTACTGTACTGTACTGTACTGTACTGTACTGTACTGTACTGTACTGTACTGTACTGTACTGTACTGTACTGTACTGTACTGTACTGTACTGTACTGTACTGTACTGTACTGTACTGTACTGTACTGTACTGTACTGTACTGTACTGTACTGTACTGTACTGTACTGTACTGTACTGTACTGTACTGTACTGTACTGTACTGTACTGTACTGTACTGTACTGTACTGTACTGTACTGTACTGTACTGTACTGTACTGTACTGTACTGTATTGTATTGTGTGTGTGTGTGAGTGTGTGTGTGTGTGTGTGAGTGTGTGTCTGTGTGTGTGTGACGAAAGTTTCGGATCGCATAACTTTAATACCACGATTCCAAAAATTATATTTTTTTCGTATTCCTCAAGTTTACATTCAGATACAACTGATTAGATTTTGGTTATAATTGGAGAACCGGAAGTAGCCTCATTTGAAGATTTAATAGTTAAATTTGATTTATTGACATTTAACGTTATTATAACTTAAAGAATATATTATACTCTATAAAATTTGATTGTATTTTATACTTCATATTCAATACATATAGAGTTAAAGAATTTTAAAAAATTAAATTTTATAAATCAGCCAGCTATGCAAAACATGGAAACTACTAATATACATAATTCAAATTGACAGATGTCAGTATCAATAAAAAGTAAATTAATGTGGCAGAGATGAGAATGTTGAAGTAGATGTTGGAGAAGTCACGGTAACTTTGACTTTAAATTAGTGCTAGTGATCGCGAGAAAATAAGTGTGTATGCAGACACAATCCATATGCAGACACTAGATTTTAGTTATAATTGGTCAACCGAAAAGTACACTGATTTGAAGATTTTAATAGTTTTTCTTTTAAAAAAATGCTGTTAAATATCATTATTGACATTTAATGTCCTTCACGTCTCATGGTGATGCTGTGGCCAGTTCGCCTAAAGAAGTAGCAAACTTGCTAAATAAATATTTTGTAAACATTCCTGCTGAACTGTGTGACACTACGAATAACAATCGAAGTATCTCAAACCGTATCATTGATGATAATGTCACTAACAATACAATTTTTTTAGAGCCTGCAACCGAAACTGAAGTAGCTTCAGTGATAATGTCTTTGAATAACTCGTCTTCCGCAGGGCTAGATGAAATTCCAAGCAAGCTTTTGAAAGAATGTCGTGATTTAATTATTATTAACACTGCATTAATAGTTCAATGTCGGATGGTGTTTTTCCTGATGCATTAAAAAACATTAAAGTAGTTGCGTTACATAAAAAGGTAATAAAGATCCAACTATAGACCAATAAGCATAGTATCAGTTTTCCATAATTTTTTTGAAAAAGTTGTACTAAATAGAATTTTATCTTTTCTCGCGAAGAATGCGACATTGATTGCTGAACAGTTCGGTTTTCGTAAAAACTGCAGCACTAATACTGCTTTGTTCTAATTATTAGATAATATCTATAAAAGTTTAGACGCAGATAATGCCATGACTGGAATATTTTTAGATTTATCTAAAGATTTTGACTGCGTTGATCACAAAAACTAATAGAAATTGTGAGTAATGATGGACTACGTAGCATCTTTTCAAATTGGCTTGAATCATATATGTTCAATCGAAAACAGTGCGTGTTTTATAACAATAATATATCTAATTATCAGTCAATTTCGTGCGGAGTACCACAAGGTAGTATATTTGGCCCAGTATTATTTATACTATACATAAATAATATAAAACAAGTTCTTAAACAACATTCTTTCGTGGCTTACGCTGATGATATTTCTATTTTGATGCCATTTACTAACACTATTGAACATTCAGCCAATATATCTCACTTGGTAAGCGAACTATCTGAGTGGTTCACGTCTTTGCAACTCACACTTAATATTACTAAATCTGTTGTTTTCAATTTCAGTACCACTACACGGAATGAAAGTATGTTGATAAAATGCAACTCTCAATGTTTGCCACAAGTTGACAGCAACAAAATTTTGGGCCTGCATTTACATGAAAAGCTATGTTGGGACATTGATGTTAATGAAAGGTGCTCAAAATTAACTGTTTTATGTTACGCAATTAAACGCTTAGCCCAAATTAGTGACATGCGGACTGTACTAATGTTTTACTATGCTGAATTTAATTCTATTGTTACCTATGGCTTAATCTTTTGAAGTTCCGCGCCACCTGCAATACGAATATTTAAGCTTCAAAAAATTGCTTTAAGAAATATGTTTCACTTGAAGTACCGTGAATCATGCAGAGACACTTTCAGATGTGAAAAAATATTAACTGTGCCTTGTATGTACATATATTTTCTCTGTAATATTATTTGCCCGCAGCAATTCAAGTAAAATATTAACACATGAAAATGTACATAACTACAACACGAGAAATAAATCGAATTTTATATTCCGAGACATAGATTAAAATTAGCTTCCAATAACTCATTCTCAATAGGTATTAAATTATTTAACAAACTACCTCTGCCCATAAAAAATATTGCATCAAATAGTTTGTTTAAATGTAGATTGAAACAGTTTTTAATAGAAAGAACATATTATAGTGTTAATTAATATATGGATGATGTTGTATAATTATTTTACATACCTATGTGTTGATGTATTTTGTGTTTAACCGACTTGCTACATATCTGTACTGGATCGCTTTAGCCAAATAAATTATTATTATTATAATAAATATTAAAGAATATTATTTTCCATACGAATTGATTGCATTTTATATTTCATATTAAATGGATACAAAGTTAAAAAATTATAAACAAATTAGATTTTATAAATCAGCCAGCTATGCTATAATCATGGAAATATCTACTATGTTAAGAACATTCTTAGTGACAAATGTCAGTGTCAATGAAAAGAAAATAAATGTGGCAGAGATGAGGATGTTCAAATAGATGTTCGGGAAGACACGGCAAGACAGATAAGGAATTAAAAGAGAAGGGAAATGGTTGAAGTGATAGATACAAGATACAAGAGAGACGATTACATACGTTTGAACATATCATAAGGACTGATGAAAAATATATTTGAAGAAGAATAAATAGCTTAGTAGTAGAAGGTAGAAGAAACAGAAGTAGACCAAAGATAAGATGGAAGGAACGTACTGCGGAAGAATTGAAAGAAAAGGAACTGAATGAAGACGACACGCAAAACGGATATGAGTGGAAGAAGAAAATAAAAAAGAGCGACCTCTAACGAATAGGAAAAGCTAAAGAAGAAGAAGATGACAGTGTCAAGTACAATTTGCATAGTTTGTTTACGAAATAATATTATTAGAAATATAGGATCTTTTGCAAGAAAATTTATGTATAGGGCGCGAGCAGTCACGTGAGTTTGCCAACCCTGGCAAGCAGATATAGGGTCTTGTGTCAAAATGATAGTTATTAATTACGTCCACAACTGGCAAATGTTATAATTTTTCATTCAAAATTTCATGATTTTTTTTTATTTCATGTGGTTTATTTGTTATCAGGAATGTGGAATTCAGTTGCCGATAAAAGGAATCATATAATACCAAAAAATGAAATTTTGATTGAAAAATTATAACATTTGTCAGTTACGGACATAATTAATAGCTGTCATTCTGATACGGGCCCCCATATCTGATTGCCAAGGTCAGCAAAGTCATATGACTACTATTGCGCTATGGAATTTGTACATAAAACGGAAGGTAATGTGCTTGTCTCATCAGGTTGTTTGAAATAATAATAATAATAATAATAATAATAATATTTTTAACTTGAAAAGGGCATCAACTGCTGAGGTTATAGCCCATATACTACTCAAAAGTATAATATAAATAAATATACGGGACATATACTACTATATAAGTATTACAAATAGAAGTATAATAATAATTTTGAAAAAGGTAACATGTAAATAAATATATAAAATAAATATACATATGTATACGAGATCAACAAAACCCACATGCATAAAATACAATATAAAAATATAAGTATTTACGTATATTTATGTATACGTATATTGGGAAAAATAGAAAAGAATACAAGAATTACATAAAGAAAATTTGAATGAGATGAAAAAAAAGACAAGTCTATAACTTTTCATATATATTTACCGCACGCAAAAACTTCAGAACATTACGGATCTTATCAGAGTCTGTTAGAATGAAGGAAAGGTCTTGATCTAAATGATATAGTCGCCTGAGTAGATCATACTGTGGACATGCAACAATAATGTGTTCAACTGTCAGAGCAGTATCACATCTGTTGCACATAGGGGCATTATCCCGATTTAAACGGTACCCATGTGTCAGACTTGTATGACCCATTCTCAGACGATGGATCTTGACTTGATCCCTTCTGGTAAGATCATTCGCCAATAAAACTGGCGCAACCAACGGCTTAATGGTTTTTAGAAGGTTTTGAACCCCATCCCATATGCGCTGCCACAAAGCCAATACTTCTTTCTTCAGATGAAGACTTATATCTGAAGATTTATACATTACCACATCAACAGAGTTACTATCAGCGGCAAAACGTGCTGCCTCATCAGCCAATTCGTTACCCCTAATGCCGACGTGACTTGGCACCCAAAGAAAATAAATATCTCTCCCTGTCTCATGAAGATGTTTCATGAGGGACAAGATATGCTAAATAATTGGGTCAACAGTAAAAGGGTTTGAAATGGCTTGTAGGACGCTCAAAGAATCGCTTACTACGAGGAACTTCATAGAAGTTCTGACGAACTCGCAGTAGCGTAGAGCTTGCCAGATAACATAGGACTCTGCTGTGTAGATAGAAGTTAGAAGAGGTATTGACCATGAGTGCTGTGTGTTATCGACAGCAATTGCGCAACCAGTACCATGGTGGGTTTTAGAACCATCCGTATAAATTACCATCGTGTTTTTGTATCCGCCCAGAACCTCTAGAAACCTTGACTGTATCATTATCGGGGGACTGTTGGACTTGTCGTATATAGTTAGTATGTAGTTAGTCCTAGCTAATGGAACCAACCACGGCGGTACTTCAGATTCCCCTACAGCAATCGATAATGGTATATCAAAACTTATTTCTTCTAGAAGCTCTTTCGCACGGATACTAGCGGGTCTGGTTTGAATTTGTCGTGGATTGCACCAATTATCACTCCGAAAGAAAGTACTGAAGTTCTTGTGTTGCGGTAATTACTTCATTTTAGAAACATAAAGCAGCAGAAACTTTTTACGTCTTACATCAAGTGGCGTTAGTCCTGACTCTAAATACAAATTTAATGTGGTGGTACTGGGAAACGCACCAAGAGCGTACCGTAGAGCCTGGTTGTGGATAGAGTCTAATCTATTGAGTGTTGTACGTTTTGCCGAGGCATAGACGACACACCCGTAATCAATCTTTGATAAAACCAGAGATTGGAACACCCGTATGAGAGTTTTGGGCTCTGCTCCCCATTTAGTAACCGCCAACATTTTTATAATGTTTAGAGCTTTAAGACAAACAGTCCTTAGCTCTTCAACATGTAATTTCCAAGTCAGCCTTGGATCGAAATAGAGTCCCAGGAATCTGACGCTATTGACGATTTTAATAGTATTATCCTTCATAAAAAGGAGTAGTCCATAGTGTGGTCGGTTTAGGCGACAGAAATGCATGCACTGGGTTTTTTCGCGAGAGAACCTGAATCCAATTTTGTCAGCACTCCGTGTAATGCTGTTAATTGCAGATTGCAAAGTTCTGTTGATGTCTCCCATCTTCTTACCAGAACAGAAAATGGTGAGATCATCAACATACAGATACATACCTACAGAGCTGACAAAGGACACAAGCTCATTTACCGCAATGGCAAAAAGTGTGACGCTCAAAACAGAGCCTTGGGGTATTCCATTCTCTAATATCCTTGAGGATGATAGAGACGTACCGACCCGAACTCTAAATTTGCGTTTTGCCAGAAAAGAAGAAATAAGTTACGGCAAATTACCACGGAAACCCCAGCCATGTAGCTTCTTAAGAATGTGATACCGCCACGTCATATCATAGGCCTTCACCAGATCAAAAACCACTGCAACTAAGTGTTCTTTATTATTGAAAGCAGTGAGAATTGCATTTTCTAGATATACGAGATGATCAACGGTGGATCTGAATTTGCGAAACCCGGCCTGGTGATCTGACAGAAAATGATTGGTTTCCAGAATCCACATAAGACGGTTGTTGATCGTTCTCTCGAATATCTTTCCGATGCAAGACGTTAAACTGATCGGCCTATGATTTGACGGTATCGATAGGTCTTTTCCGACCTTAGGGATAGGGATGACAATGGCTTCCTTCCACTTTTAAAGATATGAACCTTCTCTCCAGAGCATATTGTATACGGAAAGCAAGTGTAGTTTAAAATCAAGGGTTAAATTTTTGAGCATATCGTTGGTAATTCTATCTAAGCCTGGAGATGACGACTTCGATTGGCTGAGAGCATATTCCAGTTCCATAAGCACGAATGCAGTATTATAATGAAGAATTTCAGTAGTGCTGAAATCTAGCGGTACTTCCATGTCCGCTTTTGAGTTTTGAAACTCAGGTACGTAATTAGAAAAGCTGCTAGTACTTTGGAACTGGTTTGCCATTATTTCCGCTATAGCGGATGGATCATCCGTATAAGTTCCATCATCCAGTTTTAGGCAGGTTATGCCTGTAGAATTACCATGCCCAGCAATACGTTTAACCCTTGACCAACACTCTTGTGTTGTGGTACTAGACGAAATGCCAAAAACATATTCGTCTCAAGATTTTCGCTTGCTTTCCACAACGTCGTGCTAGTGCTCTGGATTTTTTAAAAAGAGTAAAGTTCTCCTGAGTGGGAATCCGTTTGAAGCGGTTGAAAGCCAACTCTTGAATTTCGCGGTTCCACCAGGGAACCGACCTTCTTTGAGCTTTGCACTTGCTCTGAGGGATTGCAGTTTCTGCTGCTAACAAAATATTTTCTGTTACATTTATATTGGTGTTATTAGTCATGGGTGGAATTTTAAGGGATGCCTTGAAACATGACCAATCGGCTTTACTCATTAACCAACTTGGCGCAAACACTTGTTCACAAATAGTAGTGTCTGTAGTGATCACTATAGGAAAGTGATCACTCCCATGTACATCATCAAGTGCCCGCCAAGAGAAACGAGTTGATAATGTTGATGAGAGTATAGTTAGGTCGATACAAGAAAAGGTTCCTGGGCATTAAAATATGTAGGTGAACCATCATTTACTAGAACAAGATTTAGATCATCAAGCAGGTTCTCAACAATTCTACCCCTTGGATCAATATTCCCAGATCCCCATATGAAATGGTGGGCATTGAAATCTCCCTGAAGAATAAAGGGTCTGGGAAGCTGCTGAATAATAGCTTGAATGTCAGTCAAATCCCAGTTGGCGTCAGGTAAATGTTACAGATAGTAACGTTAAATGGGGCTGACATTTGTATAGCAATAGCTTGAATATTAGTGCTGAGATTCACCTGCTTGAAACTCGCACCCTGTCTAACGATGATCGCCACTCCTCCGTTGACCCGGATATGGGGTGTAGAATCGAACCTAACTATACTGTAATTCTTCAATGAGTAAGCCTGGCCTGGTGTAAAGTGTGTTTCTTGAAGGCAAGTACATATCGGATTAAATTCCGATAGTAGCATCTTCAAGTCACAATAATGAAAGACGCATCCCCTAATATTCCACTGAATAATAATATTCATGACTTATAATGTTATGTTGAAGAACTAAACAGGTTTTCTTAGTTTGCCTATAGGCCAACCCTTCTTTTTCTTTTGCTGCTGCGAAGGTGCAGAGCTAAGGGAAAGATCTTCGTCGGAAGAAGAAACAATAGTAGTTGCCCTATTCTTTTCCTTTGTAGGAATGATAGAAGAAGGGCCAGAAGAAATAGGCACAAAAGAAGAATTAGTAAAATTTGCATTTTTATTCTCTTGTGTAGGAATTTTAGATGGAGTCGAAATAGGATTACAGGAGATAAGAGGTGCACTTTGTTTGGCATTAAAAATTTCTTTTGTAACAAAGACACTTTTTAATGCTTGAACAAGATGAGGAATTACTTGCTGCACAAAGGAAGTAAGATCCGGTGTTACTAAAGCTGATGCTTTGTTAGCATAAGACATACCGGCCGGTATAGGAATAACAACCTTCTTCTTTGTTTCAAAATAAGTAATATTTTCCTTTACTCTGAGCTCTTGGATGGCAACCTCTTGCCTATAAAGTGGGCAAATTTTGGAACGAGCAGAGTGGTCTCCTTCACAGTTAATACATTTAGTGGGTTCCATGCAAGGGGTTCCTTCATGCAAGACCTTTCCACATATACAAATATGTGGACTATTGCACCGTGCAGCTGTGTGTCCGAACTTTTGACATCGGAAGCAGCGCATCGGTGCAGGGACATACATGCGTACAGGGAGGGACATATACGCTACTTTTAACTTAGCTGGAAGTTTCGGGGTATTGAAGGTTAAGATGTGATTCGGCGTGTCTTTGAATTCACCATTCATTCAAGACTTAATTCGCCTTACTTCAATTACACCCTGTTCCCGTAGCTCAGAGCATATCTCCTCCACTGTACAATTCAAGAGGTCTTTGCAATAAATGACACCCCTACATACATTAAGTGTTCTGTGAGGGACCACTTCTATTCCCATATCTCCCATTTTTATTACTTTTAATAATTTTTTTGCTTGAGGAGCTGAAACTGTCTCCACAAGTAGTCCATCTTTAATTTTTCTTAATGGTTTCCTACCAATCCAAAAAGTAATTTTTGTAGAAGAAAAGGGCTAACTTTTTCAAAATTACCACTTAGTCTTTGAATGATCAAGAACCGGGGTACTACCTTTTCTTGGTTCATATCAATAGTGAGGTTACTAGGCGTACCCTCACAAGAATTTTTGCTTTTTGACGGGGTTTTCTCCCCGGGAGCTTTTGACACGGCTCCAAGCGCACCGTTATTGGAAGACGGCGAACCAGACAGCGGCTTAGAAAATTTCATGTTCATTTATAATGAACTTTCGATCTTTGGTATCCCCACCCTCCATGGATTCTCAAAAGGGACACTAATACCGCAAACCGGTATAGTGCCAGGGCTTCTCAAAGACTATAGCAATCCCGGAGAGCAGCAGGGCCAGTCCACGGGAGAGATCACGATGGGGCCGCTAAGTCCTCGTGCACGCCCGCTTCCCGGTGATCCCGCCACATCCCCAAGACTACTCACCCCCCAGTCTCGTAACGGGATGGGAACCGATTGGCCTCAGGTGGGTTAGCCTGCGACCTGCCGTTTAGGTGAATTCAGGGCCAAAGTAGTGTGCTGGGGCTTCCTCAACTACCAGGATCCCCTCCTCCACCGACACGGGTCACCGCACACGGTCAACATGCAGGTAGGTATGAAAAAAATCTGTGCACGGACGATCACCTACTAATCGACCGGTTATAAAAAAATCATCAAGTCCCGTTAGTTTCACCTTTGCTGGCAACAAAGGCTACTGAGCCCCCCCACCACGACAAGGTGGGCCCGCGGGGGGGGGAATATAATAATAATATAATATAAAATGAAATAATTAAGTATTGTACCTATAATTAAATGTTATATATACTTGCCTAAGTGGCCGTATGTATAATAAAATGTAATAATAATAATAATAATAGTAATAATAATAATAATAATAATAATAATAATAATAATAATAATAATAATAATAATAATAATAATAATAATAATAATAATAATAATAATAATAATAATAATAATAATATTAAGAATTAAAAAGGAATATTTAGCAAGAGTTAAAAAAATATTAAATACTCATCTAAATTGTAAAAATAAGTTCCAAGCCATTCCACAGAACAGATCTCTTCTAAAAATATCGAAGAAAATAGAAGAAAAAATATACAGTAGGGTAACAAATTCTGAAAGTAATGAAGAAGATATGGTAGAAAATGTAGAAAATGAAATTCAAACAACACAACAAACTCAGCCGCAAGAAAGGAGGACACCTACTCACATAAAAACACAATGTCAAACAAGATTATACAATATTTGGAAGAATAAATCTATGCACGGACAAAAATTTAGACAAATGGAAAATTTAAACATAGACAAAGAACAATCATACAAATGGTTAACAAGTGGTACTATTAAAGGTGAAACTGAGAGTCTTATAACAGCAGCTCAGGAACAGGCATTAACTACAAGGTATATTGCAAATAAATTACATCGTAATAGACAAGATAAATATTGTAGAGTATGCAAAAAAGATGATGAAACTATACATCACATAATATCTTCATGTTCGGAACTTGCTAAAAATGAATACGTTAAAAGACATAATAAAATTTGCACTCTCATTCATTATAATTTATGCAAACATTATAAATGTACGAACTTAACTGAAAAATGGTATAACCATAACCGTGTAAAAGTAGTAACTAGTGCAGACAATAAAGTTACAATTTTGTATGATTTTGGAATACAAACTGACAGAACGTGTTAGCCAATAGACCGGACATAATAATTAAAACAGAAAAAATTACCTATCTTTTGGATGTTTCAGTTCCGGCAGATGTAAATATAATATCAAAATTTTCTGAAAAGCTGCTAAAATATAAAGATTTAAGTATTGAAATTAGTAGAATGTGGAAGACAAAAACTTTTATAATTCCAATAATCGTAGGAGGGACAGGATTTGTTGATGCAGAATTTAAAAGAACTATAGAAAAAATCCCTGGTAAGCATGACGCAATGGAAATTCAAAAAACTGCAATATACGGTACTGCACATATCATAAGAAAAACAATAACTTAACACCCTTACCTGAGCTGCTTGGTAAGCAGCTGGAAGGAGTGTAAATCCCGGAGCAGGAAGTAAACTAACTACTTAGATTACACTTGTATATATATACAGGGTGTTCCACGACTCGAGCGACAAACTTTTACCATATATTCCAGGGGTCATTACGATAAAAAAATGTTATATGACCTATAGATGAATTCCTCTTTGTTTCGGAGATATCGAAGAAATTTAAGAAACAAAATGATAAAAGAAAATTTATTCATCAATGGATAGCTAATTAACACAAAATTACAACAACTGTTCAAAATGAGAACCGCCATTTTCTAAACATACAGCTATCCTTTGAGTCATAGAATGTTGCCAATTAATTACTGCCAATTCATTCTTTAGAGAATTAGTAGCTTCAACTATACGGTCAGTCAACTCTTGGCGTGTATCTGGTTTACCATTATTATACACACGAGATTTGAGGCAACCCCACAGAAAAAAATCTAAAGGCGACAAGTCAGGTGACCGAGCTGGCCAATGTACAGGACCACCTCGTCCTATCCACCTTCGATATCTCCGAAACAAAGAGTAATTCATCTATAGGTCATATAATATTTTTTGATCGTAATGACCCCTGGAATATATGGTAAAAGTTTGTCGGTCGAGTCGTGGAACACCCTGTATATACATATATTGTACCTATACCTACAACCTGTATCCGTGAAATAAAGAATAAATAATAATAATAATAATAGTACCAGTCCCTTATTATAGATATCAGCCGGAAAACGTTATAGTTACAAATGAAGGTAAGCTTTACTGGAATAGAACAATAATAACAGGCAGATATACAAACCATAACAGACCAGATATTGTATATGAAAATACACTAGAAAGTAAGGTGTACCTCATTGATATCGCAGTTCCATACGTAACAAATATAGAAACCACTAAAAATAAAAAAATAACGAAATATCAAAATCTAGCACGAGAAATTAAAAACATGTGGCACATAAACTACGTCGAAATAATTCCAGTAATCATCGGATCCACAGGTGAAATCCCAAAACATCTTCATAAAGCATTATTAAAGCTAAAACTACCACCTAATATTTATATAAATCTACAGAAGATTGCAATAATTGAAACATGCGGAATAGTAAGAAGAGTACTTAATTACGATTAACAATTCAAATACAAAGTGATAATACGATCAACAAAAGTACGCTGGGATACTTCAACTTCCAGAAAGACCAATACCACAATTTTTTATGTATTATACTATATTATTACTATGTATTTAAATATCATTATCATATTTTGTATATACTTACCTCTTGACAGATCGTTGTACAAAACTTTTGTAACTTTTAACAATGAATAAAGGATAATATAATATAATATAAAATGAAATAATTAAGTATTGTACCTATAATTAAATGTTATATATACTTGCCTAAGTGACCGTATGTATAATAAAATGTACCTGTTGAAGTGAAAATAAAGAATAATAATAATAATAATAATAATAAATACGCAGGGGTAGACTGGCCTACAGCAGTCTATTCGGGCTTAGTGACCCCGCGTACCCGAACTAAAATGATGGCAGAACCAAGCACTAGTCACCTCCAATATGGGTGTGCAGTGTCTGCGAAGTGTTGCCTCTCGTTGTGTGGAGGCCCACCCGCAGGCTGTAAGTCTCATGAGGTGATGGCACCAGTGCATGGCAGAGACCTGATATTTAGGGGCTACAGCATGGCTTCGCCACACCCTTCAGGCTCTCTGTCTTTTCTATCTAGTTCTAGAGGCCCGCTCCAGTATGACGACGGAATACTGGTATTAGTGTTGTGTTACCATTGTGCCCACCCACTGCCCAGCTCCTTGGTCCTGGCTGCGACAGAAGCGCGACTATGAGGGGTTACAGCCTGGCTTCGCCGCACCCTCTGGTCCCTCTGTTCCCACCACTCGCCATCCTCCACCTGGTTACTTGGTGAAAACCCGTACCAGGTGTGTACACCGTTACCTCACCCTGAGTACTCGTCTGTAGGCGTACTACACAAAGTCACCCCAACCACCTGGGTGGCTGCCCTGACCATCTTGGCATATCGTCCGCGCCTAGCCTCTCCAGCAATTTCAGGTAGGTCAATGGTACCCAGGATTCCTTAGGTAGTGAGAAACAAAAGAGTGGAAAAAATAATAATAATAATAATAATAATAATTATAATACATTCTTACCTCTACTTACTTAAATAATTTATTGTATTATACTTGCCTTCAAGGCCGTTTGTACAATTTTACCTCTATAAAACAGTGAAAAAAAATAATAATAATAGTAATAATCCAAATTTTTGTTTCCTTGACTTATGTGCTTAAATTTTATTAGTTTGTCAATGTCTTTTGTGTAAAGCACCGACGATTTGTATTTGTGATCAGTGAGAAGGGTGGAAATTGATACGTCACAGAAGCATTTTACGAGAGTTTTATTACAGACAATTCAAAACACTTATAATAGTCACACACTATATAGCACAAACAAAGTCATGGGAATATATGCACTGTGGGCAAATGTCAATGGCGTCTGCTCGGACGGCGTGTGCTCGGCGCACGACTGACAGGCGGGGATACTTTGGGTGGACCCGGCTATCGTTGTAAATAGCTAGGAACCGGGGTCAGTGGCTGAAGGTGATAGTGCACTGACTTCACCGGGACGATACTCGGTGCGGTTGGACCACAGTACATAATAAAGAGAAGTATTCCGACGTAGCGGTCAAGTGTATCGCCAGAACGCAGGCAGTTGTGTGCGAGAGAGACAGAAAAAGGTGTCTATCATGCCGTGCGCTACCGCGTTAACTGAATAAAAATAATTCATTAATACTTATATAATTATATATATTATTATATATTATATTATTTTAATAATCATTTTTATGCTGTCGACATATTTTCAAGTTGATCAATTTTATTTAATATGTCTTAATCATTTAACTGTTTGATTTTTTGTCGTGCAGCTTTTAGTTCATCAATTATTTTATTCTTAATTTTTAGCCTTTTCTGCACTTGTCTCATACTGTCTAATCGTCTGCGCACTAACCGATTCTTAGAAACTGTATTTATTTTAAGTTTGTTTTTGAAATTTACGGTTGCTTTTTTAGATTTCTTACAAAATGTACAATTAGATTTATTGTTGCTACTTTCAGAAATACAATCTTCCAACAAATATGGACAAGTAACGTGTCTCCACACTTATAGGCAGTGATCTCTGGCATATTTAATTGGACTGAAATTTGTAGTACTTTCAGCTATACCAATTCCACAGTAGAAAACGGCGGTATTATGTAATTTATTTACAATATCTTGTATTTCTTCTATGTTAGAGGGGTTTTCAGTTTTACCATAAATTATTAAGTGATCAAATATATAAATGTTCATCGTATTTGGAGTTAATACAATTTTTCTTTTTATAACTGTTTCACCAAATTTTAAAGCAGTCATTTCAGAAATAGAAATTATTTTATCTGTAAATCAAGTAAATTAGGTACAGAAGCAAGTTGATCTACAATTGTCTCTAGATTCATATTATTATTTACTACATCACAAGCCAATGAAATTTTTGGACAATAAAATAATGTTACTTTAAATTTAAATTAAACTAACTTGTTTCTGGTTCAATTATTTCTCTTTTTTGTCAATTAAAGCATGTCGATATAGTGAACGCCGTTGTTTTATGTCTTTTGACAAATATTTTGGGCAATTCGGGAATATCCTGCGATAACCTTGGGTATGCTAGTGAATACTTAAAAAATTGTATAAATATTTAAGACAGATTTTGAAAATACGTATATGAATTATGCTTACTGAATACGTTTCAGTTGTTACTTCCTTAATAATATACTAAGGTTGAAAATGTTTTTCACAAATATAGTCTTTCGATGTTAATATTTTATCTTTTCGTGGTATTTACAATTGGGTACCTCTTACCCATTTTTATTAGTTTATTATATATGCTACTGTTAACACCATTAATAAACAAGAACTTGAAATCGTGAAAATAATATAGGAAAACTCGATAGCAACACAGTAAGCGAACGGAATGCATAGACACCGTTTTCTGTCTTTCACTATCCTTCTCTCTCGCACAATTGTCTACGGACGGGCGACGCTCATCGCCGCTTGCAATCGGCTGGGTTACAATACCTGTATGTATCTTTTACCGTGGGTTGGACGAAAGTGTTTCGTCATCGATTGTCGCGGCAACAATGAGCGGTGACGGCGAATCTCTCTGTGGTCGACTTTTGCGATAAGCTTCTTGGACGACGATGGTCGGGACGTTTTCCCGACGTGGTTCTTGGTCGACGATGATCTAGAGACGCTTCTCCAGAGATGGTGGTAGTGGAGACACGGGACAGATCGAGCGCGGGGCTCGTGAGGCGAAACATATACCTCCTGTCGGAGACGGGTGGCTGACTTGAGCTGCTTCGTAGCCTCAGTTTTGGACCTGATGGCCTCGAATTTAAATAATGAACACATGTTTAAATATAGACATTAACATATTGTAACGTTTATTTATTTGGGTGAAGTGTAAAAAATCAAAGAAATATTATTAATTAAAATAAAAGTTTATTAAACGATAAATAATTAGGATAAATAATAAAAGATAATAAAAATAACTAATAGTATGACTAAATAATTATAAACACTAATTTAAGACTAAGAATATTATTAAATACTTAAACACTAAGATTATTTATTTAAACAATATTTATGTCACTATATTTATATATATATATATATATATATATATATATATATATATATATATATATATATATATATAACTACATTTATTTATGTTCACAACTCGTAGACTGTTTATTTATATCACCCACTGTTCAATGCTCGTTGCTTCTATATAACAGACTGCTCTCTCGGCTGTCCTCCCAACGGTATTTATACAACCGATGTTCTTCTCGAAGTTTCCGACGCGACAATGACATCGAATACAAAGGATCACCACACCAGATGTAATTAAACCAGTCTAGATGCGTATGGTTTTTCCCGCTGGTGATTACGTCATCGCTCTCGTTTCTAGAACGCTCGACCAGTGCTGGCGTTCGTACACGGGCCAGGACCAGTGGCGCGCTACAATATTAAATACTTTTATTATGTTCTGTGACGGTAGCCCCTGTTTGGGCGTCATTCGTGACGCCGGTCCTGTGGGATGAGGCGCCATCTTGTCCTCTCTGCCAGCAAGGTTCGGGTTGCTCGGGCGCCTTTGGCGGATGCTGAAAGAGAGGAAGGTTTGCCGGATAGCTTTCTGTGGAGGTGGGTTAGGGTTCGTCTCAGAAAAAGCACGTAGTTAACTTAACCAACTACTTTATTATTCCCAACGTAATGTAAAATTAAAATGTAACAAACCAATAAATAAAGAATGAAAACCCTTTATGAAAACTGTGACGTACTGAATTTAAATTACAAGGGAACTGTGCTCCCGCTAAACGGCAATAGCACAGTCACTTAACGGCGGTAAGTAAAAATGCAATTATCTAATAAAAGATAAAGTACAAAACGGACGGCGGTTTATCTCTGCGAGTGGTGAATTTCAATCTCCCAAACTCGACTTAGAAAATTTACGGCGGAGTCTCTCTCTATCCACGAGAGACACGGACGGCAGTACAACTTCAAGACTAGGTTCTTCTCAGAGTTCTGGGCTTTGCAGCTCTAGTCCGGAACCCAGTCGCTGGATTCGGCGGACGAACTGAAGAAGAACTGCTTTCTCTGGACGGTGCGCTGTCTTTTATACCCGACATTTGGTACATCAGGCAAAATCTCGCGTATTATTAAGAGGGGATACTATAACTTTAACATATGACTGACTGATGGCGCTTGCGAACGCTCTTTCAACAAAAACTAATTTAATAGAAATTGTAATAATTTCGGGCAGTCACAGTTTGTCGTAAAACATAATAAAAACATTGTTACAAATATTATAAAATAATATTTTACTATAATAATAAGAATTAAGCAAGCCACTCAATTCACGTCGTTGACATAACCTCGCAAACAATGACAGTTCTAGCGATCAAATAAATGTGTAACAAATCCTATCTACAACCAATGAACAGCATAACAATAATATACAACAATGTACACGCTTTGTATCATGGTTTTATATTACACAGGTAAGTCAAACATACATTTATTTACAAATCTCTGACTTGTTTAAAATTCCAGCACGCTGCCATTCATTTTACAATATTACATCGTTGAGGTTAACTGATTGTTTCTCGACAACAATGCTGAGATAAGGTACGTATCGTCACAGTTCGTACAGTAAAATACATTTCTAGATTAAGTCTAATAAATTATCTATTTTCAATAGATCTCTTATTAATTACATTATCAAGAAATGAAATTTAATTTTGAGAATATTTCAAAATGAATTAATATTTTCCGCCACAATCGCGGCTGTCAAATTTAGTTCTCTGACCTTTTCTTAGAGGGCAATAAAACTTGTTATCACGATTAATAAGGGAGATACCGAATCTTCTACTATGTATTTTCCTTAATCTGTGTTCGTCCGTTATCAAACGACACCGTTATCACTATGTTTACATAGAAAATGACATTATAATTGATAACTATAAAGTAAATATGCCTATCATCTTACAAAGACTACTTTGCTATAGTGATAACGGTACCGTTTGATAACGGACGAGTTACAGAATCCTACCCCAAGTTAATTATTCATAATTTTCTTTTCCGTTTTTGTAGTTTATTTCTTCAATAAATCTTTTGCAAGAAACTTTCTGTATGGAATTTGTACAAAATACGTAGGAACTGACGGAAGGCAATGTGCTTTTTTATATTTGTGATTCAAGTAAAAGATAGCATTAGAAAAAAATAATATACAGAATATATCATTGTTAAACATTTCCTTGCATGAATGAAGTAAGAAACTTCCACAATAAAAATAATCTGCAATGTTTACAAGCATACAAGTGTAGCCGGTTCCGGTTGATCGTGTAATGACCGCACCTTTCCAGAATATTGATTCCGGACTCGGGTGGAATATAAACCCAGTGTAAATATCATATAGTGAACTTTGTCGAAACCAAGACTGTTGTCTTTGTCACTTGCATCAAGGAAGCCGAGGTCATCTCTCTCGGATCCTTCATTAGTCCCATGCACGTGGTCTGAAAAGTGACAAGTTGAAAGTTAATATTAGCATGGCTAAGGGTTTTTGCAAGTGCTATTTGCGGAAATATCAACCTACTTTGTGGGGAAGATGTTATTGCAGTTGTAAACGCAGTGATATTTAAAACACTTTATTTATTATTAAAAAATAATGCCTATCAGACAAAACTTCATATACTTCAAAAAAGTATTGATTTTTTTATAAACCAAAAATTTATTTCATATTATGTAAAAATACGAGTATTTATAAAAGTCAAGCAAAATTATTAGGTACTTTTCATTTTATGATTTCCATCATAAACCTTCATAAGTCTGATTCTGTGACGATGTAGTTTCACAGAAAATGGGTCACGGGCACACACGTGATCCTTAGTCTGTAGCCAATCCATGTTTGGCGCGAGCCTGTTACTTTGCGTTGGCGGCAGTTTGAATGTTCTGTGGGTGTAACCATCAAACTGACATAAAAAGTTAGGTTGTTTTTACCTCCCGCTACCCTTGGTAAAATGAGGTATAGGGATCGTGCTAAAAATCACATATTGAGATTTTGGTAAGTGAGCACGTTTTAAGGTCCCGTAGAATCAGATTTTAACATTTTCACGATGATATCTCCGGATGTGTGTATGTGTGTGTGGATCCTCTTCTACGCTCTAATGGCCGGTTTCACCAACATCATATAAATATCTAAATAGCTTATTCATCGAATAAGAGAAAAATATTGCATCGAAACCATAACACAAATGACGGTATTTATTCTAGCTGTTATATTTTGATACGATATTTGTCACTTATTCGACGAATAAGCTATTTGAAGATTTATTTGATGTTAGTGAAACCGGGCATGTCTCATATACTATCATTCTGAAAATTTTGAAACTCTACTTTAATATGGAAAGAAGCCATTAGGTTTTGGTGTAAATCAGATAACCGGAAATGGCACTTTACTTGAAGCTCAGAACAGTTTTTCTTCGAAAACTACATTTAAATTACATTTTTTCCCAATGTATGTTATTATAAAAATTAAAGATTATCAAATTTTCTACAGATCTGCATTAAAACTTTTTCTATATATTTTATGAATAAATTTATAAAATAATTTATTTTATAAATCCCAGAGCTTTAAAGATACACGTATGTCCTTGGTTATACAATTTAGATCTCATATTTATGTAACTGACAAATAAATGTCACTTTAAATAAATTAATCACTTCAAATTAAAAATGATAGTACTTTAAAAAGAAAATATTAAAAAATAAATTTATGAAATATCCAATTAATAAATTAATTTGCATTATGTTTGTAATTGAAACGAAATTAACGTCACCATCCCAAAATATAATTATGATAATATACTGGAGAAGAAAATACGGATAGGTAATACATAATAAATTGGAATAATAGTTATATTACTACGAGCATGCAAAGGAACTTAATGCAGTAGCTAGCATTAGTAAATATACAGGTATATATTTAAGTCAGGTAACAAAAATTAAATGGCGGGAGTTATTGTGTTGGCTACATCAGATTTTTTTGTATTCGTTTGAAGTTTTGTTGTTTTTTGTTTTGTTGTATTTTTTACTCTTTTGGTGTTTTTACCTACTGTGAAATCAAATATGTATTTCAAACTTTTTAATTTATCCCGACCTGTGAAATGTCCTACCGTATGTACCCTCAGACGATCTTGACGTTTTACTTTCGGGATTCTTGATCGAAGGACCACTTGTGCAAATCTGTGCTGTAAAATCTTAAAGAGTACGCAGAAAAATATATATTTACATATGACGTTTTGAATAATCTTTTTTTATTATTTTTTTTATAAAAATCAATGACATTTCGTTTTTTTTTGGTAACTCCTTTTTTTTAAATTTTCATGCCTACTTATTTTTTTTTTATAGAAAAACAGCGACATTTCCACCTCCTGGTTTTGGAAATAGGTTTTCAAAATCCAAACTGGGAGCTGTTTTTAGTCATTTTTCCATATGTAATCAATTTCCGGAATTTTTAGATTATATATTTTTGATGTAGGTCTTCTAAATGTGCCATTTTTAGTTTTAACATCTACGACACGAACTTTTCCGTCTGTTCCTGGATAAACCGTTTCTATTTTACCTTTTAACCAGCAGTTCCTGCGGGAATGTTCATCTACTATTATGACGTCGCCCACATTTAGTGGTGGAGTATCTTTGTACCATTTAGTTCTGCGAGTCAATGTCGGAAGATATTAATTTATCCATCGCTTCCAAAAAATGTCAGCTAGAATTTGTGATTGTCGCCACATTTTTCGTTCGTTATTCATTTTTTCACTAAAATTTCCATAGGGTGCGACATTACTAGATGCTCCTAGCAAAAAATGGTTCGATGTCAAACTTTCGAGTTCTTCTGCATCCTCTCATACAGTAGTTAATGGTCTGCTATTTACTGAATGTTCCGCTTCAATTAAATATGTTTGTAATACCTCTTCTAATGGTGTTCTTGTGTGTAGTGTAGATTGTAACGCTTTTTTGACAGTTTGAATTAATCTTTTCCAGCTGCCACCCATATGTGGAGCTGCCGGTGGTATGAACGTCCATTTTACTCCTTTTTTGCAAAGACCTCTTGAATTTTTGTAGATTCAATTTGTTGGATTGATTTTCTTATTTCAGAGTTTGCTCCACGAAAATTAGTTCCATTGTCAGAGAAAATTTCAGCTGGAGCTCCACGTCTACTTATAAATCTTCGTAGAGCCATTATTACGGAATCAGTGCTTAATGATGCAGCTATTTCAATATGTATTGCCCGTGTTGTTAAACAAGTAAATAGAGCGCCATACCTTTTTTCATGGGGTCTTCCTATCTTGATTATCATTGGTCCAAAGTAATCGAAACCAGTGTAGGAGAAAACTCGGTCCGGTTTTGTTGTTCTGAAATTTGGAAGTTCTCCCATGATAGGTACTTGAGGTTTTGCCCGTCGCAGTTTACATATTACGCAACCATTTGATATTTTCTTCAGAGTTGTTCGAGCTCGTATCACCCAGTATTTCTGTCGAAGTTCGTTGAGGGTTGTTTCGAGACCAACATGTCCGGATTCTTTGTGGTAATACCATAACAGTAAATGTGTTATATAGTGATTGTTTTCCAAAATTATTGGAAATTTACAAGTTATGTTTAGTTCTGGAGATTGTGCCTTAATTACTCCATCTTTATCCAGAAATGGTGTAAGTTTGGCTAGTCTACTGGATCTATGTATTTGATGTCCTTTCTGCAATTGAGTCATTTCTTCTTTAAATGCTTCCTCTTGAACTATTTTACACCAATATTTTTCTGCTTTTTCTAAATCCTGTGGTTCCATTTCGATTTTTTTCTTAGTAGAGCGTATATCCATGCAATAGGCCGAACAATCGAGTTCCATTTTGAAAAATTTCTGTACTCTATTAAAACTGATTCTGTATTTATTACATTGACACACTCACTCTTCATTTCTTCCTTTTCTGCTTCTTTATCCAATTCTGTGATTATATTTTTCGGCCATAGGTTACAAGATCTTCGTAAAAATTCGGGGCCTTTGAACCATCTACTTTCTGTCTGAAAATTAGTTTCTTTTTGAATCCTTGTGGCTTCATCAGCGATATTTTCTTTTGTTGATATCCAATGCCAATTTTTTAACTTTGTTAAGTCTTCTATTTCGCTAATTCGATGTGCTACAAACCGTGAGTATTTTCGTATATCAGAATTTATCCAACATAAAACAGTTCTTGAATCGGTCCAATAATGGATTTCACTAATATTCACTCTGGATTCTTCTGCAATGGTATTTGCTAATCGGCTTCCCATCACAGCTGCAAGAAGTTCCAGTCTTGGGATTGAGATGATTTTATTGATAGGAGCCACCCTTGTTTTGGCCATAACAAAAGATACATCCACTTCTTCATTTGCTGTAATTCTGAAATACGCCACTGAAGCGTAAGCTTGTTCACTTGCGTCGCAGAATATGTGAAGCTGGATATCTTCGGCTTTCAAAAGATTTAAAGAATATATTCTTGGAACTTTGATACCTGTAATATTGTTTAGTTCTCCCAGCCATTTCAACTATTTATCATATAGTGTGATAGGCAATTCATCATCCCATCCGATTTTTGTTTTCCATACTTCTTGCAAAATTATTTTTGCTTTATCGACAAAATGCGCAAGAAATCCTAACGGATCGTAAATTGACATTATTAATTTCAGCATTTCTCTCTTCGTGGAAACAATTTCTCCGGTAACTATTTCAGGCTTGACTTAATGGAAGGTTAGTTTGAAGGTAAAATAATGTTCATTTGGATTCCACTGTAACCCGAGGACTCGGTCTACGTTATCTTCTAAATTTAGATTCTTTGCCGAAGGTGCACGAAGATCTTCAGGGATTTTTTTCAGTATTTCTTTTGAACTACAATTCCATTTGCAGATCTTGAAGTTTCCCCTACGATGGACTTCTGTGACATCTTCAATTAATTTCCATGCCTTCTCTTCAGTATCTGCACAGTCAAGCATATCATCCATATAATGATTTCTTAGAATAGATTCAAATGCTTCTGGGAACTCAGTAGCATATTTATAAGCATTTTTATTTTTTATTTCTTGTGCGGAAGCAGGCGAACAAACAGCTCCGAAAATCATTACATTAATTTGCATTACTTTCGGGTTATCATTTCGGTCTTCTCGCCACAAAAATCTTTGTGATGAAAGATCATCTTCTATTATTTTTACTCTATGAAACATATCTGTGATGTCTCCAGTTATGCCAATTTTCTTTCTTCTAAATCGCATAAGTATACCAGGTAGAGAATTTAGAAGATCTGGTCCTTTTAAAAGATTATCGTTCAGACTGGTTCCGTTGCTTTTTGCTGCAGCATCAAATACTAATCGAAATTTTCCAGGTTTGTTTGGATTGAAAACTGGAAAATGGGGAAGATACCAAGTCTTTGGATCGTCTATTGAAGCTTCTTCATTGGTCAATTGGCGTATATATCCCTTTTCGAAATATTCTTGTATGTTTTGGTGATACTGACGACGTAAATTTTGATCTCTATCCATCTTTTTCTCTATTATGGTTAGACGTTTCAGTGCATTATTCTTACTTTCTGGCAGCTGTGGATTGTCTTCTTTCCATAATAGACCAGTTTCCCATATAGAATCATTGATATGTCGACTTGTTCTGTTCATGATCTCTTGAGCGCGTTCTTCCATTTTTGATTTGATTTTTTATTCCACTATCTTTGTTCCAAAATTTTCAATACTGAAAAAGTTTTTTACATACTGATGAAGGTCATCAACTTCAATTCCTTCATTTACGCATAAAATTATATCTTCTGATTTTTCACATAATTTATTCTCCTTCACTCTATCAATCCGAGTTTTAAACCAGTAGTTATTTCCGTGGATGACCCAACCTAATTTACATCTTGTTGCTACTGGTGCGTTCTTCGGGCCTTCTCGTACTTCTCTTGATAGTATTAAGTCAATATTGTCCTGTCCAATTAATAGTTGGGGCTTCGCATCTTCTAGTGGTTCAGTTTTAATATGTTTCAGGTGTGACCATTTATTAGCCAGTCTCTTCGGAGATACCGACTGCGTAGTAAGATCTAAATCTTCTATTGTTCTTACTTCTTTCATTGTATAAGTTTCTGTTTCAATTCCTCATATTTTGATATCCACTTTCATGGATCCTATACTTTGTTTTGTAGTTGAGTTTGTCCATTTTAAATGAAGTGAGTCAGTTGGACCAGAAGCTCCAATTCCTCTAGCCACATCTGCATTTATCATTGTTATAGTTGAGGCATCATCTAGTAACGCATAGGTTGACACTTTTCCAGTGGGTCCAAATATGGTAACTGGCAGAACTCTTAATAAAACTTCTTTTCGACGCTTCACTACGGTTGTGTTGATCACAGTTCTTTCTTCTATTTTTTCTTTTTTCTCACTATCATTTTTATCTTCAGTCTTTTCTTCTGGATTATTCTTTTTCTTTTCTTCTGTGTGTAGTAATTTATGGTGACGTTTTTTACACCCTGAAATACCACATTCTTCTTTTGTAGAGCAATCTTTCAAGAAATGTCCGGGTTGAATGCAAGAGAAACAAACTTTATTCTTCATGGCCCATTTTGACGCGCTTCTTGTGATTGCCTTTTGAAAAAGTAACAGTTTTTTAGTTTGTGGTTCGTTTTCTTACAAAACTGCAAGCTTAGTTCTTCCGTAGCAGTTGTGAATACTGATTTTACAAATTTCTTTTCTTCTCTTTTTTCATGTAACTTTACTTTATTTTCTACGCAGGATACGGGTATAAGATTCTGCGCTTGACCTTCTAGCCATTCTGCAAGATCTTCCAGATTCATGTACAAATGAATGTAGCAATTTTTTTTCCCCATTTTATTTTATAACAGATGGGAAGCTTGTCTACCAGTTCATCCATTAAGAGCGTATTCTGTAAATAGTGCGGTTTTTCAAACGAATATATTGTAGCAATGAGGTTTGTCACTTGGCTTGAATATTCTATTAATTTTTCGAATTCGTAAGTCTTCATACTGGAAAATTTTCTGATTTTCTCTATCATACCTTTAATTATTGCGTCTGGTCTTCCAAATCTGATTTCTAACACCTTTATAATTCTGTCTAAATTATTTGGATGAATCATAAGACCTTTCACTGCTTCTCGTGCTCTTCCTTTTAAACATCTCTGCAATCTTCCGATATTATCGACACTGTCAATGCACCATTTACTTGTCGAATGTCGAAAATGTGTAATAAATAACGGCCATTCTTCAGGTTCACCATTGAAGTCTGCCAAATCAGGAACTTTTTGTGGCATGACAATTGTTTTCTTCAACTGACCAGCAAGCGCTTGGGCAATATTGGTCAGAGCAATATTTTCTGAAGCTCTATTATCCTTTAAACGTTCACCATCTTCAATAGTTTCTCTTTCTTCGAAGCTTTTTTCTAAATGAACGTCTTCTATTTGTATTTTTCTTTCTTGAAGGCAATTTTTCATTTTATCTTCTTCATCGTACATACTTGTATTTGATCTATTTTCTACTTCTTGAATACTTACATTTAGTACTTTTAGCCTAATACTTGCAAGCTTTTTCTCACGTTCCAATTTCTTGTGAAGTTTTTGTTGCCTTAATTTAAATTCTTCTTCATCTACTTTTTCTTCGATGTTTGCCAACCTTTCTTCCTCTAGTAATTCCGCTTCCAACTTCTGTAGTTGAATTGATTTATTAGATCTCTTGGAAGACTTGCTGTTGTTGCTTTTTAATGTAGTAGTTTCATCTTCAAGCGTTACGGGAGAGTTCTGCATCCTTTTCTTCGGCTTCTCTACGACGTAATCTGCGAAACCGCTATGGCTACCTTTGTTAACCCTGTGACTAGCTCTCTGTTCTTTTCCAGCACTTTCGCTCATGTTTTTATTTGACTGTAGATCCGGCTCGAAGGACCAAAATGTGAAATCAAATATGTATTTCAAACTTTTTAATTTATCCCGACCTGTAAAATGTCCTACCGTATGTACCCTCAGACGATCTTTACGTTTTACTTTCGGGATTCTTTATCGAAGGACCACTTGTGCAAATCTGTGCTGTAAAATCTTAAAGAGTACGCAGAAAAATATATATTTACATATGACGTTTTGAATAATATTTTTTTATTTTTTTTTATACAAATCAATCAGATTTCGTTTTTTTTGGTAACTCCTTTTTTTAAATTTTCATGCCTACTTATTTTTTTATTTTTTTAGAAAAACAGCGCCACCTACCGCTACCCTTGGTAAGGGAGGTATAGGGATCGTGCTAAAAATCGCATATCGGATGTCTGTGTGTATATGTATGTATGTATGCGTGCGTGTGTGTGTGTGTGTGCGTGCGTGCGTGTGTGTGTGTATGTGTGTGTGTTAGTGTGCGTGCGTTCGTGCGTGTGTTTGTGTGTGTGTGTGTGTGTGTGTGTGTCCTCTTTACGCTCTAACTCAAATACTATCGTTCAGAAAAATTTGAAACCTTGTATTTCTACCTTGTTCTTATATGGAAAGAAACCATTAGATTTTGATGTAAATCAGATAACCGGAAATGGCACTTTACTGAAAGCTCAAAATAGTTTTTCTTCGAAAAATACCTTTAAATGTTATTTTTCGACATTTATGTTATATAAAATTAAAGATTATTAAATTTTCTACAGGTTTCCGTATATTTTATGGATAAATTTATAAAACTATCTATAAAAATAAATAGGGAGTTCGTTGCCGTGACATGTGCTCGTGAGTGCCTTTGTCAAAAGAATTAAATAGTGAATAAAAACTGCAATTTAATTCAAAATAAGTGTTTCAAAGAAACATTTAAAAACTGCATAATAGTCTCCATTAAGATTCTGAGCTTGTATTAAAATAAATAAGTAAAAATATAAAATTTAAAGTTGGGTGCGCGTGTGTACATAAGGTCGGGATTCGCTTGCTACAACTCATGGTCAAGCGGTCAGCTGCTACAGTTGACCAGTTTACAACAATCCAGATAAGTTTTAGAAATTAAGTACTTAAAATTTAAAACTCAAATAAAATTATAATACAATAACAATATTAAATAATAATATATACATATACAAATACATAAATTTCAGAAACATGAATGAAGATAAAGGTAAAGATAACCTGCTGCAAGCGTTAGAATTAATGAAAAAAGAAATTATGGAACACAGTAACACAAAAGCTAACCAAATTATGGAAAAAATTGATGAAAGATTTAAGACGTTAGAACAAGAACATAATGAGATGAAAGATACTATTCAAGTGTTAAGCGCAAAAATTGAGCGGTTAGAGAAAGATAACAGGAAGAATAATATCTTGATATTTGGTGTACTAGAAGAAGAAAAAAATTATAGCGAATTAGAGGAAGTAATCATATCTATTTTCAATATAATAATGAATCTGGAAGTAGACATTAAAGAAATAGACTATATAAGAAGATTAGGCAAAAAACTAGCGATTATAGTAAGCCAAGACCAATTGTGGTTAAATTTACGTCTTGGATTCAAAAATTAAATGTTATAAAGGCTAGAAAGTATCTAAGTGACACCAATATAGGTATAGAGGAGGATCTTCCACAAGAAATACGAGAGATAAGGAAGCAGTTAATGCCGGTATTAAAACAATATAAACAAACAAGAGCTAAGGTATATTTCCGATATGACAAACTAATAATAAATGGAAAAACTTACAATGAAAAAGAATTTCCGGTACTCTCAGAAGTACAGAAGGTAGAAAACAATAAAGACTCTGGCAAACTTAATGATTAATTTCGCCCTAATGAAAATCAACAAAAGGATAAAGGGGTATTAAATGGAAATGCGGATAAAAGGACAAGACCACCTTCAGAAGATGACAAAGGGGAGACTAATTAAATAGGTGAAAAATACAATCAAAGTAAAACCAATCCAGCAAAAAAAATTTCGGAAAACAGCCTCGTTAATAACAACGGCACGTCAAAAGGAAACAATAAAAAAATTCCTAATAACAAAATAAATTATTCAGAAAAAATACTAACAACGCGGATAAAAGAGAATAACATGGCAACGAACTCGGACAACGATAGGGAATTTAAAGAAAATGAAGGTACACAACGGCAGAAGGTAATGGCAACAAACTGCTTTAAATTGCCCAGACTAGTCATGAACCCATCCCAAAATAAATATAATGGCTTAGAATATTCGAAACCCAAGAAAATAAACTGGCGTAGTTGGAGAATTGGAACATGGAATGTTAATACTTTGTTTCAAAAAGGGAAACTAGCTAATGTAGTCCAAGAAATGAAGATATTAAATATTAAAATTATGGGATTAAGTGAGGTAAGGTGGACTGGCACAGGAAAATTAAAATTGGAAGGTGGTACATTTTTCTATTCTGGTACCGAAAAGCACTACGGAGGGGTCGCAGTAATCGTTAATGAAGACGTAGAAGATAAAATAACAGGTCACTACACTGTATCGGATAGGATAATAATTGTTAAAATAAAAAACTCTCCAGTGAATATCAATATCATACAAGTATATGTGCCGACCTCAGAATACGAAGATGACGAAGTTGAACGTTTCTATGAAGAACTGGATCACGCCAAAAGTTTGTGTGCATCACAAGAAATTAGGTTCATTATAGGAGATCTGAATGCGAAAGTTGAAGTAGGTCAAGATGGGAATATAGTCGGACCGTATGGATTAGGTATTAGGTGAAAGGAATGAAAGAGGAAATAAATGGGTGGAGTGGTGTAAAAGAAATGAACATATAATCATGAACACCTGGTTTAAACATCACCCCAGACGTTTATATACATGAAAGCACCCAAATGGTGTAGATAGAAACCAAATTGACTTCATTACCATAAATTCCAGATATAGAAACGGAGTAACAAATACAAAAACTTATCCCGGAGCAGACTGCAGGAGCGATCATGTTCCAGTAGTGGCAGATGTCAAAATTAAACTAAAAATATTAAGAAAAAGTAAAAACGAAGAAAAATTGGATCTGTCAACTTTGTCTACAAACGACGATGTCAAAGAAAAATATACAAAAGAAGTAGAAATTCAATATGATGACGATATTTATGAACAAAGCATAAATAACAAATGGATGAGAATTAAAAACGTTATATTAGATGCTGTCAAGAAAACAGTGCCTAAAATAGATAAAACAACAAAAAATAAAGAATGGATGACAGAAGAGATATTAAAAACAATGGAAGAAAGAAGAAAAAAGAAAAATACTCCAGAGTATAAAATACTAAATTAAAAAATAAGGAAAATGTGTATCGAAGCAAAAGAAAAATGGTACAACGAAAAATGCGAAGAAATAGAAACCATATATCAATCCCATAGCAGTATACAAGAAAATTGACAAATTATGTAATAAGAGAAAGTCCAGCTGCACAGATTATATTAAAGGTAAGAATGGGAATATTATTATGGATAAAGAAAAAGTATCAGAAAGATGGGCAGAATATGTGGAAGAACTCTATAATGATTATGATTATGATAGGACAGAAAATTGTGCTAATATGGAAAGGAGCCTAGAAGGAGAAAATATCTTGAAAGAAGAAGTAATAAAGGCAATAAACAAAGCCGGAAAAAACAAAGCAATTGGACCCGATGAAATATCAATAGAAATGATAAAAGCATTAGGAAATAAAGGTGTGGAAATCACTACCTGTCTTGCAAATCAAATTTACGATACAGGTTAATTACCAGAAGAGATAACGAAGTCAACTATCATAACACTACCGAAGAAAAGTAACGCAAACGTCTGCTCAGATTAGAACAATCAGCCTTATGAGCCATGTATTGAAAATACTCCTGAACATCATTCGTGATAGAATGTACAATAATCTTTCTGCTGAGCTGCCAAACAAACAGTTTGGTTTTACCACAAAGAAAGGTACCAGAAACGCACTTATTGTTTTACGTACCATCATTGAACGAAATATTGAAGTAAAGAATGAAGTATATTTGTGTTTTTTGGACTACAACAAAGCGTTTGATATGGTAAAGCATGATAAACTGCTTTTAGAAGAAAAGAATATTGATAGCAAAAATATCAGGTTGTTGAAGAACTTATATTGGTTTCAAAAATCAGCAATAAAAATTGACGGGAAAATATCGGAATATAAACAAATTAAAAACGGCGTTAGACAAGGGTGTGTTGTCTCTCCTCTTCTGTTCAACCTCTATAGTGAACAAATTTTCAAGGATATCACAGAGTTAAGAGGAATTACAATAGGAGGAGAAAACATAAATAATATTAGATTTGCAGATGACACGGTATTGTTAGCGAATACTATACAGGCTTTACAAGAATTAGTAAACAAAGTCGCGGAAAGTAGTAGCGAATAGGGTTTAACACTAAATAAAAACAAAACTGTATATTTGAAAATTACAAATAAAAAACCTCATCAGAATGAGACACTTCATAATAATAAGCTATATCTAAACGGCGAGGTAATTAAAAAAGTGGATAGATATAAGTATTTAGGCAGTGTAATAACTTCGGATGGTAAATGTGAAACGGACATTAACACAGGCATAACAATGGCTAAAATTGCTTTCGGGAAAATAAGAAATATATTAACAAATCATGGTGTAAATAATAAATTAAAAGTGCGCATAATTAAATGTTATATGTGGAGCGTTCTCCTATACGGGTGTGAATCGTGGACAATCAGTAAGAAACTAATAAACAAATTGCGGGCAGCAGAAATGTGGTTCTACAGAAAAAATTTAAAAGTGTCGTGGACAAGCAGAACTAGTAACGAACAAGTGCTAAAGAGAATGGGAACTAATAGACAGTTAGTTAGCAAAATAAGAAAACTACAATATGCTTTTCTGGGACACATAATACGGGAAAAAGAGAGAATGGGATGTCTGCAATGGTTTAATAACAGGAACGAGAACTAGGGGAAGATGATCGTAATTTGTGGAGGTTCATGGCCGCCGACGTCTGCACCAGACATGGTACCTAAATGATGATAATTTTAATCCCGGAGCATACGCTTTAACCGCAACACCATGGTTACACAGTTTAGATCTCAAATGCATGCAATTGACAGATATTTGTCACTGTCAACAAATTAAGCATTACAAATAATAATAATGTTTTAAAAAGAAAATAGTAAAGAGAACAATAATTATATGGAAAGGAACTTAATACACTTACCAGCATTAGTAAATATGTAGGTATAGGTAAGTAAATACAGTGGAATCCACCTATAATGAACTCGCCTGTAATAGAAACTCTGTTATAATATACCCTTTTTTTAAGTCCCAGTACAAATACGTGAAAAATACCCGGTTAAAATGAACTCGATTATAACAAACTTTCGTTTATAATGAACCCAAATTCGCTATTTTGTCTATTACAAGCGGAGCGATTCGGTACTTAAAATAAAGTCAAACTAATTCTAGATAAAGATTATAAGTACATATTGCCAAACCGTGGAGCCAAACAAAACTAACTGGCTTTTTTCAAAATATGTAATGGTAAATATATGCGATTATGTATGTGTAAATAGGTATGTAGATATTACAATAAGTTTTTCGCTTTTATTTTCGTGCTTATGTATACCTATTTACGAGTAGGTACATAGTTTCATGTTGTACCTAGTTACTTTTTTTAACAAAAACATGACAATGAAATAACATGAATATGCATTTGTTTAATTAGTAAATATTCTGATGAAATGAACACTCGACTATGATGGACTATTTTCCTTGGTCCTCTGAAGTCCATTATAAGCGGATTCTACTGTAAAATAAATATATCGTCACGGAATATTACCCATTGCTGGGCGTGGCAATCTGCTTTGTACACAGATTTGGCATGATGGTAGCGCTTTCGGTTTGACCTGAAGTTACATTAACTTTCATATTTAAAATGGGACACCTATATAAATTTATATATTTGGAATCAACATAAAATTATGAATATAACGATATGCTTGAAGTGCATTTTTATTGAAGAAATAAATTTCAAAAACGTAAGAGAAAATGATATGTAATTAGCCTGATAAGCCAAATCAGGCAAGCTGTGAAATTAGTTGAGATAATATTAAGTAATATTTAAATTAATTGTTTAAATACTAAGTTATTTATGTAAGATTCTATATTTTATTACAAAAAAATCTGTTGTGGCCAACACAATACCTCTCGCCACTTCCGTTTTGGGTTACATAAGAATGACAATTAGTAAGTATGTACCATAGATTAAGTTAAATATATAGTAGAAGATTGGATATCTCCCTTATAAACCGTGATAACAAGTTTAGTGCCGTCTATGAAAAGGTCAGAGAACTAAATTTGACAGCCGAGAAGATGGCGAAAAATATAAATTCTTTTTGAATTGTTCTAAACTTTAAATTTTATTTCATCGTAATGTAATTAATAAAAATTCTATCGAAAATAGATCATTTATTAAAGACATCAAGAAATATATTTCGCACTATAAAAAGTTATTAAAATAATTAATATGGTAATGTCTTTATTTGAAAATGTATACATTACACTATTTAAATCAAATAAATAACTACAAATCCCAAACTACGAGGCAACAACTACTAAAATTTAAGCTCATACTACTCAAGGAACCAAAAATTTGAATTATTATTACAAGAGATAATTTTATTTCAAAAAATGGATGTTAATTTAATTATTGTCTGGCAAAATGCACTGTTTCTTTGACCTCGTCATCGATGTTCGTCCACTTTTTAATAAATTATCCTATTTTACACTCCTTTTTTATTAAAACTGGCAACACCATACTATTCCAACATTCTCTGATGAATCTTATGAAGCTCCATATCATTTCGCCAAAGAATCGTCATATCTTGCTGCTCTCCTACGACCAAACATCTAAGAGTACCGCCATGATGAACATTCTCCTGGTCCACTTATACACACCATTTCTTCTACTCGGCACTATCCACTTCTTCTGCAAGAATGTCTCTTCACTATACAGAAGTTACAAATATTTCATGTGATCTTTTTCTGAAATACTATTAATTTATCGTTAAGTTTTTATATCACCCACCGTATAATAATGCTAATATGAAAGATAATATACCGAAAATATATTGAATGATGTAATAGAGAATTGTGGGATATTTACAGCAGTTCTCAGACATATGTTACCTTTTTAAAGTATTTAAAGTTTGGAAATCACTTTAAAATCTGTACTACTAATGACATCTATGAAAAGGTCAGAAAGTATTTCCAAACGCTACTAGATTGAAAACTTGTTATCACGTTTCTGAATGCAGATTCACCCCCCTGGTATGTACATGTCAAATGTCAGAATTCTTCATCAAAAAAAGATTTTCTAAATTCACGTAGTTAATTTGTCACCAGTAGTATGGAATTTACTTCTCGAGGAAAATAAACCACATGGAATTTGAAAATCACTAAATTTACAATGAAAAATTATCATATTTGAAAACTATGTACATAATTACTAGCTATCATTCTGACACGGCCCCCATATCTGCTTGTCAAGGCCAACAAAGTGACATGATTGCTCGCGCCCTATTGTATTTAACATTTCTTGTATACCTACATTCAACACCAAAAATTCTACTTTAATTTTAAATTCATTCTATGAAGAAATATTATCCTCTTCTAATTTTTTGAAATGTTTCCAAATCATTGTCGGGATTGACAGTATTTTTGAAAGGTAATGTATTATATGTAATATATACGAGTGATGTACCGAAGCCTAAATAACCTCTGAAGTTGAAAGGCTCCCTAAATATGTCAATAATAAAAAAAATATATTTAACTATTAATACAAGAAATAATACAATGTGTAACAACCCATAAAAAATCTTCAGTACTGTCTCCGGATTTTTGACACTGACATTTATCTCTCAATTTACTCTCCTTTAATATTTAGAAGATTTTTTAAAGAATTTGCTACTTCCGGTTGTCCAATTATTACTAAATCCTTTTCAGCTCCTCCCAGTAATGTCCGATTGAGAAATACGTAGTTAACCCTTATCCGGATAGTTTGATTTCAGAACGTGACCGCATAGTCGGAGTCCATCGGACTCTATATGTTAAAATGCCATTTTAATAATAGTTCTAACTTTTTTAGGTATAAATATTCTGAAATGCGTGAACATATATAAAAAATATACAAAAATAAAACTTATAATACATACAGAAATAAATAAAAAATATTTATTTAAGCATTGTGTACACAAACGGTTTACTTTACAATGTTCATTGCACATAGATTTTTTGCAATTGTCGCAACATTGCCTTTGCATAATATCTTTTGTTTTAGGACACATATGGTTCTCGGTCTTCCACTAAAAATCTGTTCATAGTTTCTTTTACATTTTTACTTAGTTCAAAAAAAATTCTTCTTCGTATATGGGGACCAAGTAACCCTTCAGCCACAGACACGAGAAACAAACGTCTTTTCTCGTGTTTTTGTGATTTCCATCCACAATTTAAATTTGTCCAAATTACATATGCAGCTATTCCTACAACATCCAACATATTCATAAAGAAGGCGAAAAGCCAACGGATTGTGCGTCTTTTACACATATATTCATGAACCATTTGGTCGAGAGTATCGACGCCACATTTTGTTTTATTGCAGTACATTATTATTTAGGTTTAGGAACATATGATACGATTGTTGCTTTTTTAGTAATACAGCACTTGCGCATTTTGCACGTAAACATTACGTAAATATAATATATGAGTTCGCTGGACTCATACTATACGGTTAGGTCAGAAAATTATTAAATTGTTTATATTTTGTACAATATTTTTTTTAAATTTATTATATCAATTTGGATATGTTTAACTTATGAATGTAGGAGAATTCACAAAAGGATAATTGTTTATTGTAAAAGTTGTTTAAAATAATTGAAAAGAACTTAGCCGGTGAGTCCAGTGGACTCACCTTGACCGGATAAGGGTTAAACAGATATTAAGTATTATAGTTTTTGAAGGTATTGTCTTTGGTGAAAAAATTCGGTGGTGAGTTTTCAATGAATAAGCACGTTTTAGGGTCTCTACAATACGATTTTACTATTTTTACAATGATATCTGTATGTGTGTGTGTGTGTGTGTGTGTGTGTGTGTACGTCTGTGTGTGTGTGTGTGTGTGTGCGTGTGCGTGTGCGTGTGTGTGTGTGTGTGTGTGTGTGCGTGTGTATGTGACCGCGGTTTTGGCCGCGATATCTCCAATACTAGAATTCCAAAAATTACAATTCTTACGTATTCCTCTTCCTTACATCAATATGCAGACTTGATTAGGTTATAATTGGTCAACCGAAAGTACCGTTATTTGAAGATTTTAACAGTTTTTCTTGAAAAAACACTGTTAAATATTATTTACGCATTTAATGTTATTGTAAATATTATAGATTATTCTATTATCTATACGATTTAATTGCATTTTATTCTTCATATTCAGTGGATATAGGGTTAAAGAAATTAATTATCATAAATCAGCCAGCAATGCTATAACCATGGAAACAGCTACTATATTAAGAAAATTCTAACTGACAGATGGTGGACAGATTTCAGTGTCAAAGAAAAGAAAATTAATGTGGCAGAGATGAGGATGTTGAAATGGATTTTGGGGAAAGATACGGTAAGCAATGAAAGAATAAGGGAAATTACTCGAGTATTAAAAGTTTCTAGAAAACAAGAGAGACAATTACAATAGTTTAAACATGTCATGAAGAGAGATGAAAAATATGTTTGAAGAAGAGTGAATACTCGTAGCTTAGTAGAAGGTGGAAGAAACAGAGGAAGACCAAAGATAAGATTGAAGTATTGCAGAAGGCCTCAAAGAAAAGCAACCGAGGAACCGAATAAGAACGACCCGAAAAATAGAAATGAATGGAAGAAATAAATAAAAATAACGACCCCTAACGAATGAGAAAAGCTAAAGAAGAAGATGTCCGTGTCAAGAGCCATTTGCAGAGTTTGTTTACGAAATAATTTTACTGGAAATTTAGAATCTTTTGCAAGAAAATTTAGGTATGGAATACATAGGATTGACGGAATGTATTATGCCACATCAGATTTTTTAAATTATTTTTATATAACAGATTAGAATTGACTTGAACTAAAATAAATTAATACAATAATAAATAATTAAAATTGCACAAGTTGAAGGTTATAACGAATTCTGATAGATAAAATGTCAAACATTTGTTTGTCATTTTGTTCAAATGCCATCATTGCTATCGATATTAATAAGAAATTGAATAAATTTAATAATTAATTTATGGGTCTAAAATATTACAAATTTACATGTATTTTATGTCATTTGAAGCAAAAAAATGATCTTTCTATTGATACCACAAACATTGGTGTCAGTTGAAACGGCGAACAACAGTCTTGGAAAAACGATTTTCCCGTGTAAACGGACTTTGTTCGGGTTTAACGTATTCACCCGATATAGAAATGACGGAAGGTATTGTGCTGGCCACAACAGATTTTTTCCTTACGGATCAAAAAATTTACGTCAAACAATGTAAAAATAGTTGGCTGAACTGTTTTCAAGTATCAGTAGATTAGTATATTCATTTGGATAAAAATTTGTATGCTTTGTAGACAAAAAAATGATAAACTTGAAAAAAGTTTACAACATTGAAGATACATCAAGTACTTTTTGTTCCTTTTGTGTTTGAACCCACGAAAAGTGTAAACTACACTTTGAGTGGCTGCTTCTAATTCTTGTCTCCCCTTCACAAAATTTGTAGCAGTAGTGTTGACGCGTAATGATCGATCCAGATCGGAGATCCGGCGTTAAAATTTCTAAACTCTCTGTGTCATATTTTCAGAACTTTATGGCCAGATGTTATAAATGTCTGAACTTTGCACCATGTGTTACAAATGTCATCCATCGGTACTTGATAATCCGCGGATGCGGAATCGACTGTCGTAAGACTCAGACACCGCCTACCGTTTGCTAGATCGAGATGGCACACGTACAGAAAGTACTCAATAATGAATAGGTTAACAATTGGGATTCCCAATTATTGGACATATACTAGCAAGAGTGATATAATCTACAAATAATTGCAATTTATAGGAATTTAGAATTTAAACATTCAGAATATGCAGATCGCTATTGCGATAACTGAGCTTTTTTTAAAGAACTGTACTCTAAGGGGTGGTCAAAGATCAGATTTACAATTTAGAAAACCGTCACCTCGTTTACAAGTTATTACTATACAGGGTAAGTCTGGGGAGAACGATGTATTAGTTGTTATTAATGCATTGGAAAAAAAAATCAAAAAAATAGGATATTTGACATATATGAGAAATATTTTTTATTCAAAAATTCTAGGTGGCTATATGAAAATAAATTACAAATAAATAAATAATTAGTAAATAATATTAAATAAGTAACAAACAAATGTATACTTTGTTAATTTTAATTTAACTGTTTAACATTGTTACATTTTGTTTATTTTCACATAGCCTCCTATAATATTTGAATAAAAATTATTTTCCGTTTTTCTCAATTATCTTCTTTTTCTCGATTTTTTCAAATACATTATAAAAACTAATACATCATTGAAAAAATCTGATGTGGCCAGCACAATACCTTCCGTCAATCCTGTGTATTATGTATGAATTCCATACATAAATTTTCTTGCAAAAGATTATAAATTTTTGGTATTATGTGATTCCCTTTCTCGGCAACTGAATTCCATACTCCTGATAACAAACAAACCACATGAAATAAGAAAATTATGAAAATTTGATTGAAAAATTATAACACTTGTCAGTTATGGACATAATTAATTGCTGTCATTTTGACACGGGTCAAAGTCATGTTACTGCACGCGCCCCATACATAAATTCTCTTGCAAAAGATCCTATATTTCCAGTAAAGTTATTTCATTAACAAACTATGCAAATTGCACTAGACACTGACATCTTCTTCTTTAGTTTTTCCCATTCGTTAGGGGGTCGCTATTTTTTATTTTCTTCTCCCACACATTTTTGTTTTCCGTGTCGTCCTCATTCAGTTCCTTTTCTCTCAAGTCTTCTACAATACAGTCTTTTCATCTTATATTTGGTCTTCCTATGTTTCTTCCATCTTCTATTAATATATTCATCTCTCCTCATGACATGTTCAAACCAATATGTAATCGTCTCTCTTATATCTAGAAACTTCTAACACTAGAGTTACTTCCCTTATTCTTTCATTGATTTCATTTTATTGATACCAGGCCCGGGAAACGCAAATGGCAGATACCGGGATAGCATTTTTAGTTTTGCTTCCATGGACGAGATGGCGACACCAGTATCGTTAGTATGTCATTTTTTTTTCACTTGTTCGCGCGAATTGTGACATTGTCATTTTAAATTGAAATGATTCAGACAGTTTGTGTTTATCGTCTTTTCGTCTTGTGTAGTTATTATGTGTGAAAAAACATTTTAATATTTAAGATGGGATGATTAAATTGTTGTGTACCGAATTGTACCTACTGCTACCGGTAAGTGAAAATATATTCTTATATAATTACTAGCAAAACATATTACAAATTCGTATTCTAGGAAAAGCACAGCATAGATTTCCCAATCCTAGAACACATCGAAATTTATTTGTCAAGTGGTTGGAAGTATTAAACATGGAGGAACTTTTGAATTTTAGATTCGGAGGTCGTATACAACAATAAGCCCACACAACTAACGTCTCCACGTACCTTAGTTGCAGTTCCATCGCTAAATTTACCTGGTGAGTGTAATTAATGTATGAATCGACCTCTACAATTTATATTTTTTTTATTTAATTAATATATTTTATTTCTAAGTGCAATTGTAAATTCATGAAGTAAAATAATACGAAAAATGCGTTTAGATTTTAATATATACTTATCTTCCAATTGCTATTTATTTTAATTTTTACAGGTTTAGTTCACTCATTAAATTCAGGTACCGCACTTAATGCAAATGTATCTAATACTGAATTTTGATTTAGTTAGAGTTAATTTCGTAATAGAATGCAGAATGTTATGCCCGTCGTCAATAGAAAGAAAAAGCACTATATTACAATATATATTTTTTCTTATTTATTTTAAATTTTATTCACAATTTTAGCTATTGTTTTAAATAAAAATATGCGTTTCTTTTAAATTTAGCAACATATTTATTTTTAGATAATTTGACGCAATCCCTACTTCGGTCAGTGGCAGTTAAAATGAAGTTGGAGATGACCCTAAAAGCTAGGAAGCTCTATTCTAGTGCTATATATTGGAAGAAACAAGCAGTCCGATCAACAAAGAAAAACAACTCATTTAAATAACATTCAGCAGTAGCAGAGAAATTTCCAGAAGATGACAAATAAATAATTATGTAAATTGTAATGTATTTTTTCTGCAGCAGATTTTAAAGTTTTTTTTTTTATATATATATTCAAAATTTCTGTTTGTGCCAATTTGTTTATTCGCAGATTTCGGCAATGACGATATATTTGCACCGTTGAGGGTGCTTATCAGGCCGTCACCTCACGTGTTCTCAATGCTATCGTGATCCCATATTTATTTTTATTTAAATTAAATACATTATAAACTTTGATGGTTTGTGTTAATAGCAACTTCAACTGTGCAATTAACGTTATCAGAAAGATCTATTCTTGCAAGAGAACCAAATTTATATTAAATTGTGCTTAAATAATAATTTAATTTATAATTGATTTTCTTACTTTTTTCTTTAAATCTGTTGGAGAAAAAAATATGTTATATTTTATACAGGACAATAAAATTTAATAGTTGACTCGCGAATAATAATTATCGTTGATAAAATACAATTTTATCCTGTAAAAAAATAACTATTGTATCTTTTCTAAATGAAATTATACTTTTTATAATTTAAAAATGTAGGTAATATGTTTTATTCATTTGATGTAATCTTTGTAAGATTGATTTGTAGTTGAAGCAGATTTTTCATAAAATACTAAGCAATGATTATAGTATTTTGTGAAAAAAAAAATGCTTCAACTACACATCATACAAATTAGAAGTAATTAATAAAGCGAATATACCCATATTAATTGTAGGTAATGATTATACTGTGACATTGCATAAAGCATGATTCAATGGCGTGACATATTCAAATATAGGCTTGAGGGGTCAGACGGCTAAATTTTGCAAGTTAGCAAAAATGCCCAGCTAAGACTCTGACCAGACGCTGAAAGGCAGTTAGCAGGCAGCACTTTCCGAGATCACTTCGCTTTAAGCTTTGTCATATTCGCCCACGTAATTGTATAAGTGTTTATTTTTCGTTTATATTCATATTTTTGTATTCGTTCTTAACTTCAATATATAATTTAATTAAATCTAACTGGCGTTAGAATTATTAAATTACATCCCGAACTCCCGGTGAAGTGTTGTGAAGTGGAATCCACAAGGTTCCAGCCAATCAGCCCAGCAGTTCCGTGACGTACGTCTGGTACGGGGTAAGTACCCTTACTCCACATTTCGCCTGCTCCCATTTCGGTCCAATCTGTCCGCAAACGCAATAGGTGGTTTCTCAACCTTTCGCTAACCACCGGAACAGGTTGTAATAATCCTCCCCCTTCCCTTAGGCTACTTGGAGAAGTCGGGCCTAATTTGTAATCTGATACATTGGTTAATAGATAGTAGGATTTATTTACTACTTGTTACATTGGCGCAGAGTCGGCGGTCGGATTATTAACACCCTGTTACAATACCGATCGAGATTTAAATTAAATTAATTAATGCTTCCATGCATCAGATGGCGCCATTGATGTGGTTCCGATGCTTAACACGTACGTTTCTTATCTAGAATAGTGTATATGGTCTGTGATTGCTACTGACATCTGTCAATTTGAATTACCTGAATGTATTAGCAGTTTCCATGGTTAAGTTAGCATAGCTGGCTGAATTATGAAATTTATATAAAATTTATTATCGTTATTCTTCTTTAACTCTATATCTGTTGAATATCAAATATAAAATGCAATCAAATCGTATAGACAATAATATATTCTTTAAGTTATAATAACATTTAACTGATTTTTTCAAGAAAAACTGTTAATATCTTCAAATGAGGGTACTTCCGGTTGACCAATTATAACCAAAATCTAAACAGGTCTGCATATGGTTGTAAGGAAGAGGAATACGCAAGAATTGTAATTTTTGGAATTCTAGTATTGGAGATATCGTGCCCGAAAACGCGGTCGCACACACACACACACACACACACACACACACACACGCGCACACACGAACACACACACACACACATACAGACATCATCGTAAAAATAGTAAAATCGTATTGTAAAGACCCTAAAACGTGCTTATTCAATGAAAACTCACCACCGAATTTTTTGACCAAAGACAATACCTTCCTTACCTAGAGGTGACGGAAGGTAAAAAGAAGAAAACGGCGGTTTATAGTTTAGTAAAATAATTATAGGTTGCTATTTAAAAAATAAAAGTTGATAGTCGTATCTTGTAAACCATTCTTCAGTCAGATTCGACCGAAGTTGCTAAATAGGGGAAAATATATTTGCGGGGTCCCCTATCTTTCCGTTCCGACCATAGATTCTCGATAGGGTTAAAATAAATACACTGGGGCGGTATTTTAAGTTGTTTCGGTATGTTGCGGAACAGCCATTCCTTCAGGTTGTACACAAATTGCCACGGAACACTTTGTCCAGCGAGTCTCAAAAACGGATCAACCTATTTGAATAATTTTTGGTTTATGGCAATTATATTAAACATAGATTGTATCGAATATAAAATAAACATTTTTGATTTTTTACCTCTCGCTAAGAGAGGTAATGGATTCATGCTAAAAATTGCATATCCAGATTTTATTGAATAAGCACGTTTTAAGGTCCATACAATCCGATTTTAACATTTTTTCGATGATGTCTGTGTGTGTGTGTGTGTGTGTGTGTGTGTGTGTGTGTGTGTGTGTGTGTGTGGACGTGTGTGTGTATGTGTGTGTGTGTGTGTGTGTGTGTGTGTGTGTGTGTGTGTGTGTGTGTGTGTGTGTGTGTGTGTGTGTGTGTGGGATGTTGGAAGGACGGTTACTCAAAAACTATAAGACTTTAAATTTCTTTAACTATGTATTTCCCAATCGGACATTCATGGAAAGATCTGAAAAGGTTTTGGTAACAATTGGACAACCGGAAGTAGAAGATTCTTGAAAAAAAATCTTCTAAATAATATTTTTTGGAAGTTTTTCTTGGTAATATTAAAGAAAATTAAATTCTCTATCTGATACATTTAAATATTTTATTATATATTCTATAGATTTAGAGATAAAAGAAATATAATATGTAAAATAATCTGTTATAATAAATTTTACAGCCGAAAAAATGGCCATGGAAAATAGTTGAAAATTTAAATTGTTTGTAACTGACAGATAAATGTCAGTGTCAGAAATCCGGAGACATTACTGAAGACTTTTTCTGGGAAGTACATACATTATATTATTTCTTAAAGTATTAATAGCTAAATATTAAATATTACAGTTATATTACATATATCCTTCAAAAATACTGTCAATCCTGCCAATGAATTGGAAACATTTCGAAAAATTAGAAGAGGACAAAATTTCTTCATAAAATGAATTTTAAAATAAACAATCTAAATATAAGGAATAGATATATGTAAGTAGAATTTTTGGTGTAGAGTGTAGGTATACAAGAAATGTTAAATACAATAGGGCGCGAGCAGTCATGTGATTTTGTTGGCCTTGTCAAGCAGATATGGGGGCCCATGTCAGAATGATAGCTAGTAATTATGTATATAGATGTCAAATATCATATTTTCTCATTCTAAATTTAGTGATTTTCCAATTCCATGTGGAGCAGAATTAAATGTTAAATATCTAAGGCATACGATAAGTAAATTTTAAACTCCTGGTGATAAATTAACTACGTAAATTTAGAAAATCTTGAAATTTTTAATGTAAAATTCTGACATTTGACATCTATGTACATAATTACTATACTTATGTAACCAAAAAAAGGAAGTGGCGAGAGGTATTGTGCTGGCCACAACAGATTTTTTATTATATAATTAATAAAAAAAAATACAACTTCAAATATTTTTTGAGTAAAATTGATTTCAAAACCAACTCCACAATTTAAGAATTTCAAAGGCATTTCAATCTTTAATAACAAACATGTAGTATTTGAGATTACCTTGACAAAAGAACTGTCCGTATACGACAATGTAAAAATAGTTCAGCGTTTTGTCGCAAGAGGCCTCTCACAAATTCACTATCATCTGTGGTGCTCAAAACCTCAGAGTAAAGAAATATATAGGTTATATATATAGCATTAGGCAATGACATTGAAGCTACGACACGAAACGTGACAGCCATCTTAGTCCGCACCAGTGTGTTTGACGTTTCTTGTTTCTTTGTGTATTATTAGTTGTTCATACTTGTTAGAAGTTTTCTGCTTCTTGTTTTTTTTTTAACTATTTGTTCGTTTCTTTTGAACTATGCCTGCCTGTTGTTCATTTGGGTGTAATAATCGCACTGCACGAAAATCCCAAAAACAAGAAGATTGTGAAGAGAAAAGAACTATAACCTTTCATGTGTAAGTATTAAATAATAATATATGGAATATGTTTTATTTCGTTAGCTATTATTATTTTAAATTTAGATTCCCGAAAAATCCAGAAAAGAGACAATTGTGGATAAAACAAATTAGGCGAAATAACTGGATGCCTTCCAAATCCAGTGTTGTTTGTTCAGAACATTTTACTGAAGAATGTTTCGATCGTACTTCAGTATCATGCGTTCGATTACGTGAAACTTCTGTACCCACTATATTTAAAAAAATATTCCACTTTATTCTTAATAAAATCAGTTTTAAATTATGTTCATAGAGATATATTTCTTAATCTGACACAACATGAAAATCATCATTCTCCTTTCGAAAATCACAAAATTAATTTAATTCGCGCAATTTCAGAAAAATATATGACTGTAAGGTTACATTATATAACCAAAATAACCAATAGTGACAATGAAACGAAAAGTAAAAGGCAACAATACAATAAATTAATTTTATTTCAAGGACATTAATAAATTTATATTGTCTGTAGGTAATATAATTATGTTGTATGTACAAATAGTATATTATGTATGCAACGAGTTATAATTCTTATCATAATGAATGTCATTCAAGTATAAATAACACATACTTAATAAGAATATTAAAACATAGGAATAGAAAAATTTAATTTATGTAACATATTTCATTTTTGTCCATTTCTTTTATAAAGAAACATGTTATTATGGTCAAATCATAAATATATGTTAGTATAATAAATGTAATGATATTAAATATTTATATTCCATTACTTATTTCATTTATTTCCGTTTTTATTCACTTAATATTCAGATTTCGCTATACGCTCCATTGTAAGTTGGTGCGGACGAATATGGCTGCCGAGTGTATTCCCCTTCCGTCCCATAGCTTCAATGCCGTTGCCCTAGTTCTAGCTTTACGCTACCTCTATATATTTCTTTAGTCTGAGCTCAAAACTAATTTCTCAATGAGTTCAAAATAGCGCGGTCGAAGCAGAAACATATATTTAAGCAGCCGGGGAGAACCGGAGAATAATGGGTCGGTTAACTTGCCCCCCCCCCCCTTATAAAAATTACGGGACTTTGTATACTTTATTCAAATGCACTCATTTTTGCGCTAAAATGCACCGTTAATTTAGAGTTTTACATTATTCATATTGCAATTTTTTTAACAATATGTCGTTGGGAGAAGCTAACTTAACGTAATCTACCTCCCCCCCCCCCCAAATATCATATTTTTAGTTTTACACTACTTATGTTGCAATTTTATTACAATATGCATTTGGGAAGGGCTTACTTAACGCAGCCCCTCCTTATCATTCTTTCATAAAAATATGTAGACTATCCAAATTCACTCATTTTGCCCTATAATGCACCGTTAAAGTTTTGTACTACTCCTGTTGCAATTGTATAGCTGTTGGGGTTTAGTTACGCGCTAAATTGCATCATAAGTATAATTTTTACACTCCCCGTTCAACATGTGCATGAAGAGAGGGACAAATTTAAGAATTATTTTTAACACCTATGGTACTACCTTTGTTACAATATACTTTTATTATATCGTATAGGTTTTGCGCAGACATTCACAAAAAAAAATTGTAATTGGAACTACATAAGTTACAACAAAATTTCGTCATTAATAATTACTACTATAGTTTGGTTCACGAAAGATGACTATTCAAGGTCATTTATTAACCGTATGGGGTAATATTAATTGCAGATAACTTCACTGCATTTCGTATACATAGACGTGCAACATGAACTATTTATGGATACATTTTAACTGAAAGAAACAAGTGTAATTTATTTAAAAATTATGCTCTTTTTTAAATAATGTCTTTCTCAAAAAGTTGTGCTCTTCACCTAAGTTTTTGCAAATCACAAAAACATAGATATGACAATAACTATGAAATAATAATTTGATTAAAATATCAACGTCACTGGGTAAATATTAGAAAGGGCAGAGTAGTAAGTAATTAGAAATCTGTAACTCTACGACATACGTCATTATTATTTGTAATGTGTTAGAAAGAAATGTCACCATTTAAGTATATCTGTCGCACAACAAAAACTACATATTCATACGGCAAATAATCTTTCACTTTCTAGCATGAAATATTGCTAAGCTACTAATGTATAGAGTAGTGGTGGGATCTGGATCCGGATAGTTTCGATTTCGGATCCAAAAATATTCGGGTATCCGGATAATTAAATGTTGAACTATCTGGATCTCGAATCCAAATCTCAGTATCGGATTTTGGATCCGGATCTGAGTATAGTATTTTGGATCCGGATCTGAGCATCGGATTTTGGATCAGAATCTGAGTATTGGAATTTGGATCCGAATCGGAGTATCGAATCTTGAATCCGGATCCGAATATCGAATCTTGGAAATGGATTTGAGTATCGGAGCTTAGATTCAAATATGAGTATGAGTATTGGATTTTATATATGGAATTTCAGTATCCGGATCGGTTCTCGGATTCGAATATTCTCAGTATTGAACCTTACATTCAAATATTAACATCGGGTCTCATCAAAAGCACATAATAAATCGAATCCAGAATTAAAATTTGGATCCGGATCCGTAAACAAAACATTGAATTCGGATCTGGATCTAAGTCCAGATTCGGATCCGTAAACAAAATATAGAATCCGGATTCGGATTCGGATCTAAGTTCAGATCCGGATCCAAACCCAGATCCGGATCCAAATTCGAATTAACTTTTCGAATATCCGCTTCAATATCCGAACGTCGGATATCCGAGGATCCAGATATTTTGAAATCCGGGTTCTCGGATCCAAGTTTTGTCGGATCCTCACAGCACTAGTATAGAGTGCTGTGTATTCTTTTTCGAGCAAGTGACCTTGAATAGTCATCTTTCGTAAACCAAAGTATATTATTTTTTTTTCGGCGAATGGTTTTAATAGTATATTACGTAATGAGAGATGTAAGAAGCAGATTACGTACGAGTAAAATGATAAACACACGAGACGCGTAGCGTCGAGTTTGTAATTTTACGAGTGAGTAATTGCTTTACACCTCGAATTATGTACTATACTTTTTCTACGACCACTCATTAATATTTCTAAATTGAAGCAAAATTAAGATACATAGTTATAAATTAATTATTTTTTTATTGCATTACTTACAAATTACAAATAATATTATCAACTAATTTTGTTTATAATAATTATTATTACCTTAGTAAATGTATTTGTAATCACACAAAAAAGCAGAAGTTCGAAACATCAAAAAGTTTGGTGGGTTTTATTTACAAAAATAAAGCTGCGCAACGATATTACCATGGTTACTGCTAAGCATAGGGATATACGATGAAAAATAGTTCCCTACTGCAAATTTGATTGAAATGAAATATGTATTGCTGACATAATATAATATTAATTTATAACACAAAAACATATGTCAGATAAATTTCATTCTATTATATTTAAATCTTAAATTTTATTTATCAAATTTCAATCATTTCTTACAGTTTGCCAATCAGTCCTGCCAACTTAAATTTGCTGTTCATTACGTAACACTATTCATAAGCACGAACTTACCTTGTTACCAGTCTGTTCAGTAATGACCCTCTTACAGTATTGATAGTAGAAAAAAAATATTTATATATATATATATATATATATATATATATATATATATATATATATATATAAGTTATATTTTTAAGGTTCGCGGAAGGGTTTTTAAAAAGGATTATTTATTGCAAGTCGAAAAATTATATTCGCTAATCTTTCCTTTTGTCACAAAGTTACAGTTATAATTTATTTAATTATGTTACATTTGAGTGTTTGGTATGAAATTTACATGAGACTACATCAGACTGACTAAAACTAAGTAAAATTACAAAATATATAGTTTCTCCTTTCCGGTGTCGGGTATAAACCTGGGAACTGCAACCTCAGCAATATGGGTTGTGGTAACTCCTCCCTTCTTAGAATTTGGCCTCGTCAGGAAGCTTCAGCGGCGACCTGGGGGTTGAAGTTGTTTGGTGAAGTTCAATGTCTCTGGCTGTGGACTGATTCCTTCTCGTGGATTTGAGTGGAAGTTTCCTTTTAAGATAGACTATGACAGAAATAATAGCAACAATAATAATTATAACATATAATGCTAAAACGGGGTATTTGATGCCATCTTCTTCGTATCTTGTTATATCGTCGTGCAGGGTGTCTTCTAGCTTGTTTATTGGCCTGAGTTCGGAGATGCTGTTCAATTCGATTGTAGTTTTTGGAATTTGAGTCTTATTGAAATTAATTTTGTAATTTTCAATTACTGTTGGTTTGCCAAATGTACCATGTTTGAAGTCGAGTTCCTTGTTTTGTATTTTTAACTTAAATCCATCATCTTTGATGAGGAGTATACCTTGAAGGCTTCTTATATTGTCGGCGTGACTGCATTTAGTTTCTAATTTTTCGGGGTACGGAAATATAGCCAAATATTGGTTGATTTCTTCCAAATATTCGAGATGGTTATTCTTTATCTCTAGTTTGACGAAATGACAGTTTTCGACGGTGTTTTTCGTTAGGAAGTTAGCCTCGCAAGAGTCTTCGGTTATTTCCTTGATTTTATTAGGACATTGGAATATGTTTCTTTTATTGCGGTTACACGTACCACATAGAGATCTTATTTGACCAGTTTCAGACTTCAGAATATAATCGTGATTGGGTATAATAGTAATTAAATTAGAGTTGTGTTTTGTAGGGGTAGGAATTAAATGGATTAGTTCGAAATGTGTTTCATAATTTATTGGAATTTCGATAAAATATAAAATTTTGTTGTCTTGTAATTTGCAATTAACTGAGAGTAAATTTTCAATTTCTGCAATGTTTTCCAAATTTATTTCAAATGGCAACTCATCATTGTAATATTTTGAAATTTTGTTTAGTTCCTCATAAAGGTCATTTGTTTTGATTATACTGGGGTGTATAGTGTGAAGTTTACAAAATGTGAGGGAATTTTCAATGTCCTGAAGTGTGTTAAATGTTAGTGTATACAAAGTATCCAATTGATTATAAATATCTTTAATAAATAATTTGTCGTCATTTTTTGTTCCGCTAATAGCCAAATGCATGAGTTGTTCAATTTTTAATTTTAGGGTGACTTCATTTTGTCTGATAGTGTCGACAGTCTTGTTAAAATATTTTATTATTTGGTGACTAACAGAGTATTGATGCTTAATTTGGTTGTTTAATTTAAATTGATTTTCTTGTAGGTGATTTAAAATTTTAGTGTATCTTTTATTATCTTCTTCATCCAAATTTCCTGTAATAGCTTTCACAACTGTTCCTAAACCATTGACTATACCTCGTCTTATTCGAGTGCGGGTGGATAAATGGTTGAATATTTCATCGATGTTGTTCTTTAGGTATTCTATAATTTTGTTATTATTTTCGAAGTCTTTTATAGTTATTTTGTCTGTGTTTAGTGTCTCTACAAGATTTGTGTATTGTTTATTCAGGTTTTCGTATTGTGTTTTAAGTGGAAACAGGTCATAATAGTGTACAAATGTGTGTTGTGTTCTTTGTAGTTTTGCAGGTCCGAGATTAATAGCCAAAAGTCCTGGATTGCGGGTAATGTCCTTTACATCTATTCCGTATGAGCACGGGAAGTAGATGGACCTGGAATTGCGGGATTGTTATTAATTATTTTTCTTGGTCTTTTAATGTTTGCAAGATGAATTTTGGGCTGCTTTTTGTCATTGTTTTCTGTATCAATTTCGGCTGTTTTCAAATCTTTGTTAATTGTTTTCATTTTCTCTTTCTTAAATTTTGGATTTTTTGTTTTATTGACCTTCTGTTTATTCTGTACATAAATTGTTTTTGGTATTTCCGGGAGTTCTTCGCGATTTTCATTTATTTGATTAATTGTTTTTGTTTTATTTTCTTGTAACTTATTATTAATATTTTTGTATACTAATTTAGTTCTTTCTTTATGTTTTTGAATATAATCCTGGGTTACTTGTTTTTCTAATTCATCAAGCGGTGAATTTGTTTCTAAATGACCATTAATGATTTCGACTGGTTTTAAATTTGTTGTGCTATGGTTTGTATTATTATATGCTAAAAGTGCATAATTAACTTTTTCATCTATTGAATTATTTTTAAAATTTTCCTGCATATTAAATAAACGAATATGTTCTACTAGGGTGGAATGGAATCGTTCAATTAAACCGTTAGAATTTGGATTTTGTGAGCAGGTAAAATGAATTTCAATTTTGTGGAGAGCTAATAATTCTTTTACAATACTATTTTTAAATTCGAGTCCGTTGTCTGAAGTGATAAATTTTGGTATTCCATGGTGTGAAAAGAAATGAGTTAATTTGTTTGCGATCTCGACAGCATTTGTTGAGCTAACTCTGTATGCTTGTGCATATTTGGAGAAAGCGTCAATGATAGTAAGAAATTTAGCGTTTTCAAGTGTTAATGTGTCTACGTGTAAGGTGTCTAGTGGTTTGTTAGGAGTAGTGGTGATATTTAATTTTGGTTTAATAGGATTTCTTTCATATTTTGCAGCTAAACATACTTCGCATTTATTTATGTAGTCCGTAATAATTTTTAATTGGTTAGGCCAGTAGTATCGTTTTTTAATTTGTGTATGGGTCTCGTTTATTCCACGATGGTTTGTTTTTCCTTCGTGATAATTTGTGATGACTTGTTGAATTTCGTCTTCTTGTTCTATATCTATTAATTTTGTATTACTTTTGATAAATTTGATTTCTGAATCTTTGAAATATTTTTGGAGTGCGTTACTGAATTGTTCGTAAATAGGGCTTTCGAAATAGAGATGGTATGTAGCGTTAGAGGCGACATATTGTTTTATAAAATTAACAATGTCTTGTTCGAAGTTTGTTTCCGATATTTGAACGTAAAGTCTCATTTTATCAACGTGAAATTTTTTTATTCTAGGTTTAGATGGAGAGTGTTTTACGAGAGATATAAAAATTTGATTTTTTCCAAAGTTAACTGGAGATTCGGTAATTGTTATGCCAACAATGGGGCTTTCAGGGTTTGAATGGATAGTTTGGTCAGTGTCGGGATCTTTTTGTTCGTCATCATCGGGGTTTACTATTAAAGATTGTGTGTCGTTATCAGGGTTAAAATTTTCATTAAAGTTTTCAATGTATTCAAAAAGATTTTGTGTGCCTGCATCTAGTGTGTTTATGTTTAATTCTATTCGCGAAAGTGCGTCTGCATTTGTGTTCAGCTTGCCTTTTTTGTATATTACTTCATAATCGTAATCTTCAAGTTTAGTTCTCCAACGCATGAGTTTGGAATGTGGGTCTTTTAATGAGTGAAGGTATTGTAAAGGTTTATGGTCGGTAATAATTTTGAATTTTCTTCCAAAAAGGTAATGTCTAAAATATTTAGTTGCCCATACAACGGCAAGTAATTCTTTTTCGGTGGTACTGTAATTTTGTTCCGTATCGTTCAACGTCCTGCTAGCGTATGCAATAGGAAGGTCGGAACCGATAGTGCCTTGCGATAACACAGCGCCAATGGCGTAGTCACTCGCATCTGTAGTAACGTTAAATGTTTTTGTAAAGTCTGGGTATTGGAGTATTGGTTCATTCATCAAAAGATTTTTACAAGTGTTGAAGCACTGAATGTACTCAGGGTCATTGTACTTTACTGTCGAGTCTTTCTTTAAACATTTGGTCATAGGTTTGGTTAGATGTGCGAAATATTTTATAAATCGTCTGTAATATCCTAAGAGTCCTAAAAATGCTTTAATTTGTTTTGTAGTTTTGGGGATTGGATAATTTTGAATAGCGTTGAGTTTATTAGGATTAGGTTTCACACCTTCCGGGGTTACTACATGTCCAAGATACTCTACTTCGGTTCGTAAAAATTCTGATTTGTCCAGTTGTATTTTGAGATTAGCTTTCTTTAATCGATTAAAAACTGTTTTTAAATTTTCTATATGTTCCTGAAGAGATGTACTAAATATAATGACGTCATCCAAATATACAAGGCAAATTTTGTTAACTAAATCTCTAAGTACGTTATCCATTACTCTCTGAAAAGTGGCGGGGGCATTTTTTAGTCCAAATGGCATTCGTAAAAATTCATAATGTCCGTTTTCGGTGTTAAAAGCCGTTTTCTGAATGTCTTTTCCATCCATTTCAATTTGGTGGAAACCGGATGCTAAGTCCAGTGTAGTAAAATATTGGCAACGTCCTAGTTTATCGAGTAAGTCAGTAATGTTAGGTAAGGGGTATGTGTCGTCAATAGTCTTTTCGTTTACTTTTCTGTAGTCGATAACTAAACGCCATTTACGTTTACCTGATGCATCGAGTTTTTTGGGGACTACCCAAATAGGGGAGGACCATGGAGAATTAGAGGGACGGATTATGTTTTGGTCTAGCATTTTTTGAATTTGTGTTTGTACTTCTTGTCGATGAATTTCGGGGTATCGGTACGTTTTGGTATAGACAGGTATTTCATCCTTTGTGCGTATGGAGTGTTTTATTTCATTAGTGAATGTCAATGCCTTATCGTCAGAGTGAAAAGTTTGGATAATTTCTCGGAATTAGGGGGGATTTTTATAAAATGTGATTTAGGGAGAATTTTGTGATAATGAATTTTGATTTCCTGATTTGGTGTGATTATTTTGTCATTTACCAGATCTATACTAGCATTTAATAGTTTTAAATTGTCGAGTCCTAAAAGAATGTCAAAATTTTTATGGAAGTTAAATAGATGATATTTTAATAACATGTTAGGAGAATTAAATAATTTTGATGCTGGTATTATAATACTAAAATTTTCAACTGATGTTCCGTGAGCTGTAGTAATTTTAAATGGGTCATTTTTTATTTGAGTTTTGAAAAATTTGCTTGCAATGTTTGGGTTAATAAATGAACGTGTGCTACCAGTGTCGATCAGGGCTTTTATATTTGATTCGGGGAAAACTACGAATGGTAATTCACTATGATTGTGAATAACATTCATAAGTTCGATGTTGGTTCCGAGGCTGGTATTGGAAAAAACTCGTCCTGATCAGGCTCAGTAACGTAGTAATTAGGGTTTAACTCGTTCTTGGAATAGTCTACGTTTTGATCGTCAATTTCTGGCTCTACATAATCGTCTATTTCGGTTGTAAATAATTCCTCTGCTATGTAGTTGGGTCTGTTTTGAGACGGGTAAAATTGTTGCGGACGATACGGATTGGGTGTCGCGCGTGGTGTCAGTGACTGCCTAGTGCTGATACTCATAGGCGTCGGTCTGGGGGCTTTATAGTTAGGATTTGGCCTGAAGACGTTTTGTTGGGGTTGATTATTGGGTTTAGCTATTTGATTATTAGGGTATTGAGTGCTGAATGGTTTCTTAAATTGCTGGTTTGTATGGAATTGATTATTATTTGGTTTATAGTTTTGGTTAGTGAGTGGAATAGGTCTGTATATCAGTTGTGGGTGTTGTGTTTGTCTATATTGCGTGTGTATGTTCTGTTTTTGCTTATGTTGTTGAGAGTGTTGTGAAATGTTTCTGTGTTGTAAATTTGTATGTGTACGACTATGTGTTTCGAGTTGGAAATCATTGGTTAACATGTTTAATGCAGTGTTCATGTCTTTTGGGTCTTTGGTCCTCATGAGGGTACCAAGTGGATCTTTAAGTCCACGTAATAGAATTCTAAGTGCATAGTTCTTGAAATATTGGATTAAGACGGGTCTAGCATCAATAGTAACAATAGTGCTTATATAAGAAATTTGCAAGTTTAAGATATCTTGTACACGGTTGTAAAATTCGAATGCTGATTCATTTCCTTGTTTTAACTCAGTCATTTCAATGTTTAGTGTGTACATATCTCTTTTGTCCGAGTACGTGTTAAGCAGGGCATGTTTTAAATCGTCCCACTTTGTGACTGTGGTGCTAGCGATATTTACTGCTGCATCACCTTTAATTTTCGAAAGAATGCTTGACATTAAAAATTCATTTTGGAAATCGTTAACGTCAACCAAATTATAAAATTTGTTAACAAGTTTTTCGCATATTTCCAAAAATCTGGATAATAGCTTACTGTCGCCGTGGAATTCGGGGATCATGTCTAAATAAATTTTCTCTAGTTTTGGTGGGGGTACTAATGGTACTTCTGGTTGTGTTTGTGGTTGTGCCATTTTTAAAGGTTTTTTCTTAGTTAAATTGGGGCTAAAAGTTATATAATAAGGGAATTCTGATTCTGAGTCAGATGAGCTAGTATGATTTTTTATTGATTCTAAATCAGAATCTGAGTCTGAATGGTACTGATTACTATGTGACATGTGCAACTCACAATAGAAGAATGATGATGTCCATGGATCGTGCTGCTTCCTGCTGCTCTGTGTTCGTCAGGGCCTGGTTCTGCTTCTACGATGTTCGCTCGTGGATGCGGGTGAACCTGGATTGGCACGGGATGTCTTCTTTCTTCAGTCTTCTTCAGCCTTCCGATATTCGGTTAATCGTTTGAGAACGAACGCGGATTTCACTATTCACGGAAATCGCCCGAAAAATCCGTTACGACTGCGCCAGTTATATTTTTAAGGTTCGCGGAAGGGTTTTTAAAAAGGATTATTTATTGCAAGTCGAAAAATTATATTCGCTAATCTTTCCTTTTGTCACAAAGTTACAGTTATAATTTATTTAATTATGTTACATTTGAGTGTTTGGTATGAAATTTACATGAGACTACATCAGACTGACTAAAACTAAGTAAAATTACAAAATATATAGTTTCTCCTTTCCGGTGTCGGGTATAAACCTGGGAACTGCAACCTCAGCAATATGGGTTGTGGTAACTTAGGTATATATATATATATATATATATATATATATATATATATATATATATATATATATATATATATATATATATATATATATATATATATATATATATTTAAATGGGAAACATATTTTTATATTAGCATATTTGATAGGGAATTTCATTATGAATTCAATGATAAAATATTTTTATAACGCAACCCATAATTATTTTACTAATATATAAACCGCCAATTGTTTTCCTTCTCAACGATGTATTAGTGTATTTGAGGTAATTCGAGAAAAATAAGATAATTGAGATATACGGGAAATAATAATATTTAATCCCGATGCGTAGTTTCAAAAATTTGTACACAGTGCATCAGGATTTAATTTAAAACTTTTCGGCCCGCTACGCCAAAATTTTGTCTAAATTTATAAAAAAAAATATGATGTGGCCAGCACATAACCTTTCGCCGTATATTTTACCTGGCTGTATGCATAAAGCAAAGAATATTTTTAGAAATACAAATAATATATTCATATAAGTCTATGACGTATAAACTTCTTTATTATTCAATAAGAGCATATCTCAACATAAAGCAATTTTCACATATATTTACAAAATCTATAGGATAATGTTTGAAACAAATTTAAGTTATTTAACCTAAACTTGTCACCTCCATAATAGTCACAGATCAAGAATTAAGAGATTCTCCTCTTTCATTACTCATTATTTCGATGAGATACAATTTTTCTGTATTTTACGTTGCAGAGTGGAGACCATCTTCACTTTCATCTTGTGTTTATAACATTTAAATATCGTCTTCCTTCGAGCTGAATTCTCGCTTATATCTATTCTTTACATTTAGAATTTTTATATATAAATTCATTCTATGAAGAAATTTTGTCCTACTCTTCTAATTTTTCGAGATGATTCCAATTAATTGTTGGCATTAACAGTATTTCTGAAGGGTATGTGTAATATACCTATAATATTAAATATTTAACTATTAATACATTAAGAAATAATATAATGTATGTACTTCCCAGAAAAATCTTCAGTAATGTCTCTGGATTTCTGACACTGACATTTATCTGTCAGTTACAAACATTTTAAATTTTCAATTATATTATTATAATACATATTATTTTATATATTATATTTCTTTTATCTCTAAATCTATAGAATTTATAATAAAATATTTGAATGTATGAGATAGAGAATTTAATTTTCTTTAATATTAACAAGAAAAATTTTCAAAAACTAATATTTGGAAGATTTTTTTTCAAGAATCTGCTACTGCTGATGTGGCCAGCACAATACCTTCCGTCAATTCTGGGTATCATGTGTAGGGTAAGGTCAGGGATAGATGCCCCACCTTTTTATGTTCTGATACTTTTTACAACAAAATGTAAGAAAAAAATCTGATGTGGACACCACATGACTTCCTTGTACGATTATTAAACTATACATATTTTTTTAATAATTAAATTACAAAATATTGACAGGCTTAAGCCAAGCCCTAGAAATATTTTGATATAGAACAAAAAATAATTCATTTACTACTATCATTCTTAAATTAACATTATTCTAACCCGGTTCTTTTTAAAGATAGTTTTGATTACAACAAAGAAATATTTGATTACAACAATGAATATGACTAATTTCACAATAAAAATATAATATTTGTTATGGTACGAATAATAAAATTGCACGTATTTAACGTAATTTGACAGGAACATTTTTTTTATGTTTTTGTCCTAATCCATAGCAAGCTTTATTACAAAAACAAAAAGTATATAATTTTTAAATTTACATATCTCGCTTATACAACGGGCTAATTTAATAATACTTGATGCGCTAGACGCAGAAATTAATTCTCTAAAACTTTTATTTGAAGCATTTATTTCTAAAATCAAAATAAAATCAGTTTTTTCAAGAAAAACTGTTAACAACTTCAAGTAATGTACCACTTTCGGTTAGCCTATTTTAACCAAAATCTATTATGTTATTTCGATTGACATAAAAGTCTTGTATACCAAATTTGAAAAGTTTTGGATTATATTTTAAAATAGTTTTTCATTAAAATCTATTATAGGCTTCATGTAAAGTGCCACTTCTGGAAATTCTGTAATAACCAGAAAGGGAGGTGCACAACTATATTTTATAGGAGTCCTAAATACAAAATTTCAACTTTCTACGGCTTACCGTTTTTGAGTTATGCGAGATACGTTCGTAAGTACAGACGTCACGACGAAATTAGTCAAAATGGATTCAGGGATGATCAAAATGGATATTTCCGCTGAAATCTGAAAACCGAATTTTTTCGCGATTACAATACTTCCTTTACTTACGTACAAGGAAGTAAAAAAAACCAAAAGTATGTTGTATGATAACTCAATATATATTCTTTTACTTAAACATAAAAATATACAGTTTAAAGAACAAAATAAGTTTCTCTCACAAAAAAAATTAAAAAGTAGCTTTGGCCATCTTCCCCGGACTGTGGGGATAAGATGCCCCAGTAGTTCGGGATAGATGCCCTTTCAAAAATGCCGTATATACCTTAGTGTTAATATTAAGAACAACGTAGATCTCTCCTTTTTACCTCTCGCTAAGAGAGGTATTGCATTCATGCTAAAAATCGCATATCCAGATTTTATTGAATAAGCACGTTTTAAGGTCCTTACAATCCGATTTTAACATTTTTACGATGATGTCTGTGTGTGTGTGTGTGTGGATGTGTGTGTGTGTGTGTGTGTGTGTGTGGGATGTTGGAAGGACGGTTACTCAAAAACTATAAGACTTAAAATTTGTTTAACAACGTATTTCCCAATCGGACATTCCCGGGAAGATCTGAAAAGGTTTTGGTAACAATTGGACAACCGGAAGTAGAAGATTCTTGAAAAAAAATCTTCTAAATATTATTTTTTGAAAATTTTTCTTGATAATATTAAAGAAAAATAAATTCTCTTTCTGATACATAAGGTTTTGGTAACAATTGGACAACCGGAAGTAGAAGATTCTTGAAAAAAAATCTTCTAAATATTATTTTTTGAAAATTTTTCTTGATAATATTAAAGAAAAATAAATTCTCTTTCTGATACATTTAAATATTTTTATACATATTTTATAGATTTAGAGATAAAAGGAATATAATATATAAAATAATGTTGTAATTAATTTTACAACCGAAAGGATGCCATGAAAAATAGTTGATAATTTAAATTATTTGTAACTGACAGATAAATGTCAGTGTCAGAAATAATGAGTAATGAATTAAAAATGTATTTGGAGAATCCCTTAGTTCTTGATCTGTGACTATTATGGAGATGACAAGTCTAGGTTGAAGGACTTAAATTTGTTTCAAACATTATGGGACAATGTACACCAGTACTGTAGACTAGAGTAACTTTGAATTGCGAAAAAGCTATCAAATTCTTCTCAAGTAAGTTGTAAATATTGACAAAATTACACATCGATATAAGAATAATCGGAGTGCAATCTATCCGTCACTTTATTAAAAGGAATTAGTGTTATTTAGATATAACAAGTATGAAAAAATAAAATGTAAAAGAAGATATGTAAGAATAGATGCACAATCCAGATATATACATTTTAGACCGCCCAAAATTAATGTTTTTACTAGAAGAATATGAAGAGAAAGTAAACAAAGTTGTTCGAATTGAAAATTGCTGTTACCAGCCTAATATTTATATATGGTAAACTCTACTTTGTAATTTATTGTAACATAATTTATGGTAAATATCTTTATGTTGAGACATGCTATTATTGAATAATAAAGAAGTTTATACGTCATAGATTTATATGAATATATTATTTGTATTTATAAAAATATTCTTTGCTTTATGCATACAGCCAGGTAAAATATACGGCGAGAGGTTATGTGCTGGCCACATCAGATTTTTTCTTCATTGTTAAGACTTTACCTCATAAATGACAAAGATTTTCATATTTACAACCTTTATGGGGTCATTTTTTATTTTGTATCTACTCATCTTTTCTCTTTGTATTTTTGTATTATTCTCCACACCCAACACATTCAGAATCGTCTTCTTCACTCATTTCGTTATGTTCATCCTCATAAGGCCTACTTTCATCTGTTCCTGTATCCGAGTCTATTTGTAATTTTTTCTATTCTTAGGTTGTTTCTTGTTTGCATTCAGAATCGTCTTCTTCACTCATTTCGTTATGTTCATCCTCATAAGGCCTACTTTCATCTGTTCCTGTATCCGAGTCTATTTGTAATTTTTTCTATTCTTAGGTTGTTTCTTGTTTGCATTTTGTGAATGTTGCTTCTTTAGCTTTTTCTCATTTTTCTTCTGCATTTTCCTTTTTACCTCCTTGTACGTAAGTAGGTAAAGGAAGTATTGTAATCGCGAAAAATTTTGGTTTTTGGAAATATCCATTTTGATCATCCCTGAATCCATTTTGACTAATTTCGTCGTGACGTCTGTACGTACGTACGTACGTATTTCGCATAATTCAAAAACGGTAAGCCGTAGAAAGTTGAAATTTTGAATTTAGGACTCCTATAACATCTAGTTGTGCACCTCCCTTTCTGGTTATTACACAATTTCCAGAAGTGGCACTTTACATGAAGCCTATAATAGATTTTAATGAAAAACTGTTTTAAAATATAATCCGAAACTTTTCAAATTTGGTATACAAGACTTTTATGTCAATCTAAATAACATAATAGATTTTGGTTAAAATAGGCTAACCGGAAGTGGTACATTACATGAAGTTGTTAACAGTTTTTCTTGAATAAAATGATTTTATTTTGATTTTAGAAATAAATGCTTCAAAGTCAAATAAAAGTTTTAGAGAATTAATTTCTGCGTCTATCCCATCAAGTATTATTAAATTAGCCCTTTGTATAAGCGAGATATGTAAATTTAAAAATTATATACTTTTTTGTTTTTGTAATAAAGCTTGCTATGGATTAGGACAAAAACATAAAAAAATGTTCATGTCAAATTACGTTAAATACAACAATAACAAATATTATATTTTTATTGTGAAATTAGTCATATTCATTGTTGTAATCAAATATTTCTTTGTTGTAATCAAAACTCTCTTTAAAAAGAACCGGGTTAGATTATGGTCGCTATATATATATCTTACTGTTTTGAAGTTAAAATTAATATTTTGTAATTTATTTATTTAAAAAATATGTATAGTTTAATAATCGTACAAGGAAGTCGTGTGGTATCCACATCAGATTTTTTTTATTGAAAAATTCTGAGCTTGTCAACATTGTACAAGGGGCATGTTTAACTGATGTAACCAGGACATCTTTCCCGATTGTCCGTGATAGATGCCCCGGCCAAATATCAAATTCAAAATTAGCGCCAGAATATCAATGATATCATAAACACTAACCTATACCTCATTTATATCTATTGCAACACAAAACCAATGATGAAAGTACTACAACTTAGTGTACTTGTCAAAAGAATGTATGGTGATAAATTTTACGAAGCTGATGAAATTAATTTTTGCAAATAATTTAGCTAAATAATTTTTTTTTGTGTTCAAACACGACTCACTTACTCGCACATTCTACAGCCACAACTGATAGAAGCTACTAGGGCAACCTATCGAAAAGTAGTAAAGTTATTCCACTAGGGCATCTTCGCCGGCGGGGCATCTATTCCTGACTTACCCTACAAATACCATACATAATTTTTCTCCCTAAAGATTCTTAATTCCCAGTAAAATTATTTCATAAACAAACTATGCAAATTGTACTTGACACTGACTTCTTCTTCTTCTCTAGTTTTTCCCGTTCGTTAGAGGTCGCGATTTTTTATTTTTTTCTTCCACTCATTTCTGTTTTGCGTGTCGTTCTCACTCAGTTCCCTTTCTCTCAAGTCTTCCGAAATACAGTCCTTTCATCTTATCTTTGTTCTTCCTCTGTTTCTTCAACCTTCTATTACTAACCTATTCATTCTTCTTCCAATATATGCTTCACATTTCCTCATGACATGTTCAAACCAATGTAATCATCTCTCTTGTATCTTTCTAGAAACTTGTACCACTAGAGTTATTTCCTTACCGTATCTTTCCGTGTCTTCCCCAACATCCTCATCTCTGCCACATTCATTTACTTTTCATTTATACTGACATCTATCAATTTGTATTATCTGAATATATTAGCAGTTTCTATGATTAGCATAGTTGGCTGATTTATGAAATAATATCTTTATAATTCTTTAACTCTATATCTATTATATAATATGATGTATAAATTGGAATCAAATCGTATAGAGAATAATATATTATTGAAATTATAATGACGTTAAATGTCAATAAATCATATTTAACTGTTAAAATCTTCAAATGAGGGTACTTCCGGTTCACCAATTATAACCAAAATCTAATCACTTGTTCTTCCGGATGTAAACTTAAGGAATAAGAAAAAAAATATAGTTTTTGGAATTGTGGTATTGAAGTTATGCGATCCGTAACTTTCGTCTCTCACACACACACACACACACACACACAAACACACACGCACGCACGCACGCACACACACACGCACGCACACACGCACACACACACTCACACACACACACACACACACACACACACACACACACAGACGTCATCGTACAAATGGTAAAATCGTATTATAGGGACCCTAAAACATGCTTATTCACTAAAAACTCATTGAAAATTTTTGACCAAAGACAATACCATCCTTACCTTAAGGTGACGGAAGGTAAAAAGAACGTAATTTTCAAATAAATTACACTTGTTTCATTCAGTTAAAATGTATCCATAAATATTTCATGTTGCACGTCTACGTATACGAAATGCAGTGAAGTTATCTTTTACATTTCGTTTTCTAATTCTCCTTAAAATAATTTCGACCAAAATGCATTCTTTATAAAATTGAATTAATCTCCGTTCCATTTTATGTTCCACATTTAAAAAACCTCTTAAAAACCTTACTTTACATAAGTAATTTAAAAGTATCTTATATCTTACAAAAACTCACAAGTATTATTAATGAATTTTAATACGGATATCAGATAGAACAAATATGTATGAAGACTAAGGTACCTACATATATTTCCTTAATAACCAGAATAACAATTTATGAAAAAACTTTATTCAGTAATTTTTATTCTTTATAACACCTAGTATTGCTCGTGGCATTCAATAAAATAAATTTTCGATGATTTACTATATAATTTCCATGCATCCGTTATATTTATAAAAAATTGCTTAGAATAATAATTATTATACGTTGCAGTAATTTTGTCACGTCGCGAGTTGTAAACACATTTCGAATTGACTTATTACTTATTTTTTCATCCTCTCTCAGATCAGAAGGCTAAAATAGACTAACGCAGAAATTTAAAATAGGTATGAAATTTTCTTTCATATTATGTATTACACGATTATGCCGATTAGTGATTCAGTGGTATCAAACACTTCCATTTGCATGAAATATCTCTAACTTTTGGAACATCTCCAAATCGGTTTATTTCTCATTTTTGTATCAACCATTCCTACAGTAATTAAAGATACCTACAATATAGCGATTTGACTTTGCCACAAAATTATATTTCAAATCATTTCTTACGATTATCTGGTGAGCGGTTTGCTTTTTTACCTCCAGCTACCCTTGGTAAGGGAGGTATAGGGATCGTGCTAAAAATCGCATATCGAGATTTTGGTAAATGAGTTCGTTTTAAGGTCCCTAGAATCCAAGTTTAACATTTCACGATAATGTCTGTGTGTATGTGTATGTGTATGTGTATGTATATGTATATGTATATGTATATGTATATGTATATGTATATGTATATGTATATGTATATGTATATGTATATGTATATGTATATGTATATGTATATGTATATGTATATGTATATGTATATGTATATGTATATGTATATGTATATGTATATGTATATGTATATGTATATGTATATGTATATGTATATGTATATGTATATGTATATGTATATGTATATGTATATGTATATGTATATGTATATGTATATGTATATGTATATGTATATGTATATGTATATGTATATGTATATGTATATGTATATGTATATGTATATGTATATGTATATGTATATGTATATGTATATGTATATGTATATGTATATGTATATGTATATGTATATGTATATGTATATGTATATGTATATGTATATGTATATGTATATGTATATGTATATGTATATGTATATGTATATGTATATGTATATGTATATGTATATGTATATGTATATGTATATGTATATGTATATGTATATGTATATGTATATGTATATGTATATGTATATGTATATGTATATGTATATGTATATGTATATGTATATGTATATGTATATGTATATGTATATGTATATGTATATGTATATGTATATGTATATGTATATGTATATGTATATGTATATGTATATGTATATGTATATGTATATGTATATGTATATGTATATGTATATGTATATGTATATGTATATGTATATGTATATGTATATGTATATGTATATGTATATGTATATGTATATGTATATGTATATGTATATGTATATGTATATGTATATGTATATGTATATGTATATGTATATGTATATGTATATGTATATGTATATGTATATGTATATGTATATGTATATGTATATGTATATGTATATGTATATGTATATGTATATGTATATGTATATGTATATGTATATGTATATGTATATGTATATGTATATGTATATGTATATGTATATGTATATGTATATGTATATGTATATGTATATGTATATGTATATGTATATGTATATGTATATGTATATGTATATGTATATGTATATGTATATGTATATGTATATGTATATGTATATGTATATGTATATGTATATGTATATGTATATGTATATGTATATGTATATGTATATGTATATGTATATGTATATGTATATGTATATGTATATGTATATGTATATGTATATGTATATGTATATGTATATGTATATGTATATGTATATGTATATGTATATGTATATGTATATGTATATGTATATGTATATGTATATGTATATGTATATGTATATGTATATGTATATGTATATGTATATGTATATGTATATGTATATGTATATGTATATGTATATGTATATGTATATGTATATGTATATGTATATGTATATGTATATGTATATGTATATGTATATGTATATGTATATGTATATGTATATGTATATGTATATGTATATGTATATGTATATGTATATGTATATGTATATGTATATGTATATGTATATGTATATGTATATGTATATGTATATGTATATGTATATGTATATGTATATGTATATGTATATGTATATGTATATGTATATGTATATGTATATGTATATGTATATGTATATGTATATGTATATGTATATGTATATGTATATGTATATGTATATGTATATGTATATGTATATGTATATGTATATGTATATGTATATGTATATGTATATGTATATGTATATGTATATGTATATGTATATGTATATGTATATGTATATGTATATGTATATGTATATGTATATGTATATGTATATGTATATGTATATGTATATGTATATGTATATGTATATGTATATGTATATGTATATGTATATGTATATGTATATGTATATGTATATGTATATGTATATGTATATGTATATGTATATGTATATGTATATGTATATGTATATGTATATGTATATGTATATGTATATGTATATGTATATGTATATGTATATGTATATGTATATGTATATGTATATGTATATGTATATGTATATGTATATGTATATGTATATGTATATGTATATGTATATGTATATGTATATGTATATGTATATGTATATGTATATGTATATGTATATGTATATGTATATGTATATGTATATGTATATGTATATGTATATGTATATGTATATGTATATGTATATGTATATGTATATGTATATGTATATGTATATGTATATGTATATGTATATGTATATGTATATGTATATGTATATGTATATGTATATGTATATGTATATGTATATGTATATGTATATGTATATGTATATGTATATATATACTTATAAATGGTATGTTAATAAGCCCGAGATACTAAAGGACCGCTGTTGCACCCACTGTTAGAAATACTAAAAGGGGTGTATATTTAAAAGTTATAGTTACATTTCATTAAATTTAAACGAAATTCACTTAGAGGGGTAACTTTTTACTTGATATTGGTTCATTTTATATTTGCAGTTCCTTGCGTAGCCCGAGGGTATACAAGATATAATTATTACGTTATAAAGCCTTTTTATATACAAATTGCTATCTTACGGTCATTGTGTATCCCGACAGTGTTGCCGCTTTTATCACCATTTTTCTACACCTGCATGTGTTAACGCATAGAAAACTACAAGAGATTTGCCACCCGAGGTATCACTGGTTATAGTCATACGTATTTGTATTTATCTGAGTACATATTATACCCTAGAAAACTAAGTTTCATCGAACTTTTAAGTAGAATCTGTAGTATTACTTGATTTTATGGATCTGATCCGCACAGATCGTTTTTGTCTTTTGTGTCAATTAAATATTAAAATATATACGCTCATTTTATCTGAAAATTAATGAATAGGCAATCCATGTTACATTTCATAAGTGACTTGGTTTTTAAAATTTTGTTTTGCTCTTGTACCTATTGTGATATTTCGATTTAAAGTACTAATATTTACCAAGTGGCTTATGAAATGTAACCCGTTTTGTTTCTTCGTAAAATTTCAAGCGGGAACATATAAAATGGGCATGCTGTATAAATATAAAGGGCCCATTCCGTAAACATGCTAGATAATATCATTTCGAAAATAATTTCAAATTTCCTAAGTTAATGACAATTTAATAAATTATAATTATTAATACATGCTACTTCATTGAATAAATAATGATCTTAATTTGAAGTTTTTTCTACGAGAGAATAATAATTTAGTAAAGTAATAGTAGTAACAAATAATATATCAATATCCAATATAATAATAATAATAATAGATGAGGGCATCAACTGCTGAGGTTATTAGCCCATATACTAATCAAAAAGTATAATATAAATAAATATATGGGACATATACTATTATATAAGTATTACAAATAGAAGTATAACAATAATATAGAAAAAGGTAACATGTAAATAAATACATAAAATAAATATACATATGTATACGAGATGAACAAAACCCACATGCATAAAATACAATAAATATAGGAAAAATAAGTATTTACGCATACTTATGTATACGTATAATGAGAAAAATAGAAAAGAATACAAGAATTACATAAAGAAAATTTTAACGAGATGAAAAAAAAAGACAAGTCTATAACTTTTCATATATATTTACCGCACGCAAAAACTTCAGAACATTACGGATCTTATCAGAGTCTGTTAGAATAAAGGAAAGGTCTTGATCTAAATGATATAGTCGCCTGAGTAGATCATACTGTGGACATGCAACAAGAATGTGTTCAACTGTCAGAGCAGTATCACATCTGTTGCACATAGGGGCATTATCCCGATTTAAACGGTACCCATGTGTCAGACTTGTATGACCCATTCTCAGACGATGGATCTTGACTTGATCCCTTCTGGTAAGATCATTCGGCAATAAATATGGCGCAACCAACGGCTTAATGGTTTTTAGATGGTTCTGAACCCCATCCCATGTGCGCTGCCACAAAGCCAATACCTCTTTCTTCAGATGAAGACTTATATCTGAAGATTTATACATTACGACATCAACAGAGTTACTATCAGCGGCAAAACGTGCTGCCTCATCAGCCAATTCGTTACCTCTAATGCCGACGTGACTTGGCACCCAAAGAAAATAAATATCTCTCCCTGTCTCATGAAGATGTTTCATGAGGGACAAGATATGCTGAATAATTGGGTCAACAGTAAAAGGGTTTGAAATGGCTTGTAGGACACTCAAAGAATCACTTACTACGAGGAACTTCCTAGAAGTTCTGACGAACTCGCAGTAGCGTAGAGCTTGCCAGATAGCATAGGACTCTGCTGTGTAGATAGAAGTTAGAAGAGGCATTGACCATGAGTGCTGTGTGTTATCGACTGAAATTGCGCAACCAGTACCATGGTGGGTTTTAGAACCATCCGTATAAATTACCATCGTGTTTTTGTATCCGTGCAGAACCTCTAGAAACCTTGACTGTATCATTATCGGGGGACTGTTGGACTTGTCGTACATACTTAGTATGTAGTTAGTTCTAGGTAATGGAACCAACCACGGCGGTACTTCAGATTCACCTACAGGAATCGATAATGGTATATCAAAGTTTATTTGGTCTAGAAGCTCTTTCGCGCGGATACCAGCGGGTCTGGTTTGAATTTGTCGTGGATTGCACCAATTATCACTCCGAAAGAAAGTGCTGAAGTTCTTGTGTTGCGGTAATGACTTGATTTTAGAAACATAAAGCAGCAGAAACTTTTTACGTCTGACATCAAGTGGCGTCAGTCCTGACTCTGAATACAAATTTAATGTGGGGGTACTGGGAAACGCACCAAGAGCGTATCGTAGAGCCTGGTTGTGGATTGAGTCTAGCCTGTTGAGGGTTGTACGTTTTGCCGAGGCATAGACGACACACCCGTAATCAATCTTTGATAAAACCAGAGATTGGTACACCCGTTTAAGAGTTTTGGGTTCTGCTCCCCATTTAGTACCCGCCAACATTTTTATAATGTTTAGAGCTTTAAGACAAACAGTCCTTAGCTCTTCAACATGTAATTTCCAAGTTAGCCTTGGATCGAAATAGAGTCCCAGGAATCTGACGCTATTGACGATTTTAATAGTATTATCCCTCATAAAAAGGAGTGGTCCATAGTGTGGTCGGTTTAGGCGACAAAAGTGCATGCACTGGGTTTTTTCACGAGAGAACCTGAATCCAATTTTGTCAGCCCTCCGGGTAATGCTGTTAATTGCAGATTGCAAAATTCTGTTGATGTCACCCATCTTCTTACCAGAACAGAAAATGGCGAGATCATCAACATACAGACACATACCTACAGAGCTGACAAAGGACACAAGCTCATTTACCGCAATGGCAAAAAGTGTGACGCTCAAAACAGAGCCTTGGGGTACTCCATTCTCTAATATCCTTGAGGATGATAGAGAAGTACCGACCCGAACTCTAAATTTGCGTTCTGCCAGAAAAGAAGAAATAAGTTGCGGCAAATTACCACGGAAACCCCAGCCATGTAGCTTCTTAAGAATGTGATACCGCCATGTCATATCATAGGCCTTCTCCAGATCAAAGAACACTGCAACCAAGTGTTCTTTATTATTGAAAGCAGTGAGAATTGCATCTTCTAGATATACGAGATGATCAACGGTGGATCTGAATTTGCGAAACCCGGCCTGGTGATCTGACAGAAAATGATTGGTTTCCAGAATCCACATAAGGCGGTTGTTGATCATTCTCTCGAATATCTTTCCGATGCAAGACGTTAAACTGATCGGCCTATGATTTGACGGTATCGATAGGTCTTTTCCGACCTTAGGGATAGGGATGACAATGGCTTCCTTCCACTTCTCAGGATATGAACCTTCTTGCCAGAGCATATTGTATACGGAAAGCAAGTGTAGTTTAAAATCAAGGGTTAAATTTTTGAGCATATCGTTGGTAATTCTATCTAAGCCTGGAGATGACGACTTCGATTGGCTGAGAGCATATTCCAGTTCCATAAGTACGAATGCAGCATTATAATTAAGAATTTCAGTAGTGCTGAAATCTAGCGGTACTTCCCTGTCCGCTTTTGAGTTTTGAAACTCAGGTACATAATTTGAAGAGCTGCTAGTACTTTGGAACTGGTCGGCCATTATTTCCGCGATAGCGGATGGATCATCTGTATAAGTTCCATCATGCAGGTTTAGGCAAGTTATACCTGTAGAATTACCATGCCCAGCGATACGTTTAATCCTTGACCAACACTCTTGTGTTGTGGTATTGGACGAAATACCAGAAACATATTCGTCCCAAGATTTTCGCTTGCTTTCCAATATACAACGTCGTGCTAGTGCTCTGGCTTTTTTAAAAAGAATAAGGTTCTCCTGAGTGGGAATCCGTTTGAAGCGGTTGAAAGCCATTTTTTTATCCCGGACCAACTCTTGAATTTCGCGGTTCCACCAGGGAACCGACCTTCTTTGAGCTTTGGACTTGCTCTGAGGGATTGCAGTTTCTGCTGCTAAGAAAATATTTTGTGTTAGTTCTTCTACATTCATATAGGTGTTATTAGTCAGGGGTGGAATTTTAAGGGATGCCTTGAAACATGACCAATCGGCTTTACTCATTAACCAACTTGGCGCAAACACTTGTTCACACATAGGAGTGTCTGTAGTGATCACTATAGGAAAGTGATCACTCCCATGTAGATCATCAAGTGCCCGCCAAGAGTAACGAGTTGATAATGTTGAAGAGAGTATAGTTAGGTCGATACAAGAAAAGGTCCCTGATCGGGCATTAAAATATGTAGGTGAACCATCATTTACTAGAACAAGATTTGGATCATCAAGCAGGTTCTCAACAATTCTACCCCTTGGATCAATATGCCCAGATCCCCATATGAAATGGTGAGCATTGAAATCTCCCAGAAGAATAAAGGGAGTGGGAAGTTGCTGAATAATAGCTTGAATGTCAGTCAAATCCCAGTTGGCATCAGGTAAATATATGTTACAGATAGTAACGTTAAATGGGGCTGACATTCGTATAGCAATCGCTTGAAGATTAGTGTTGAGATTAACCTGTTTGAAATTCGCATCTTGTCTTATGATAATCGCCACACCTCCGTTGACCCGGATATGGGGTGCAGAATCGAACCTAACTATACTATAATTCTTCAATGAGTAAGCCTGGCCTGGTGTAAAGTGTGTTTCTTGAAGGCACGTACATATCGGATTAAATTCCGATAGTAGCATCTTCAAGTCACAATAATGAAAGACGCATCCCCTAATATTCCACTGAATAATATTATTCATGACTTATAATGTTATGTTGAAGAACTAAACAGGTTTCCTTGGTTTGCCTATAGGCCAACCCTTCTTTTTCTTTTGCTGCTGCGAAGGTGCAGAGCTAAGGGAAAGATCTTCGTCGGAAGAAGAAACAATAGTAGTTGCCATATTCTTTTCCTTTGTAGGAATGATAGAAGAAGGGCCAGAAGAAATAGGCACAAAAGAAGAATTAGTAGAATTTGCTTTTTTCTTCTCTTGTGTAGGAATTTTAGATGGAGTCGAAATAGTATTACAGGAGATAAGAGGTGCACTTTGTTTGGCATTAAAAATTTCTTTTGTAACAAAGACACTTTTTAATGCTTGAACAAGATGAGGAATTACTTGCTGCGCAAAAGAAGTAGGATCCGGTGTTACTAAAGCTGATGCTTTGTTAGCATAAGTCATACCGGCCGGTGTAGGAATAACAACCTTCTTCTTTGCTTCAAAATAAGTAATATTCTCCTTTACTTTGAGCTCTTGGATGGCAACCTCTTGCCTATAAAGTGGGCAAATTTTGGAACGAGCAGAGTGGTCTCCTGCACAGTTAATACATTTAATGGGTTCCATGCAAGGGGTTCCTTCATGCAAGACCTTTCCACATATACAAATGTGTGGACTATTGCACCGTGCAGCTGTGTGTCCGAACTTTTGACAACGGAAGCAGCGCATCGGTGCAGGGACATACATGCGTATAGGGAGGGACATATACGCTACTTTTAACTTAGCTGGAAGTTTCGGGGTATTGAAGGTTAAGATGTGATTCGGCGTGTCTTTGAATTCACCATTCATTCTAGACTTAATTCGCCTTACCTCAATTACACCCTGTTCCCGTAGCTCAGAGCATATCTCCTCCACTGTACAATTCAAGAGGTCTTTGCAATAAATTACACCCCTACGTGTTCTGTGAGGGACCACTTCTATTCCCATATCTCCCATTTTTATTACTTTTAATAATTTTTTTGCTTGAGGAGCTGAAACTGTCTCCACAAGTAGACCATCTTTAATTTTCTTTATGATTTTCAAATCTCCTACCAATCCAAATAGTAATTTTTGTATAAGAAAAGGGCTAACTTTTTCAAAATTACCACTAAGTCTTTGAATGACCAAGAACCGGGGTACTACCTCCTTTTCTTGGTTCATATCAATAGTGAGGTTACTAGGCGTACCCTCACAAGAAATTTTGTTTTTTGACGGGGTCTTCTCCCCGGGAGCTTTTGACACGGCTCCAAGCGCACCGTTTTTGGAGGACGGCGAACCAGACAGCGGCTTTGAAAATTTCATGTTCATTTATAATGAACTTTCGGTCTTTGGTATCCCCACCCTCCATGGAGTCTCAAAAGGGACACTAATACCGCAAACCGGTATAGTGTCAGGGCTTCCCAAAGACTATAGCAATCCCAGAGAGCAGCAGGGCCAGTCCACGGGAGAGATCACGATGGGGCCGCTAAGTCCTCGTGCACGCCCGCTTCCCGGTGATCCCGCCACATCCCCAAGACTACTCACCCCCCAGCCTCGTAACGGGATGGGAACCGATTGGCCTCAGGTGGGTTAGCCTGCGACCTCCCGTTTAGGTGAATTCAGGGCCAAAGTAGTGTGTTGAGGCTTCCTCAACTACCAGGATCCCCTCCTCCACCGACGCGGGTCACCGCACACGGTCAACATGCAGGTAGGTATGAAAGAAATCTGTGCACGGACGATCACCTACTAATCGACCGATTATATGAAATCGTCAGGTCCCGTTAGTTTCACCTTTGCTGGCAACAAAGGCTACTGAGCCCCCCCACCACGACAAGGTGGGACCGCGGGGGGGAATAATAATAATAATAATAATAATAATAATAATAATAATAATAATAATAATAATAATAATAATAATAATAATAATAATAATAATAATAATAATAATAATAATAATAATAATAATAATAATAATAATAATAATAATAATAATAATAATAATAATAATAATAATAATAATAATAATAATAATAATAATAATAATAATAAACCCCCAGGGGGTAGGTTCCCAGAATTGGAACCTACTACGGGGAGTGGCGTCCCCGGGGCCCCGAGCTACGAGGGGAGAGTGCCTCTACTTTTGGGGAGTAGCGACCCCACGTATCCCTCAGCTATGTGTGGCAGTCCCACACAACCGCCTTAGGGTCAGCAACCCGACAGGTGTGTATATAAAAAATAGCTCCTGTGACAAGAAGTCAATGCCGAGGCGGGCCGGGTGAGCAGGACCCGGATCGGAACCGTCATGAGGATAGGCCTGCACCAACCCAAAGCAATGTCAGAGGACAACGATTAAACAGAGGCACTAACAACCCCACCATTGTCTCACAATCTTGTGTACGTGTTGCAGAGGTATCATCCCAGCCCACTGCACAAGCCAGAGTCAAGCAGCGAACCAAATGGTCCATAGAAATGAATACCTTTTTATACCGCTGCTACTTACAAATAACAAAGATGGAATCCATTAAAGTACCATACAGCACTGAACTACACAGACGGGTCACACAAGAATTCCCTGAACTAAAGGGAAAAAAACAACTTACCTCATTGATGTGGCTATTCCAGCAGCGAATAACATCAGCAAGACACAATCCAAAAAAATCGAAAAGTACTTAGACCTGGCCCAAGAGATCAAAACAATATGGAATCAGCAACGCGTAGAAATCGTCCCCATTGTAATCGGAGCAACCTGCGAAATTCCTTTTAAACTATATGAAGGACTAAAAACTCTTAAAATCCCAGAAAAGACTTACCTCAGTATGCAGAAAAGCGTGGCCCTCAACACATGCAACATCGTCAGGAAGGTGATGAACCGGTCAATGCCCGAAGATTCCACCCAAGCAGAGATTAAGGACCGAACGACCATCGAGACGGATGAGTAGCCTAACCACCGACTGGTGCCATCCCCTGAAAGCCCAAATAAAATAAAATATGTACTTTGTAATACTATCAATGCAATGTATTTCACTTACCTCATCTCACAAAATTTATTGTATATATACTTGCCTAAAATAGGCCGTTTTGTACATGATTCCTGTATAAAAGCAGAGAGAAATAAACGAATAATAATAATAATAATAATAATAATAATAATAACAATAATAATAATAATTTTTTAACTAGAAGAGGGCATCAACTGCTGAGGTTATTAGCCCATATACTAATCAAAAAGTATAATATAAATAAATATACGGGACATATACTTTATATAAGTATTACAAATAGAAGTATAATAATAATTTTGAAAAAGGTAACATGTAAATAAATATATAAAATAAATATACATATATATACGAGATCAACAAAACCCACATGCATAAAATACAATATATAAATATAAGTATTTACGCATACTTATGTATACGTATAATGAGAAAAATAGAAAAGAATACAAGAATTACATAAAGAAAATTTTAATGAGATGAAAAAATAGACAAGTCTATAACTTTTCATATATATTTACCGCACGCAAAAACTTCAGAACATTACGGATCTTATCAGAGTCTGTTAGAATAAAGGAAAGGTCTTGATCTAAATGATATAGTCGCCTGAGTAGATCATACTGTGGACATGCAACAAGAATGTGTTCAACTGTCAGAGCAGTATCACATCAGGTGCACATAGGGGCATTATCCCGATTTAAACGGTACCCATGTGTCAGACTTGTATGACCCATTCTCAGACGATGGATCTTGACTTGATCCCTTCTGGTAAGATCATTCAGCAATAAAACTGGCGCAACCAACGGCTTAATGGTTTTCAGATGGTTCTGAACCCCATCCCATGTGCGCTGCCACAAAGCCAATACCTCTTTCTTCAGATGAAGACTTATATCTGAAGATTTATACATTACGACATCAACAGAGTTACTATCAGCGGCAAAACGTGCTGCCTCATCAGCCAATTCGTTACCCCTAATGCCGACGTGACTTGGCACCCAAAGAAAATAAATATCTCTCCCTGTCTCATGAAGATGTTTCATGAGGGACAAGATATGCTGAATAATTGGGTCAACAGTAAAAGGATTTGAAATGGCTTGTAGGACGCTCAAAGAATCGCTTACTACGAGGAACTTCCTAGAAGTTCTGACGAACTCGCAGTAGCGTAGAGCTTGCCAGATAGCATAGGACTCTGCTGTGTAGATAGAAGTTAGAAGAGGCATCGACCATGAGTGCTGTATGTTATCGACAGCAATTGCGCAACCAGTACCATGGTGCGTTTTAGAACCATCCGTATAAATTACCATCATGTTTTTGTATCCGTGCAGAACCTCAAGAAACCTTGACTGTATCATTATCGGGGGACTGTTGGACTTGTCGTACATAGTTAGTATGTAGTTAGTCCTAGCTAATGGAACCAACCACGGCGGTACTTCAGATTCCCCTACAGGAATCGATAATGGTATGTCAAAGTTTATTTGGTCTAGAAGCTCTTTCGCGCGGATACCAGCGGGTCTGGTTTGAATTTGTCGTGGATTGCACCAATTATCACTCCGAAAGAAAGTATTGAAGTTCTTGTGTTGCGGTAAGGACTTGATTTTAGAAACATAAAGCAGCAGAAACTTTTTACGTCTTACATCAAAATAATAATAATAATAATAATAATAATAATAATAATAATAATAATAATAATAATAATATTAATAATAATAATAATAATAATAATATTAATAATAATAATAATAATAATAATAATAATAATAATAATAATAATAATAATAATAATAATAATAATAATAATAATAATAATAATAATAATAATAATATTTTTTTTTTTTAACTAGAAGAGGGCATCAACTGCTGAGGTTATTAGCCCATATACTAATCAAAAAGTATAATATAAATAAATATACGGGACATATACTTTATATAAGTATTACAAATAGAAGTATAATAATAATTTTGAAAAAGGTAATATGTAAATAAATATATAAAATAAATATACATATATATACGAGATCAACAAAACCCACATGCATAAAATACAATATATAAATATAAGTATTTACGCATACTTATGTATACGTATAATGAGAAAAATAGAAAAGAATACAAGAATTACATAAAGAAAATGTTAATGGGATGAAAAAAAAAGACAAGTCTATAACTTTTCATATATATTTACCGCACGCAAAAACTTCAGAACATTACGGATCTTATCAGAGTCTGTTAGAATAAAGGAAAGGTCTTGATCTAAATGATATAGTCGCCTGAGTAGATCATACTGTGGACATGCAACAATAATGTGTTCAACTGTCAGAGCAGTATCACATCTGTTGCACATAGGGGCATTTTCCCGATTTAAACGGTACCCATGTGTCAGACTTGTATGACCCATTCTCAGACGATGGATCTTGACTTGATCCCTTCTGGTAAGATCATTCGGCAATAATACTGGCGCAACCAATGGCTTAATGGTTTTTAGATGGTTCTGAACCCCATCCCATGTGCGCTGCCACAAAGCCAATACCTCTTTCTTCAGATGAAGTCTTATATCTGAAGATTTATACATTACGACATCAACAGAGTTACTATCAACGGCAGATCGTGCTGCCTCATCAGCCAATTCGTTACCCCTAATGCCGACGTGACTTGGCACCCAAAGAAAATAAATATCTCTCCCTGTCTCATGAAGATGTTTCATGAGGGACAAGATATGTTGAATAATTGGGTCAACAGTAAAAGGGTTTGAAATTGCTTGTAGGACGCTCAAAGAATCGCTTACTACGAGGAACTTCCTAGAAGTTCTGACGAACTCGCAGTAGCGTAGGGCTTGCCAGATAGCATAGGACTCTGCTGTGTAGATAGAAGTTAGAAGAGGCATTGACCATGAGTGCTGTGTGTTATCGACAGCAATTGCGCAGCCAGTACCATGGTGGGTTTTAGAACCATCCGTATAAATTACCATCGTGTTTTTGTATCCGTGCAGAACCTCTAGAAACCTTGACTGTATCATTATCGGGGGACTGTTGGACTTGTCGTACATAGTTAATATGTAGTTAGTCCTAGCTAATGGAACCAACCACGGCGGTACTTCAGATTCCCCTACAGGAATCGATAATGGTATATCAAAGTTTATTTGGTCTAGAAGCTCTTTCGCGCGGATACCAGCGGGTCTGGTTTGAATTTGTCGTGGATTGCACCAATTATCACTCCGAAAGAAAATACTGAAGTTCTTGTGTTGCGGTAAGGACTTGATTTTAGACACATAAAGCAGCAGAAACTTTTTACGTCTTACATCAAGTGGCGTCAGTCCTGACTCTGAATACAAATTTAATGTGGGGGTACTGGGAAATGCACCAAGAGCGTACCGTAGAGCCTGGTTGTGGATTGAGTCTAGTCTATTGAGGGTTGTACGTTTTGCCGAGGCATAGACGACACACCCGTAATCAATCTTTGATAAAACCAGAGATTGGTACACCCGTATAAGGGTTTTGGGCTCTGCTCCCCATTTAGTACCCGCCAACATTTTTATAATGTTGAGAGCTTTAAGACAAACAGTCCTTAGCTCTTCAACATGTAATTTCCAAGTTAGCCTTGGATCGAAATATAGTCCCAGGAATCTGACGCTATTGACGATTTTAATAGTATTATCCCTCATAAAAAGGAGTGGTCCATAGTGTGGTCGGTTTAGGCGACAGAAGTGCATGCACTGGGTTTTTTCGCGAGAGAACCTGAATCCAATTTTGTCAGCCCTCCGGGTAATGCTGTTAATTGCAGATTGCAAAGTTCTGTTGATGTCTCCCATCTTCTTACCAGAACAGAAAATGGCGAGATCATCAACATACAGACACATACCTACAGAGCTGACAAAGGACACAAGCTCATTTACCGCAATGGCAAAAAGTGTGACGCTCAAAACAGAGCCTTGGGGTACTCCATTCTCTAATATCCTTGAGGATGATAGAGAAGTACCGACCCGAACTCTAAATTTGCGTTCTGCCAAAAAAGAAGAAATAAGTTGCGGCAAAGTACCACGGAAACCCCAGCCATGTAGCTTCTTAAGAATGTGATACCGCCACGTCATATCATAGGCCTTCTCTAGATCAAAGAACACTGCAACCAAGTGTTCTTTATTGTTGAAAGCAGTGAGAATTGCATCTTCCAGATATACGAGATGATCAACGGTGGATCTGAATTTGCGAAACCCGGCCTGGTGATCTGACAGAAAATGATTGGTTTCCAGAATCCACATAAGACGGTTGTTGATCATTCTTTCGAATATCTTTCCGATGCAAGACGTTAAACTGATCGGCCTATGATTTGACGGTATCGATAGGTCTTTTCCGACCTTAGGGATAGGGATGACAATGGCTTCCTTCCACTTCTCAGGATATGAACCTTCTTGCCAGAGCATATTGTATACGGAAAGCAAGTGTATTTTAAAATCAAGGGTTAAATTTTTGAGCATATCGTTGGTAATTCTATCTAAACCTGGAGATGACGACTTCGATTGGCTGAGAGCATATTCCAGTTCCATAAGTACGAATGCAGCGTTATAATTAAGAATTTCAGTAGTGCTGAAATCTAGCGGTACTTCCCTGTCCGCTTTTGAGTTTTGAAACTCAGGTATATAATTTGAAGAGCTGCTAGTACTTTGGAACTGGTCGGCCATTATTTCCGCGATAGCGGATGGATCATCTGTATAAGTTCCATCATCCAGTTTTAGGTACGTTATACCTGTAGAATTACCATGCCCAGCGATACGTTTAACCCTTGACCAACACTCTTGAGTTGTGGTACTGGACGAAATGCCAGAAACATATTCGTCCCAAGATTTTCGCTTGCTTTCCAATATACAACGTCGTGCTAGTGCTCTGGCTTTCTTAAAAAGAATAAGGTTCTCCTGAGTGAGAATCCGTTTGAAGCGGTTAAAAGCCATTTTTTTATCCCGGACCAACTCTTGAATTTCGCGGTTCCACCAGGGTACCGACTTTCTTTGAGCTTTGGACTTGCTCTGAGGGATTGCAGTTTCTGCTGCTAAGAAAATATTTTGTGTTAGTTCTTCTACATTTATATTGGTGTTATTAGTCATGAGTGGAATTTTAAGGGATGCCTTGAAACATGGCCAATCGGCTTTACTCATTAACCAACTTGGCGCAAACACTTGTTCACACATAGGAGTGTCTGTAGTGATCACTATAGGAAAGTGATCACTCCCATGTAGATCATCAAGTGCCCGCCAAGAGTAACGAGTTGATAATGTTGAAGAGAGTATAGTTAGGTCGATAGAAGAAAAGGTCCCTGAACGGGCATTAAAATATGTAGGTGAACCATCATTTATCAGAACAAGATTTGGATCATCAAGCAGGTTCTCAACAATTCTACCCCTTGGATCAATATGCCCAGATCCCCATATGAAATGGTGGGCATTGAAATCTCCCAGAAGAATAAAGGGAGTGGGAAGTTGCTGAATAATAGCTTGAATGTCAGTCAAATCCCAGTTGGCGTCAGGTAAATAGATGTTACAGATAGTAACGTTAAATGGGGCTGACATTCGTATAGCAATCGCTTGAATATTATTGTTGAGATTAACCTGTTTGAAATTCGCATCTTGTCTTATAATAATCGCCACACCTCCATTGACCCGGATATGGGGTGCAGAATCGAACCTAACTATACTGTAATTCTTCAATGAGTAAGCCTGGCCTGGTGTAAAGTGTGTTTCTTGCAGGCACGTACATATCGGATTAAATTCCGATAGTAGCATCTTCAAGTCACAATAATGAAAGACGCATCCCCTAATATTCCACTGAATAATATTATTCATGACTTATAATATAATGTAGAAGAACTATACAGGCTTTCTTGGTTTGCCAAGAGGCCAACCCTTCTTTTTCTTTTGCTGCTGCGAAGATACAGAGCAAAGAGAAAGATCTTCGTCAGAAGAAGAAACAATACAAGAAGTATTTGCCCTTATCTTTTCCTTGGTAGGAATGAAAGAAGGAGAAGGGCCAGGAAAAATAGGCACAAAAGAAGAATTAGTAGAATTTGCTTTTTCTTCTCTTGTGTAGGAATTTGAGATGGAGTCGAAATAGGATTACAGGTGATAAGAGGTGCACTTTGTTTGGCATTAAAAATTTCTTTTGTAACAAAGACACTTTTTAATGCTTGAACAAGATGAGGAATTACTTGCTGCGCAAAAGAAGTAGGATCCGGTGTTACTAAAGCTGATGCTTTGTTAGCATAAGACATACTGGCCGGTGTAGGAATAACAACTTTCTTCTTTGCTTCAAAATAAGTAATATTCTCCTTTACTTTGAGCTCTTGGATGGCAACCTCTTGCCTATAAAGTGGGCAAATTTTGGAACGAGCAGAGTGGTCTCCTTCACAGTTAATACATTTAATGGGTTCCATGCAAGGGGTTCCTTCATGCAAGACCTTTCCACATATACAAATGTGTGGACTATTGCACCGTGCAGCTGTGTGTCCGAACTTTTGACATCGGAAGCAGCGCATCGGTGCAGGGACATACATGCGTACAGGGAGGGACATATACGCTACTTTTAACTTAGCTGGAAGTTTCGGGGTATTGAAGGTTAAGATGTGATTTGGTGTGTCTTTGAATTCACCATTAATTCGAGACTTAATTCGCCTTACTTCAATTACACCCTGTTCCCGTAGCTCAGAGCATATCTCCTCCACTGTACAATTCAAGAGGTCTTTGCAATAAATTACACCCCTACATACATTAAGTGTTCTGTGAGGGACCACTTCTATTCCCATATCTCCCATTTTTATTAATTTTAATAATTTTTTTGCTTGAGGAGCTGAAACTGTCTCCACAAGTAGTCCATCTTTAATTTTCTTAATGGTTTTTAAATCTCCTACCAATCCAAAAAGTAATTTTTGTAAAAGAAAAGGACTAACTTTTTCAAAAGTACCACTAAGCCTTTGAATGACCAAGAACCGGGGTACTACCTCCTTTTCTTGGTTCATATTAATAGTGAGGTTACTAGGCGCACCCTCACAAGAAATTTTGTTTTTTGACGGGGTTTTCTCCCCGGGAGCTTTTGACACGGCTCCAAGCGCACCGTTTTTGGAGGACGGCGAACCAGACAGCGGCTTAGAAAAATTCATGTTCATTTGCAATGAACTTTCGGTCTTTGGTATCCCCACCCTCCATGGAGTCTCAAAAGGGACACTAATACCGCAAACCGGTATAGTGCCAGGGCTTCCCAAAGACTATAGCAATCCCGGAGAGCAGCAGGGCCAGTCCACGGGAGAGATCACGATGGGGCCGCTAAGTCCTCGTGCACGCCCGCTTCCCGGTGATCCCGCCACATCCCCAAGACTACTCACCCCCCAGCCTCGTAACGGGATGGGAACCGATTGGCCTCAGGTGGGTTAGCCTGCGACCTCCCGTTTAGGTGAATTCAGGGCCAAAGTAGTGTGTTGGGGCTTCCTCAACTAACAGGATCCCCTCCTCCACCGACACGGGTCACCGCACACGGTCAACATGCAGGTAGGTATGAAAAAAAAATCTGTGCACGGACGATCACCTACTAATCGACCGGTTAATAGAAATCTTCAGGTCCCGTTAGTTTCACCTTTGCTGGCAACAAAGGCTACTGAGCCCCCCCACCACGACAAGGTGGGCCCGCGGGGGGGAATAATAATAATAATAATAATAATAATAATAATAATAATAATAATAATAATAATAATAATAATAATAATAATAATAATAATAATAATAATAATAATAATAATAATAATAATAATAATAATAATAATAATAATAATAATAATAATAATAATAATAATAATAATAATAATAATAATAATAATAATAATAATAATAATAATAATAATAATAATAATAATAATAATAATAATAATAATAATAATAATAATAATAATAATAATAATAATAATAATAATAACAGATCACTAATTTATTCAATTATTTTTATGGAAGACGCAACTTATATAAAAAATAACGAGAATATTCAAAAATCAATATTTTTCATAACTAAAAAAAAAAAATTCCTATTGTCAAAATGTATTAATATAAATAGTTTATATTGATAGTCATTAATGGTACTAACGTATGTCCCATAAGTTTTGGCACAAATTTCAACAATTATTTTTTGTAAACATATATGTATTTATTAAAGTTTTGTAATATTTAAAAATGAACTGTTTCATAAGCAACCAAATTAAATAAAGATGGCAGTGTTCTTCCAGAAGACGCAACTTTCTGCGGACACCTAGCATTAGGTTTTGGACGACATTTACATCGAGTCCTCGGACTTTCACGTATATTATACGTCGAAGATCCGCCTCAATTCGGGTTTCCCATCATTTATCGTAAGCTTTTCGAGATAAAAGAGCCCAAAACCTTCTATGGGACGAGTCGGAGGAAGGTCCTCGGGGATTGTCTTTTTGCGACTAAACCTTGTGTCCTGTCATTATGCAAGACAAATTCATTGGCCAACAGACCAAAACGTATCTTTGTACGACGAAATGACAATTCCCTATAACCTTCCTTAAGCTCATCTCATAGACGATTTCTGGGCTTCTTTATCTTGAAAAGAAAAATTGTAAAAGCGCATCATGCGTACACGCGGGAATACAATAAAAAAATCTGATGTGGCCAGCACAATACCTCCCGTCGTTTCATTTCTGTTAACTTAAATACATACATATATACTAATGCTGACAACTGCATTAAGTTCCTTTGCATGATATAATATAACTACGAGCTTTCGCTAGTAATATAACTATTGTTCTAATTTATTATATGTATTATCCGTATTTTCTTCTCCAGAATCTTACCATAATTTTATTTTGTGATGTAACTTTAATTTCGTTTCAATTACGAACATATATAAATTAATTTATTGATTACATATTTTAATGTTTTCTTCTTAAAATACTACCATTATTAATTTGAAATGATTATTTTATTGACCTTGACATGTATCTGTCAGTTATATAAATTTGAGATCTGAACTGTGTAACCTAGGAGATATGTTTGTCTTCAAAGCATAGACTCCGGGATATATAAAATAAATTATTTTATAAATTTATTCATAAAATAAATAGAAAAGTTTTAATACATATTTGTACAAAATTTAATAATCTTTATTTTTATAATAACATTTAAATGAATTTTTCGAAGAAAAACTGTTTTGAGCTTCAAGTAAAGTGCCATTTCTGGTGATATGATTTACACCAAAAATCTAATAGCTTCTTTCTAAATATTAGTATAAGGTATAATACAAGGTTTCAATTCTCTTTTTTAATGATAATATTTGAGTTAGAGCTAAAGAGAATCCACACACACATACAAACACACATACATTCACACACACACATACATCCACACACACCCACACACATTATATTGAAAATATTAAAATCTGAATCTACGTCTCTACAATCCATTTTTAACATTTTCATGATGATGTCTCTGTGTATGTATGTATGTATGTGTGGATCCTGTTTACGCTCTAACTCAAATACTATCATTCAGAAAGTTTTGAAACCATGTATTTCTACCTTATTTTAATATGGAAATGTCTGATTAGATTTTGGAGGCAATCGGATAACCGGAGATGGCAGTTTACTTGAAGCTCAAGATAGTTTATTTTCAAAAAATACCTTTAAATGTAACTTTTTCTCAATTTGTTATTATAAAAATTAAAGACTATTCCATTTTCTACAAGTTTGCTTTAATACTTTTTCTATATATTGTATGGATAAATTTGTAAAGTAATATAAAAATTATATACATAGGTAAATGGCGGGAGGTACTGTGTTGGTCACATCAGATTTTTTTATTATAGCTTCCACAAGACGTAAATATGTCCACCAGCAAAAATTTCAAAATTATTTGTTGCAGAGTAGAAAAGGCTCCTTCATATATAATGGTATAACTTCAAGAAAATGTAACTACAGATTCGAATGAGCAGACGGTGTGTAATAAGCCGGGATGGGATAACGTTTACAAATTGTTACCTTATTTCATAACGTTGTAAAAAAAAATACGTTGTATAACGTTATAAATTACTTAATAAAAACCAAAATAACATTATGTAAACTTACATTAACCGTATTTTTGTAATTTAATGAAATTAAAATGTAAAAATAAAAACAATGTTAAAACATGTACATATTTATCTTATTCTAGAAATGAAATATTGTTCAATATCGGGATTTGACCACCAAGGACATCTGTTCATTATAAAACACGAAATAAAATAACAGAAAATTATACTTTCAAACGTCAAAAATCCCGTAAAATTTGTAAAGTTGGATAACGTTATAGTGAATCGATATTTATGTTAGGGTTACCTAACGTTATGTTTTAATAACCTTATAAAAAAATAATAATAAATGAAACGTTATAACGTTATCGGGTATCGTTACTTTACGTTTTCCATCCCTGATCATAAGACTTGTTAATTCTAAACAAATCTGTAAGTCTTACAGATTTGTAAATAATAAAAATATTGTAAAAATGCGGTGGACAGAAGACAAAAAGAAATTAATAAAAGAGAACATTAAAAAGAAACCATCACCTAAAAAATAAGAAATGGGAATTTTCATATCACAATACAAAGAAACATTTAAAAGCAGAAACTGAATAACAGTGAAAGGTGTCGTGTAGAATACTTAAAGAAAACAAATAGTTTATATCAAATTGTTCATGTACATGTACCTATATTCAAAAATTATAATATGTATAGTAAGTATATTGATTTGTAAAAGTATTTTTCTTCTCCCGTTGTTTTAAAATGACAGCGTTAAATTACATTTTAACCACAACTCTGAGCATAGTGAATTTTATTGTAATGCAGTGTTGTCATATCTCGGGCTACACAAGATCCAAAAAGTATGATTACATATATACACTGTGTGGGCGCCATCCACAGTGAATGCGTTGAACTATTCTGTATATTTGTATGGGTAAATAGCACATTGTATAGCCCTCTCAATATTTGTCAGGGAGGTTACTGTTGATGTAACTTAGTGAAAAATGATGATATACACGTAAAACGTTATGAAGCCCGGAGGTGGGCTTAACAACGTCGTTTCGGGCCGATCAAGGTATCATTTGTGTATGAATTGGGCTACACAATGACCGTTTATAAGTCTATGTATATGTATATGTATATGTATATGTATATGTATATGTATATGTATATGTATATGTATATGTATATGTATATGTATATGTATATGTATATGTATATGTATATGTATATGTATATGTATATGTATATGTATATGTATATGTATATGTATATGTATATGTATATGTATATGTATATGTATATGTATATGTATATGTATATGTATATGTATATGTATATGTATATGTATATGTATATGTATATGTATATGTATATGTATATGTATATGTATATGTATATGTATATGTATATGTATATGTATATGTATATGTATATGTATATGTATATGTATATGTATATGTATATGTATATGTATATGTATATGTATATGTATATGTATATGTATATGTATATGTATATGTATATGTATATGTATATGTATATGTATATGTATATGTATATGTATATGTATATGTATATGTATATGTATATGTATATGTATATGTATATGTATATGTATATGTATATGTATATGTATATGTATATGTATATGTATATGTATATGTATATGTATATGTATATGTATATGTATATGTATATGTATATGTATATGTATATGTATATGTATATGTATATGTATATGTATATGTATATGTATATGTATATGTATATGTATATGTATATGTATATGTATATGTATATGTATATGTATATGTATATGTATATGTATATGTATATGTATATGTATATGTATATGTATATGTATATGTATATGTATATGTATATGTATATGTATATGTATATGTATATGTATATGTATATGTATATGTATATGTATATGTATATGTATATGTATATGTATATGTATATGTATATGTATATGTATATGTATATGTATATGTATATGTATATGTATATGTATATGTATATGTATATGTATATGTATATGTATATGTATATGTATATGTATATGTATATGTATATGTATATGTATACGTATACGTATACGTATACGTATACGTATACGTATACGTATACGTATACGTATACGTATACGTATATGTATATGTATACGTATATGTATATGTATATGTATATGTATATGTATATGTATATGTATATGTATATGTATATGTATATGTATATGTATATGTATATGTATATGTATATGTATATGTATATGTATATGTATATGTATATGTATATGTATTTGTATATGTATATGTATATGTATATGTATATGTATATGTATATGTATATGTATATGTATATGTATATGTATATGTATATGTATATGTATATGTATATGTATATGTATATGTATATGTATATGTATATGTATATGTATATGTATATGTATATGTATATGTATATGTATATGTATATGTATATGTATATGTATATGTATATGTATATGTATATGTATATGTATATGTATATGTATATGTATATGTATATGTATATGTATATGTATATGTATATGTATATGTATATGTATATGTATATGTATATGTATATGTATATGTATATGTATATGTATATGTATATGTATATGTATATGTATATGTATATGTATATGTATATGTATATGTATATGTATATGTATATGTATATGTATATGTATATGTATATGTATATGTATACGTATACGTATACGTATACGTATACGTATACGTATACGTATACGTATACGTATACGTATACGTATACGTATACGTATACGTATATGTATATGTATACGTATATGTATATGTATATGTATATGTGTATGTGTATGTGTATGTGTATGTGTATGTATATGTATATGTATATGTATATGTATATGTATATGTATATGTATATGTATATGTATATGTATATGTATATGTATATGTATATGTATATGTATATGTATATGTATATGTATATGTATATGTATATGTATATGTATATGTATATGTATATGTATATGTATATGTATATGTATATGTATATGTATATGTATACGTATACGTATACGTATATGTATACGTATACGTATACGTATACGTATACGTATACGTATACGTATACGTATACGTATACGTATACGTATACGTATACGTATACGTATATGTATATGTATATGTATATGTATATGTATATGTATATGTATATGTATATGTATATGTATATGTATATGTATATGTATATGTATATGTATATGTATATGTATATGTATATGTATATGTATATGTATATGTATATGTATATGTATATGTATATGTATATGTATATGTATATGTATATGTATATGTATATGTATATGTATATGTATATGTATATGTATATGTATATGTATATGTATATGTATATGTATATGTATATGTATATGTATATGTATATGTATATGTATATGTATATGTATATGTATATGTATATGTATATGTATATGTATATGTATATGTATATGTATATGTATATGTATATGTATATGTATATGTATATGTATATGTATATGTATATGTATATGTATATGTATATGTATATGTATATGTATATGTATATGTATATGTATATGTATATGTATATGTATATGTATATGTATATGTATATGTATATGTATATGTATATGTATATGTATATGTATATGTATATGTATATGTATATGTATATGTATATGTATATGTATATGTATATGTATATGTATATGTATATGTATATGTATATGTATATGTATATGTATATGTATATGTATATGTATATGTATATGTATATGTATATGTATATGTATATGTATATGTATATGTATATGTATATGTATATGTATATGTATATGTATATGTATATGTATATGTATATGTATATGTATATGTATATGTATATGTATATGTATATGTATATGTATATGTATATGTATATGTATATGTATATGTATATGTATATGTATATGTATATGTATATGTATATGTATATGTATATGTATATGTATATGTATATGTATATGTATATGTATATGTATATGTATATGTATATGTATATGTATATGTATATGTATATGTATATGTATATGTATATGTATATGTATATGTATATGTATATGTATATGTATATGTATATGTATATGTATATGTATATGTATATGTATATGTATATGTATATGTATATGTATATGTATATGTATATGTATATGTATATGTATATGTATATGTATATGTATATGTATATGTATATGTATATGTATATGTATATGTATATGTATATGTATATGTATATGTATATGTATATGTGTATGTGTATGTATATGTATATGTGTATGTATATGTATATGTATATGTATATGTATATGTATATGTATATGTATATGTATATGTATATGTATATGTATATGTATATGTATATGTATATGTATATGTATATGTATACGTATACGTATACGTATACGTATACGTATACGTATACGTATACGTATACGTATATGTATATGTATATGTATATGTATATGTATATGTATATGTATATGTATATGTATATGTATATGTATATGTATATGTATATGTATATGTATATGTATATGTATATGTATATGTATATGTATATGTATATGTATATGTATATGTATATGTATATGTATATGTATATGTATATGTATATGTATATGTATATGTATATGTATATGTATATGTATATGTATATGTATATGTATATGTATATGTATATGTATATGTATATGTATATGTATATGTATATGTATATGTATATGTATATGTATATGTATATGTATATGTATATGTATATGTATATGTATATGTATATGTATATGTATATGTATATGTATATGTATATGTATATGTATATGTATATGTATATGTATATGTATATGTATATGTATATGTATACGTATATGTATATGTATATGTATATGTATATGTATATGTATATGTATATGTATATGTATATGTATATGTATATGTATATGTATAAAATAAATAAAATGCCTAAACTATTAAAATTAAGTGAATTGAAAGTATGTGATCTCAAGACGGAACTGGAAGAACTAGATTTGGAAGTAACAGGAAAGAAGATAGAACTTCAAGAAAGACTGCAGCAAGCTTTAATCGAAGCTGGTGAAAATCCTGACGATTACTTATTCGAAGTTCCGTGTTACGTATTCGAATATTATAAAGTATTCGCACAAAGATTACATGAAAGTTCTAGAAGTTCTGTGCAGAGATTGGCGGAAAGTTCTACAAAAGCGGAGGAAAGTTCCGGAGCCCTGGAAGAAGAATTAAAGGAACATTCTAGAACATTGGAAAGGGAATTGCATGAAGGTTCTAGAAAATCGGAGGAAAATTTCGGAGCACTGGACGAAGAATTAAAGGAACATTCTAGAACATTGGAAAGAGCATTGCATGAAAGTTCTGGAAAAGTGGAGGTAAGTTCCAGAACCCTGAAAGAAGAATTAAAGGAATATTCTAGAACACTGGAAAGGGAATTACATGAAAATTCTAGAGAAGTGGAGGAACATTCCGGAGTACTGGACGGAGAATTAATCGAACATTCTAGAACAATGGAACGTGAATTGAATGAGATTTCTAGAAAATCTGAAGAAGATTCTGGAATTTGTGAACAGAAATTGGAAGAGGAATTGGAGGCGAATTCTGGAAGAGTAGAGGAGAATTATGAAATTCTGGAGCAGAAATTGGACCAGGAATTGAAGGTGAATTCTGGAAGAGTAGAGGAGAATTCTGGAATTACGGAGCAAATGTTGGAGCGGAAATTGAAAAATTCTAGGCTTCTGGAGCAAATATTGAAACAAGGATTGGAGAAGACTTCTAGAAAAATTGAAGAAAGCCTTCTGGAGTTTGGGGCCAACGTGAGTCATTTGGGTCGTCTCGCACATTCTACGGCTTCTGAAAGCGATTTGGAGTACCTGGCCATTCAGGCACTCATCTCTAGAGTACGAGATAGCAATACTCAACAAGCACTGCAATTCGGCCGCCCAAAAACTATGGTTGACGCACTCTCATATGTATCAGATCGTGAAGCTGCCAAACAAGTTTCACGTAACCAATCGCGAGTGCGTAATATTTATGCTAAGGGAAATGTAAACACCGAAGGCATGGATGAAAAAGTGCGACGAATTATAAATGAAGTGTTTGCAAGAAGAAAGAAACTCCGCTATTACAAAAGAAGACGGAAGCGAAAAAGAAAGAGACCGCGAAAAAGAAAGAAAGCGTGTCTATTAAGAAATTAAAAAGAAAGGTAGGCAGAAATTCTAGAGGTAAAGGACGAATCCGTTTATGTCATGGCTGGACATGAAGAAAGAAGACGGAAGCGAAAAAAGAAAGAGAAAGAGAACGTGTTCAGCAAGGAATGAAAGAAGAAATCTAGGAAGAAATTGCAGATGTAGAGGAAAGTCAACCGGAAATGAATAGTTCTCTTGCGAGCAGCTGCAATTCCAATCTAAGTAGTCTGAAACTGGGCCTGAAGACAGCGGGGAAGACGTGCCCTTGGCGATTCGTATGGACAGCTCGAGTAGGAAACGAAAACTTGAGATAGATAATGATGACGACGACGATGTCATACCTCTCACCACAAGGAAGATGAAAGTCAAGGCAGAGAAAGGAACTTGAAAGGAAGGGAAGTAGCGTCGACGCATTGTTCAGAAGGCCATGCTAAGGGAGGCAAATATGGTAGTCGACTAGAAGATAAACATTCCACCATTGCCAGAATAACAGTAGTCAACGATAATTGGCAGCCCGATGGTCTACGCAAGGACCCGACTTCGAAAATATTACTGGAATGGAAAGCGACGAGAGCAAACCAATATGGGAAGATGTTGCACCACAGTCACAGATTGTAAAATCGTACTGGGCGCAATGTGACTCCATGGTGATTGATGGCCTGTTAAAGCGTGTGGTTGAGAATGCCATGGAACTGAGAAGAGAACTCAGTTGGTCATTCCTAAGAGTAGAGTACCAGACGTGTTAAAAGAGATCCATGACGGATCTGGAGGTAGCCATTTGGGAGTCAACAAAACATTAGAAAGATTGCGTCAGCGATTTTACTGGGTTAAGTGCAAGAAAGACGTTAAAGACTGGTGGAAGAAATGTGTGGTTTGCGCTGGAAGCAACGGCCCTCATAGACGACGAAAAGTCCAATGCGTCAATACAACGTGGGCAGTCCATTTGAGCGCATTGCGATTGACGTGGCCGGACCATTTCCAGAAAGAGAAGATGGAAATAAATACATCGTGGTTGTCATGGACTACTTCATCAAGTGGGTTGAAGCTTATCTATTACCCAGCCAGGAAGCCATTACGGTCGCTGAAACCTTAGTCAAAGAGTGTGTATGCCGGTTTGGTGTACCATGTGGACTTCCAAATGTACCAAGAGTAATACGTGCAGATATCGCCATCGAGAACTGTTCCGGGACGAAACAGTCTTAAGGAGGGGGCAGTGTGACGTGCGCCCCTGAGAGAAAAGTATGCTTGCGCCGCTACTGATAGCATGTTCGCGAACAATGACGTAATCCCTTCGAAAGAACGTACCAGAGCGATAATGCAATCCCCGACACGTTGAGACATGTTAATTGCGCCGTGACCTGATTCTTTTGTATGCAGGTCACTGTCGCGACCGAGGCTTCTAGAAGTTTATATAGCTGTATAAATACCGTCGGGAGAACAGCGGGAGATAGTTTCTTATATACAAGTAACCAGATATGAACTCGGTGATATAAATAAACAGTTTAACAGTTGTTAACATAAATAAATGTAGTTATATAAATAAGTGTTAGTGATATAAATGTTAGTTAGATAAATAATCGTAGTGTTTAAGCATTTAATAATATTCTTTTGTTAATAATATTTGTCTATGTTTTACACTTCACCCATATAAATAAAAACGTTACAATACATATTAAAAAATATTTTATATTTCAAAATAGCACACCAAATGTTAAAACTAAATTTTCTTTGAAATCCTTTCACGCACAATTATAGGGTTCTCAGTACTCCAGTAATGATTATTAGTAGTGTAGCTAGGCCGATTCTACATCAAAATGGTCTACTGCGCAGGTTTCTGCGCAGGTTTTACCCCCACCCCAAGCCACCAACATCTGGCATGCACGTGTTCAAGTCAATGACCCTGCATCAGCTAAAAATAGACCAACATCTCGCATGGGTGTGGTTATGAATCATGCTCTAAAAATAGACCAACATCTGGCATCCACGTGTTCTAGAAAAACCGGTTAGAACCAGATGTGGTGATTAGTCATGCTCTAAAAATAGACCAACATCTGGAATGCACGTGTTCAAGCAAACAGGGTGTGGTTATGAATCACACTCTAAAAATAGACCAACATCTGGTTTACACATGTTCCAAAAAACTGATTGGAACCGGATGTGGTGATTAGTCATGCTCTAAAAATAGGTTGGTATGACTTATCCTCGGTTATACGCATTTTAAAAATAGGTTGGCATGACTCATCCTCATCTAGTGTGTTCAAGTCAATGATCTTGCATCAGCTAAAAATAGACCAACATCTGGCATGAGGGAAAGAAGTATAACATATTAAAGCTGGCGAAGATGATAACCAAGTTTGGTGAACGAATTCTTGTGGAATTGGAAGACTACAACATATTTCTGGAGGATCAGTTCAACAAAATATCCCAAAAAGAGTTGGATGATTTAAACCAAGAAGCAGAAATTGGAAAACTACAGCTCATAGTCAAGTATATTAAGAATGTAAAAACTTGAATTTACAAATCTACATTTCACGTACGCCATCTGGCTTACACGTGCTCTAGAAAAACTGGTTTTAACAGGATTTGGTGATGAGTCATGTGAAGTGGAAAATATGCTTATTACTGAAGGATTTGGTTCAGATGGCTATTCACCTTTATATAAACGCATAATAAACACATCTAAATACTACAACTTACCTTTATGTCAGTGTGATTATTGTAATTATTTAAGCATAAACTTATTTTAACGTTTAAAATGAAAACTAAAACTACTAAGAACCAACAAAAACAACAGCAACAACAAAACCTCAAAAAGCTGGGTGAATATATAAAAGCAGTAAATGTACATCAAAAAAAGTTAAAAAAATTAAAACATGATATTAATATGTACTGTGAAGTAAAAAATGTGTGTAAAAGTTTTAACAACTTAAACATAATGTCATGCTCTAAAAATAGTTAAGAAACTTGTTAGAACTAGTATGAACCGGATGTGATGATGAGTCATGCTCTAAAAATAGACCAACATCTGGTTTGCACGTGTTTCAAAAACTGATTTGAACTGGTTATGACAATGAATCATGTGCTAAAAATAGACCGATTATGTTTTTTTGTACCAACTTTAGAGTATAAAATGAATTAAAATTCTTGTATAGCTCACAGTCAACTATAAGTAACTGAACCGATCATAATCATCACAGCAATGGCTTCAAGTGTTCTAAAACTTAACGAATTTGCCAAAGTTAAACCATTGTGCTCCATTGAAAAGTTAACACAAGGAAAGAAGTACAAGATATTAAAGCTGACGAAAATGACAACCAAGTTCGGTGAACGAATTCTGGTGGAACTGGAAGACTGCAACATATTCCTGGGGGCTCAGTTCAACAAAATATCTCAAAAAGAGTTAAATGATTTAAATCAAGAAGCCGAAAATGGAAAACTACACGTCCAGTTCAAGGGAAAACTTGGAAAAATGAATAATTTAGAATTTTCAGTATAAATGTAACACTACTATGTAAAAATGTTATATGTGATGTGTGTATAATTATATCTTTGAATAAACACGAATTTAATGTAAAATGAGTTTAATTTTAACATAACCTTTTCACATGCACAGGAAATAAAACTATAAAATAGATATAAATTTTATTTATTTATTTAAAAAATACAAATAATATTTATAATACATTATATATTATTATTACACTGCATGCATTCTTTTATCAACGGATATCTTCCTCCATCTTGATCCCCATTAAAATTTGTTGAATGTTGATAGCAACATTTGCACTTTTGAAATTCTTCATTGATTTGCCAAGTTTCGGGAAATTTATACCATTGATCCTCAATTTGTTTTTCAGCATACACCATAATAAATTCCATTGGTAGTTTAGCTATTTCTTCTTCACACATAAAATGTAATATACCACCATGATTATAAAAAGTTTTGAATGCATTAAATACATTAAATTTATTGTTGAACCATTTTAGTAATGAATAAACATTTCGAACTGCACAATTATTAAAATGTAAATTACAATATTCCACCGCAATTGGTTCACGTAGCTGAGATAATGCTGGACATCCGGTATTATCTAAATTTATTATTTTTTTCTGCACAAGTGTCTCCAACCAATGTTTTTTTTCTAAACCTTTAACATATATAGTGTTAATGTCAGCGGAATTTAGCAACTTTTGAATTGTTTGACTAACGTCAGAGTACGGAACCTCACCAGAACACCACTCTAAATTATGAAAATATTTAGTTAACCAAGCTACATTTCGCTTTGTTCTACTGCTTAAATTAGACCAAGAGTAAGGTGGTTTAAAAATTTTCGATACACATAATTTGTTTTCAATATTAATTACGGCAATTTCCTTACATATAAATTCATTATTTTCAATTATTTTAAAACCTTGTAAATCAGCGATGACTGAAGTCATTTTTGAAACGCAATGTATGAAGAGTGAAATTGAAATGAATAAAAATACTTATTCTACTGCACTTTTATGTACCCAGCTGTTATGAGTACTACTAAATCCAAGCCATTTTACATAAACCATATCAGCTTTTCGTTTCAATACTTTTTCCACTAAATAAACATCGGAATGTTTTACTTTTTGTAATTCCTCGGTGTAGAATAATCCCCGAATGGGTTGATTTTGATAATCCTTAAGCTCATATGTTGTGGGATTAGTAGGTTTTACACTTGCAACTACAAATATTTCATTACTCCAGTTTGGTGTGTACCCTTTCTCAAAGTCACCACGATGTTTGCTTATCCTCACACGGTCTCCAACTTTGAACTTTGTATTTTTTAAATTAACAACTTTAATGTTATTATAAGCTGAGTACAAAATCTGTTTTTCATTACTTTTGGTAACATCAGTTGGCTTCATTTTAATTGTTCTATGTTTTGTATTATTGTACTTATTTACAATACTTTGCAAAATATTTAACCACTTATAGGAGCCTTGAAAGCTAAATTCCTTCCACATTAACGATTTAAGTGTGCGGTTGACACGTTCAACTATGCTTGCCTTTTTAGTGCTAAATGTAGAATAATGATTGATACTGTATTTCTTCATTAATTCTTGGAAATTGTTATTATAAAATTCTTTACCCATATCAGTATGCAAGTTTTTTGGTAGGCGACTACTACGTTTAAAAATGTTTTGCATTGCTTTTGAAACATCACCTCCCGTTTTATTTTTTATCGGTTCAACCCATACATATTTGGAAAAAATATCAATTACTACAAGTATATACCGATAGCCTTTATTGAGTTTTGCATATGGTAGCATTTCCACCAAATCTGCTTGAAATGTTTCATCCAAACCTTTTATAATAACATGTCTACGCTTAAAATTAATTCTTGCAGGCTTATGTAGCTCGTTAACAATATCACGTTTAACCTTAGCCATAACTGCTTGTTATAATGATTATTCTGCTTGTGAACTTGCACTAGGTTTTACCGCCTGACTCACTCTATCTGATTTTGTATAAGACTATGACTTCTTTTTAGATGGTTGCTCCAGCTTCAAATGTTTATATAGCTCCTCATTATCGTGTGCTACTTTTTTAATAATTTGAGTGGCTGCATTTATTAAATTATATGTAGAACTTATATGATCATCAAGCTTTTTAACAATTTTATTTAAAGCTTCGTCCAGATACTTTTTGTTTACAGCATCATTATCACCAACGGGAACATTTATATTTACAATTCGTTTGTTATCTAAATTAAATGTATCAGTTTCGTCATAATTATCATCATAAGCTCTATACTTGGTGGGATGATGTCCAAACTTGTTGATGGGCATCTTGATACTGAAGTTAATATATGATATTCGCCTCTTTTAACTCTTCTATTATTGAGACTATTTCATTATTGTGGTTATTGTTACCAGCTGCTTGTGATGCCAGCAACAATTTTAACCTCTCAACAAGCTCATTGGGATTATCCCAGTGCACATAATTTATAGGATTTTGATTATAAATCAGGTGCAAACCTTTACCTGCTTTTTCTAAAGGTTTAATAATGTTTTTATACTTTTCAGATTTATTACCTGCAATTTGACCTGTTGATGTATTACCACGCCTATGCGCATTTGTTCTTTTCAATATATCATGATAATTTTCCAAGTCACCTTTTTTAAACCCTATAGGATTTTTTTTAAATATTAACTCGTATAGACCCGGAGTTCCAATATATTTTATTTTTTGCGCACCTTCAACGTTAACAATTACATCATTACCATCAAAATCAATATTTGTATTTCCAATTGTAAACTTATCAGTAGTGGGGTCATGTTTAATACCGGTATTGTGGTCATAGTCTGATGATTCGGAATACATATGTTCAATATACTCTCGAGGTAGTGGAGCATATTGTTGCAGGTATTCATCAAATACTTCTCTAGATAAATCAGCAGTAATATCTTGCACATTATAAACATCATCATCATCTTCTTCTTCTTCTTCTTGAGGTTCATGTTCTGCAATAATTTCGGTGTCAACAAATAATGGTAAATCCCGCACCTTTTCTTTGGGTTTACTGTTGGATTTTTCAGTGTCTTTTATGCCTTCCAAAACTGTTTTTTCCATTTTTGGTTCACTTTTAATAACATGCTCATGCTTAATGTCACGAATATTATGAAGTTTACCAGATAACTCTTTTAACTTTTTCGTGATAGGTTGATACGATTTTTCAAGTTCAATTTCTTTTTCCATAGTACCCGTTTTTAAAGCCTGCAATTTTTGCTTAACTGCTTTACGCGCTTTTATTAATCTCTCTTTAAGATTTTTATTCATATTTAACACAACAAAAAAATAAACAGCTAAGAATAAGTAAGGACCAGGTCTCAACCGACAAGAAAAGGTATGAACAGGTCTGAACAGGGTAGGAACAGGTCTTAACAGGTCAGGAACAGGTTTTAACAGGTCAGGAACAGGTTTAAACAGGTCAGGAACAGGTCAGGAACAGGTCTGAACAGGGTAGGAACCGATCTGAACAGGTCAGGAACAGGTCTGAACAGGGTAGGAACAGGTCAGGAACAGGTTTGAACAGGGTAGGAACAGGTCAGGAACAGGTTTTAACAGGTCAGGAACAGGTCTGAACAGGTCAGGAACAGGTTTTAACAGGTTAGAAACAGGTTTTAACTGGTCAGGACCAGGTCTAAATAGGTTAGGAACAGGTAGCTGTTTCTTGTAGAGCAACCTGTTTGGAAATGATATGTATGTAAAATTTGTTTAGCTATTTATTGAAAATTATAAAGTGATCAAACCCTTTTCTGTACCGACCGTTATTTAGGTCACACTCTTTGTTGATGACAAGAAATCCATAATTATCATACCAACAAAATGAGCATACATCTCAGAACTGACTGTAAGTCATATCTGTTCCCACATGATCTGTGTACACATGTTTGAGATTCAGCTCATCCTGCTTAAAAAAGAATTATAAGGTTTGCGTTGTCACGAATTAAATGTTTTGGAATTCGTGTATACGTCTGACATAAATAAAAACAGTCAACTAATTTATGACGTCCCATACAAAAATAGTCTCGCATAATATTTTGTTTATCACAGCTGACATCATCAAAAAGAAATATTGTATTCCGCTCAACGTTTTCAGGTGAAATTACATTATCACTGCTACCATAAGCACTAAATGTAATTCCAGGTATTGGTTTCAAGAGTTGCTCCAAATACTCGTATTGGGATTGACTCAAAGATTTTGAATAAACGTTTACATGTTCAAAACATAAACCATTGGGATGTTCAATTAAAGCAATTATGAGGTTAGTTTTACCACAACCAGATGGTCCTGTTACAATACATCTTATGCATGATGGTAATAATTTACTGTGTCTGACAGGTTGTCTAAATTCAAGATCACAGTTCTCAACGTTTAAAGTTAAAGGTTGTTTTATAACTTCCATGATGGTTAAACCAATACTGATGTATAAATAAGCTGCACATATATTTTATACCTCATTTGTAATGCGTGTGCGAAAGGTGACGCATCGTAAACGGGGTGCAGGAATTTTAAATACACTTATAAATAAACTTCCCGTAGAACTTCATATCCCTGGTTATAACTATTGTGGGCCAGGTACTCGTTTGGAAAAGCGGCTTTTACGGGGTGACAAAGGTGTAAATAAACTGGATGAAGCATGCAAGCAGCATGATATAGCATATTCTCAGAGTAAAAGTCTTAAGGATCGGCACGAAGCAGACCGAATTTTAGCAGAACAGGCTTCGCAACGGTTGAAATCTTCAGACGCATCTTTGAGTGAAAAAATTGCATCTCTTGGTGTAAAATCAGCTATGAGTGCAAAAGTTAAATTGGGAATGGGTTGTGGAACAAAAAGAATGGGAAAGGCGTTACCTTTCAAAGATGTTGTGAAACGTGCTCGACTAGCGTTGCGAACAACTAAAGCCAAAGATTTAAAAAATGCAACCAGGGTAGCTTTTAATTCTGTAAAACAAATCAAACGGCAAATTAAAAAACCTAGAATTATACCTATTCCAAAATTGGGGGGTATTTTACCATTAATACCTATTTTTGCTGCACTTAGTGCGCTTGGAGCACTAGGTGGTGGGGCTGCTGGTATTGCGAAAGCTGTAAGTGATATTAAAGGTGCCAAAGAGCAATTGGCTGAGAGTCAACGTCACAATAAATCAATGGAAGCAATTGCTATGGGTAAAGGCTTATATTTGCGACCACACAAAAAGGGTTTTGGTATGTATTTGAGGGCACCAACAAAAACACAAAAAAAGGGTTCGGGAATGTATCTAAAATCACGCCCAAAGACAAAAAACGGATAAGTTTAAAGTTACCAAAACGTGCGCTAACCAACATTGACATACTTAAGTATGCAAAACACTTACCATATTTCCGTGGGGTTTTCATGCGTAATAAATTGCCTGCGAAAATAGGTAAATTTGAAATGGGTGTTATAAATTTAGATAATGCTGAAAATCCTGGCACTCATTGGGTTGCATACAAGAAGTATGGTAAATCTATAAATTATTTTGATAGTTTTGGTAACTTAAGACCACCGCGTGAAGTAATTAAGTATTTTAAAAGTAATAACAAAAATAATAGTATTACATACAATCATGATGTTTTTCAAACATACAATGAGGTCAATTGTGGACATTTATGTTTGCGTTTCTTGCATAAAGTGAAGTAACTAATAACAATGACTTCAGTGTATGTTGAGAAGTCATGTCATACACATTTACCTTAACAGGACGCAGCTCCATATTAACAGCTGATATAAATCCTCCTATCGATTTGGATGATGAGGAATATGTAATCGGTTTGATAAATTTTGAATCATACAATTCTATCCCAAATATTGAGAAGGGTGTAAACAATTGTTTTTATTTCGGCAGCCATAAAATATCGTTAGAAACAGGATCATATGAAATTAAAGATATAAAAAATTACTTAAGTAATGCAATTCAGGTCCTCATTAAAGATAAAAATAAATTAATAATTAAAGCAAATAGAAATACATTAAAGGTTGAATTGCTGGCTAGCGTAGACGTTGATTTCCGACCGAATGATACATTTAGAGATTTATTAGGATTCAAACCTCGTTTATTATCCGCAAATACATTTCACATAGCTGATTATCCGATAGACATTCTTAAAGTTAACTCTATATGTGTGCACTGTAACATATCCTCAGGTTCGTATAATAACAGCACACCAACTCATATTGTTCATCAATTTTTCCCCAACACTGAGCCAGGTGAGAAAATAATAGAGAGCCCTCAACATGCCATATATATGTCAATAAATACTCACCAAATAAGTTCAATTGTAGTACAAATACTCGACCAGAACGGTGATTTAATCAATTTTAGAGAAGAGGTCATCACGTTAAGACTACATTTAAAAAAAGTTGCGCACAATGGTAATTAAATACAATCAATCAAAAATTAATAATAATTACAAATTACCTGCTAACCGATTGGTTAGTCTACAAGAAACCTTTGAGGTGTTAACACCATCCAACCGCAAATTTCTTGAATCACTTGGTTACAACGTTAACGTTTCAAAATTGCGAAAGAAAATCGAAAAGGAACAAAAAAGAAGAGGACAATAATTATAATTTGGATTAGAATTAAATTTGAATCAATATTAAAGTGTAAAAATTACATACTGTGCGTTAAAGAAAATGGATGCTAATATCTTAACCGTTACCGAGGCAGCTCTTGAGGACAATTCGATAGTAAATGCTGAAAAACATACCCATCAACCCTACTCGGCTACCACCTTTAATAACAATGATGAAATTCGAATTCCAATTCAACAACAGGATGCTTACACGCTTCCATGGAACAGCTTAATCTACATTGAAGGACAAGTAACTAATAAAGATGGGGTTACAATAAAGGATGTTTATTTGGCAAATAATGGTGTAGCACATTTATTTAAAGAAATTCGATATGAAATTAATGGTATAGTTGTGGACAGGGTGCGAAATCCTGGTATCTCATCCACCTTGAAATCATACGTTTCATATAACAAAAATGAGAGCACTGCACTTATGAATGCTGGTTGGTATGGAAGTTCAGAGATAACTAGCATATTAGATAGTAATGGGTATTTTAACGTATGTATGCCGTTACGAATGCTGCTTGGATTTGCTGAAGATTTTCGGAAAATTGTTATGAACTTGCGTCAAGAGCTCGTTCTCATACGTAGCAATACTGATGAAAATGCCTTAGTTAGTTCTCTATTCAGTATGGATAAACTAAACCTTGAAATAAGTAAAGTGCAATGGAAAATTCCACATATTTCTGTTGCTGATGCAGAACGCCTCATGTTGTTTAATTTAATTCAAAAAAATGCCGAACTAGAAATTGCATTCCGTAGCTGGGAATTAATGGAGTATCCCGCACTTCAACAAACTCAACGTCACACGTGGGCTATCAAAACTTCATCACAACTAGAAAAACCTCGCTTTGTAATTGTTGGATTTCAAACTAATAGAAAAAATAGAATTGAACAGTCTAACAGTTCATTTGATAGCTGTAATTTAACTAATATAAAGTTGTACCTTAATTCTGAAATGTACCCGTATGATAATTTAAATTTGAATTTTAACAAAAACTGTTTTGCTATTCTTTATGATATGTATGCGCAGTTCCAATCATCATACTATGGTAAAACAAACGAACCGATACTAACACCAAAAGAATTTATAAAGGTTGCACCCATAGTTGTAATTGACTGTACCCATCAAAACGAAATTTTGAAAACTGGTGCTGTAGACATTCGCTTAGAGTTTGAAACTTCCACTAATGTACCCGCGAATACTACAGCGTACTGCCTCATATTGCATGACAGAATTGTAAAATATTCCCCTTCAACTAGTATTGTACGTGTTTTGTAATTAGGCTATAGTATATGTCTAAAGTAGAATTCATGGAATATGTAAGTTTAGAATAAGTATTTTCTAAAATGCCTTTATAAATAACAATATTAATGTAAAAATCTGTATTTTTCAAATTTTAAAATAAATAACAGTAAAAATAAAAAAATGTTTAATTTAAAAAACAACGTTACTCTTACCAGTTTAAATTCGCCTAGAACCTTTTTAGAACCCTATGACTAAATTATAAAATTACACTTATCCCGACCGATACCAAATTTTTTAAATTTTAAATTGCACAAAAGTAGCCCGTGTGGTGCACTCTCCCCGTCTGTTACAGTTTGTGTTCGAATGTTTAAAAATTACAACTTTCCGACACAAAAGTCAATTTGTGTTTCATTGCAGAATAATTCCTTTTTGTATAACTACATTTAATTAAATAAACTTAGATGAAAACAAACCATTATTTTGTCTTAAAATAATTCTGCAATATTTGTTAAGACCAAAGCATAGTTTTACCAGCGGGAGGTTTAATGCTAATTTTACCGCACTACTTTTCATATATAAAACAGTTGTTTAGAATAAAACTTCAGTAACAAATTTTGTGCATAATAATAAAAATGGCTGTTAACAACGATCTAGACATTCTCGTGGCGAATGTTGCGTTAGTAAACCAACATTTTGATTCGAACGAAGAGGATGAGGGCTATATGTCAGATAACGGTGTTTATTACAATGAACAGCTACGTGTCGTGGAAGACGACACAAAAATTTGCATCATCAACATCGGCTACGTAGCCACATTCCTCATCGCCGATGGGTCGTATCAAAAGTTGTGGATGTGTCATAACTGTATGCTACAACACAGGCTGGTGGTTCCTCTATGGGCAGTGGGTTGGGAACATGTGACTTGGTCACGTAATTACCATGATCGCTGCACATACTGCGACTCCTGCGAAGCATCTTTAGGAATTGAGTTACCGCGGGAAGCGTGCCATGTATGTCAACCTCCACCTGTAGTTGAAGATTATGTGGTAGTGCAGTACTAAATAGTAAGTGTTGTAAAAAAAAATGTGTACATAATTAAAAGACATTATTTTTATTGAAATTATATTTATTTTAAAAAATTTACATTATAAATTAGTTTTAACTTGCATATATTTACCTAGTTTACATATTTATATTTTAATTTCAACTTAAAATTACTGGTAAACATATCCCCAGGGTATTGTGCTTGTATATAAATAATTTACAACACGCTTGTCATCATGTGGACTTAGCGCTAATTTTTTTTTGTTTTGTAGTGTACACGTCATGCTGTTTTGATCGTATGCAAAGCTGATCTTTTATTACAGTAGTATTTTCAAACAAACAGTTGTAATAATTCTCAAAAGTGATTGTTTTTACTGTAGTGCCAGTTATTTTTTTTTATTTTTTTTTGTAACAGGTTTTTCCACTACCTTGTAAGTGTACATTTTTGATCTCAAACCGATAAATTCAGTCATTATTCGACCATTATTTTTATTCTTCATGAGACCAATTACTTTCTTGTTAACTAGCGGAATTTTGTAAATATTGTTTTTGTCATAGTTAGATGTATCGTATTTGTAAATGTCACGTTTTATAATGTCGTAAATATTTATGTTTGAAAAATAATAAATTAAACTGTCTGTATCTGTGTATAGTAATTTCACCTTTTCACCTAATTCCCTTTTCATGTAATTATAATGAAAATCATAAATATAGGTTTTGGAAATATCTAATATTGAATTCAAGGCTCCTATAAGTGGTTAAATATTTTGCAAAGTATTGTAAATAATTACAATAATACAAAACATAAAACAATTAAAATGAAGCCAACTGATGTTACCAAAAGTAATGAAAAACAGCTTTTGTACTCAGCTTATAATAACATTAAAGTTGTTAATTTAAAAAATACAAAGTTCAAAGTTGGAGACCGTGTGAGGATAATAACCGTTTTTTTTTTGTTTTGCCCATATCTTTAAAAATCCGTCCAATCTTCCTATTTAGAGCATGATTCATAACCACACCCATGCGAGATGTTGGTCTATTTTTAGCTGATGCAGGGTCATTGACTTGAACACGTGCATGCCAGATGTTGGTCTATTTTTAGAACATGATTCATCACCATACCCTGTTTGGTTGAACACGTGCATGCCAGATGTTGGTCTATTTTTAGCTAATGCAAGGTCATTGACCTCAAGTCGCAGTGTGGGGCCTAAGCGGGACGTGCATGCCAGATGTTGGTCTATTTTTAGAACATGATTCATCACCATACCCTGTTTGGTTGAACACGTGCATGCCAGATGTTGGTCTATTTTTAGCTAATTCAAGGTCATTGACCTCAAGTCGCAGTGGGGGGCCGAAGCGGGGGCCGGGGAGGGGGCCGAAGCGGTGGGCCGGGGAGGGTGGCCGAAGCGCGGGCCGGGGAGGGGTCAAACCGGGTGCCGGGATGGGGGCTTGGGGTGGGGGTAAAACCTGCGCAGAAACCTGCGCAGTAGACCATTTTGATGTAGAATCGGCCTAGCTACACTACTATTATTTCTTGCATTAAACATGCCATTATTTGAAAAATTTGATTCATCTGTCCAGATAATAAATTTTAAAAATCAACAATGTTGTTTTTATATTGACTTGGTTTTTGGTATATAGTACATATTTTACTGTAATTATAATTTATATAATTTTAATATGTACATATTTTCATATATTCATCAATTTTCCGAACTGTAGTAACAACAATATATTTTTGTTTGAGATATTGCATTAATTTATAATATATTTTTTCTTCAAACGTCATAAAAGTAGCATCTTTTGTGACTTGATACAGTAGGTGGAAGTTTAATTTCTACGCCGCCGGAGTAGAAATAGCTAATTTCTACGCCGCCGGCGTAGAAATAAAATAAATAAATATCCATAGAAACTATACAGAATCAACGAATAAGAAATAGCCTTAATAAAAGAAACCTGTAATATCGCCCTAAATGTCACTATAACACGCTAGGTAACCTAAGAATAAAGTTACTAAATACGATCCATAGCTGTCAAATTTAAATATATAACCTGTGAATTGAAATATAAACAGAGTTTACTTTTGAGGAAATAACATTATTAAAGAATAGCAGACTTACAGATTACAATTACAGGAACGGTAATGAGAATAAGAATACTTAGAATTAAAGTGACTATATCATTCATTAGATTATAAACCAATAAGAATACGTGATTTTCCTTAGTTACCACGTATTTCAGCGATTATTATTAAGTAACCATGGTGAACGAATATACGAACCTTTGTATATTCGAATATACCTACCTTCGTATATTCACTTATAGGTGCGTTTGATTATTTTGTTCTATGTACTCAGAATTGGCAATGTCATTTTTAATTATATTTACGGACATGATCTTTTTCCTTGGAACACAGTATTGAGTATATAAATGAATCTGTAGTTAGACTTTGACGAGGAAAATCGTCTTTGTATGCTTTAAGTAGACATCTAAAATCACACTGACAGCCAGTGTTGCCAGATCTACAGATTTGTCTGTAGATCTACAGATTTTCAAGCTGATCTACAGACCTACAGATTATTTAAAAATATCTACAGACTTTTTGCTATTTTAAATTATAGTACATACAAAAATTTTGAATGTTTTAGTTTTTGATATGTTGCATGTAAAGCCTAAAGTTGATAAAATAGTTCGCTGCGCTGTTTTCTTTCGCTTAACTTTTTTCATAAAAGATGTCGCAGTAGTCGTATACTTTTAAACAACACGTGGCACCTGGCCGCTGTACTGGGAATACTGGGATTCCCTTGTTCTAGTCGTGAGAAATTTTATAACCTAAGTCGGTTTCTGTGTTGATTTGTGAACAATAATTGGTATTTTAAGAACAAAACAATTAATAGATGACAAAAAAAATTTGATATTAAAATAATTATAGATGTTATGTTACAAAAATGAAAGCAAGCAATTTATACAAATAAATTGTATGCCACATTATAAAATAACATATAGCTTAGTGAGGTCGGCAATCTGCAATGTCAATCGAGTGCGGGCACCGAACTTCAGTTGGGAGCCGTAACTGTCAAATATGGGTACAGTAATTTAAAAAATAAGAAAATTAGAAAGAATATGAACATTTATTTCTTCATAATGGGAGAAGAAACATTTTAAACAGTTGGTTAAATTTTTTTTACATAGTTTTAAAATTTTAATGGTAATTACAGCACCCAATTGAAGTTCGCTTGCCGCACTCGATAATAAATACTTATAATTGTAGATATTTGATATACATATGTACATTGTATATAATTTTACATTGTATTATAGAGAATTATAAAGGCTTATAATGAACTGTAGATAAAGTTGCGTACCAGTAGTTTTTGTTCTACAGATTTTCTACAGACATTTTGCACTAAAATTCCAGACTTTTATTTTTCGCATCTGGCAACACTGCTGACAGCTCAAGTGCACTGAAACAAATAATTGAACGTATCTAATATTTGACAGCAAGGTATTATTGAAGTAAAAATTTGACAAATAACCAAATAATTATTCGGATCACAAGTCTAGAAACTGCACTGTTGCTAGTTTATTTGTAATACAAGTATTTATTTTGAAATACGAGCATTTCATTGTAATATTACATTCTACTACAACTATATTTAAAAAAAATAGGTTATGTAGCATATAGTTTGACGTTTCTGTCAAAACAAAATAGACCACAGGTCTACGTTAAATTACTATTTATTTTTTAGTTTATTTTTTTATTCATGATATAGTCTACCTGTATACAACTTGACAATAGAAAATTCTCGATATACTCAACGAGTTGCCTATTGGAAATACCACTCGACCTTCGGTCTCGTGATGTTTCCAGGCAACACGTTTCGTATAATCGAGAATTTTCAATCGTCTTGTTGTATAATATATGATAAGAAAAGATTATATTGTTTTGCAGTGATTCGTGGACATATCTTTCAGCCCACACTGTTAGATTTCCATCCAATTGAACTTTAGGGGACTTACATTACATTATAATCCTTCAAAATCCGACATAATTGCACACAAGGAGGATATAAAATTGCACAGTTTTTATTTAAACGTCAAAACGTGAGAATTTTCATTTCATGGTTATAACCAAAAGGGAACAAATAAGTATCCATAGCTACAGGGCAATTGAAATCGCAAACGTAATTTACGTAAAATATAATGTCAGTAGTAGATATTTTTCTTTAAATATCTACGTTTGAAGAAAAAATATAATGTGTCATTCGGAGTAAAAGTGTCTTTGTGTGCCTCGCGTGCATTTATCCGACTCGCTTCGCTCGTCGTTTAAACTTCCACGCTCGTCACACAAAATCGTACTTTTACTCCTAATAACACAATATACTATTTTACCTTCCGTCACCTCTAGGTAAGGAAGTTATTGAGCTCTATAAAGTTGGCTCAGCATTTTCATCTCATAACACTAAACATAGTTCTAATATTTAAAGCTCATTTATTGCTAATATTTTGCTCATGCTTAAAATTTTTATTGCTCTTGCCGATTTGTAGAAAATTAATGTAAGCTAGCTTAAAGACAAGCTAGCTCACAACCAAAAATTAAAAAAAAAAACTTGTGACATGACTGAATACGATCTGTTATAATTTATTGCTCTAATTAAATATTTATTGCTTGCAAATAATAAAGGTTTTCGTTACACGAATTGCATACAACACGTTTTAGCCTACTAAATGAATATCTGACTTCAAAAACTGCTTTTGTACGGAAATTATACTTTATCGCAGGTCATTATTAGTTTTAAATAATATTTATGCATATGAGCAGGAGCAATAAATTATTTAAGGGGCGCATTTAGCTAAAACTCCAATTTTACAAGGTTATCTCGCAACAAAAATTATCTGTCGCTATAAGGCACTTCAAAAATGTATTCTGCAGAAATTATACTTTCTCGCAGGTCACAAATTAGTTATCAACAATATACGCGTGTGTGAGCTGGAGCAATAAATTATTTTAGCTGCCAATTTAGCATAAACTCTACTTTTTTGGGAATATCTCCCAACAAAAACTATCTGTCGCTATAAGGCACTTCAAAAATGTTTTTCTACAAAAATGATACTTTCTCGCAATTCACAAACTAGTTCTCAACAATATACATGTATGTGAGCTGGAGCAATAAATTATTTTAGCCGCGAATTTAGCATAAACTCTTAGAGTTTTACGGCTTGACTTGACATTCAAGATACTTGACTTGACTTACGTGAAATCAAGCCAAGCTCAAGTCAAGTAATAGTAGCCGAAAGTCAAGTCAAGTCAAGTAGTTACAATTTCAAGTACTTGAAAAATCAAGTAGATATTTTTCAATTACTTGAAAAAAATCAAGCAGTTATTTTTTTTAATTACCAGAAAAAGTTCTTCAAGACTACATTTAATTTTCATATAGTTCCTTATGTTTTATAACAATATCAATAATATACCTTGAAATATAAACTTTTATTTATAAAAATAAATCATACATTCAAATTTAAAAATTAAAAAAAAAAGATTTAAAAGTATAATATATGAATTAACATAACCTATTTATAGTATATGTATTATGATGGACCTTAAATGGGGGCAAGTCGAATTTTAACCTGGCCACCCCCTAAAGTGTTTCCAAATAAATAAATAAAATTATACTGGCAATGATTCCGCTTAATTTTAATATTTGACCGTGCCTAAGTGCACTTGATTTTTTCCCATTTAAATAACATTCGGTTTTGACACTTTTTATTTTTCTCCGAGATATTAACAGGTTTAATAAATCCATCCATTATTGAAATATATAATAGAATGACCCAAGAATATGTGGATAAAATCTGAAGTCCCAATTATTATTCTTAATTCGAATGGAGTATAGCTTTTTGGGCTTTTGCGCGATAGTTTAACCATCTACAGTTAACTTAATAAAAATGATTATGACTTCAAATTTTGTCGACATATTCTCAGGTCATTCTAGTATATATTCCAATATTGAGTAATTTTTTTAAACCTCTGCACAGATTTTAACTTGCAGTAGGGAATCAGCACAGCATATGGCGCGCCACGCCGTACTATGATTGTACTGATTCGAGCGTTTTCGTACGTAATCGGTTCATTATCAAGTATCTTGAATTTGCTTGAAATTGCTTGATCAAGTCAAGTAGTAACGATAGAAAATCAAGTCAAGTCAAGTAATGAATTTTTGAAAACCTTGATTTTCAAGACAAGTCAAGTAATTTACAAAAACATCAAGCTACTTGACTTGATGAAACCCTATAAACTCTACTTTTTTAGGAATATCTCGCAACAAAAACTATCTGTCGCTATAGGGCACTTTAAAAACTATTTTTCTACGGAAATTATACTTTCTCGCAGGTCAAAAATTAGTTATCAACGATATACACGTGTGTGAGCTGGAGCAATAAATTATTTTAGCCACCAATTTAGCTTAAACCCTACTTTTTTAGGAATATGTCGCAACAAAAACTATTTGACGCTATAGGGCACTTCAAAAACTGTTTTTTATGGATATTATACTTTCTAGCAGGTCACAAATTAGTTATCTACAATATACACGTGTGTGAATGATTATTTTAGCCCTATAGCGACAGATAGTTTTTGTTGGGAAATATTACTACAAAAGTCGAGGTTAAGCTAAATTGGCGGCTAAAATAATTTATTGCTCCAGCTCACACACGTGTATATTGTTGATAACTAATTTTTGACCTGCGAGAAAGTATAATTACCGTAGAAAAACATTCTTCAAGTGCCCTATAGCGACAGATTGTTGTTGTTGCGAGATATTCCTAAAAAAGTAGAGTTTAAGCTGAATTGGCGTCTAAAATAATTTATTGCTCCAGCTCACACACGTGTATATTGTTGATAACTAATTTGTGATCTGCGAGAATGTATAATATCCGTAAAAAAAATCAATTTTGAAGTGCCCTATAGCGACAGATAGTTTTTTTTTGCGAGATAATCCTGTAAAATTGGAGTATTAGCTAAATGCGCTCCTTAAATAATTTATTGCTCCTATCGTGTAAATATTATGTAAAACTAATAATAACCTGCGACAAAGTATAATTTCCGTAGAAAAACATTTTTGAAGTGCCCTTTAGCGACAGATAGTTTTTGTTGCGAGATATTCCGAAAAAAGTAGAGTTTATGCTAATTTCGTGGCTAAAATAATTATTGCTCCAGCTTACACTCGTGTATCTTGTTGATAACTAATTTTTGACCTGCGAGAAAGCATAATTTCCGTAGAAACATAGTTTTTGAAGTGTCCTATAGCGACATATAGTTTTTGTTTCGAGATAATCCTGTAAAATTAAGGTTTTAGTTAAATGCGCCCCTTAAAAAAAATATTGCTCCTGCTCACACGCGTAAATATTATTTAAAACTGTAAGATTCACTTTTCGACCGCACGCCACTGGTTTAGAAACGCAGGCCCGAGGCATAAACACTTGACATTCCTTAAAGGCAAGACACCCCCCGACCCTTAGTTGTGTTGTGACTACAGTGTCGTGTGGATCTGTGTGTGATAGTGTCCATAAGAGAAGGCAAGCAGTTTGTTGTAATTAAAGGTGAGTGGTAAACCTCACAGTCATTCTGATTATATTGTACAGATATGGCGCTCAGGTATAAATCGCCAGTTGCTTGATTGTTATGTTGTACACCATTTGTGTATTTGATGTTGATGTTGTACACTATTTGTGTATTTGATACGCATGGTATATGTGAGATATACATTTGTATTATTGGTTTGTGGCCGCAAACATAATGTAGTATTTTCCTATTATCCGAAGGGTTGTCTGGAATAACCCTGGGTCCATAGAGTCGCGTACTCTAAAGGTGGCTAGCGTACATAGTGGAGCAGCGCCAAGTGAGAGGCTGAGGTCCATAAGAGGTCTGGGACATGCTTGATTGTGGTGCCTGGTAGTGTTAGATGAAAAATGTATGATAAAAAATATATGCGCCGCAGGCGATTTTTTGAAAATTTTCAAGGTCAAACGTGTTTTAATGCAATGTAAGATAATATAGAGTTCTTTACAATGAAGCAAATTTAACAAATTCTTAAAAATTAAAATCCATATTTTATGACGAAAACGCGTATGTACGCTCAAAAGCGTATAGTTGCCCTTCTACTAGTCTTTATGATGCGAGATGGGAGCATAAGCAATAACTTCAAAAACAGAAAATACAATGTTGCATTAAATTAAAATATTATATTACAGAGTAGCAGCAATATCATTATTCTATTGAACTGTTCAAAATAAAATGTATAATAATTAAATGTTAATTAAATTGCGTTCCTCACAAAATACGGGATAATTGGGCGTCCCGAACAGTACTTTACGGGACGCTCAAATGTTAGCTGAAATAGGGGACAATCCCGTACATACAGGACGCCTGGAAATCGTGTTCCCACCGGCATTGCAGTCCATTTTTGGTTTTCATTTTAAGTAGGTATATAATCCCGCAATTTTATAAGAAAATTATATCCAGCTTCATATCAAACGTGGCAAAATATAACCAATGGCGGGGGAACCCCCTACCCCCCCATATATACGTCGGTGGTAATATTTACATTAGCCACAGTACCAAAGAAAACAAATCTACATGGAGGAGACTTGCGCACAGTGCGGTTCACGTTAGGAAACACTTCATTGCAATGCAATGGGAACCCATAGTTCATTTCATACGTCATATTAATCAAACATGAAAAATGAGCATTTCTTATTTACATTCGCGAGTAGAAAAGAAACTAAATTTATTTATAATAAAGTTGGGTTAATATTATTCTATTTCGGACGAGTTATACGAATCGAAGAAGTTTTATTTTGCTCAATGAAAATATATTTATTTGTAAAATTTATATTTGATGATGGCCCGATGCCTTTTCAGACGAGGGCCAGGGAGCAAGTGTCCCGATGCTTACCGTTAAATCCGCCACTGTCAGAAAGTGGGATCTGAATCAGGATCTTATTGGGCATTGTTTAACCAAAACAATACATGTTTTCTTATAGAAAAATATACATTTCACAAACCTTGACGTCATGGGTTACAAATACTTTTAATATTTTGGGTAATGATAATGACATGAAGTTTGAAAAATTTGAGTAAAATGAAATATTATTATGCTAATGACTGACAATCATTTCGAATGGGGTTTAGAAATCCATTGTATTGAATAGATTTGACAAAAGTACTGGTAATTTGAGATAATAACGGATTATTTAGTAACAAAGATCTGTGTCTAGATAGAGAATTTGGTGTATGAGTCGAAAATTGTTTCTTAATATTTGTAATTTCAAACATTTAAAATATCCTTTTGATAATGAACTCGTATTCTTAGTAATGTGGATATTTTGGTAATGATAATTAGGTAGTTGATATAATTTTGAGATATGAAAAATTTATTTATTTAGGCATATAGATGAAATATTTATTTCAACTTTCCACAAAGTATTTCAAGGATGAAAAGAAAAGCACCATTATTGTTTTTACTCTTTGTAAATGATTTGCCGAAAATCTTTACTTATGCAAAATGCTTGCTTTTTGCTGATGACCTGAAGCTTTTTTCAATTGTTAAAGCAATGAATGATGCTTTACTTCTGCAAAAAGATTTAGAGGCTCTCGAAATATGGTGTAAAAATAATATATTGTCATTAAACACATCAAAATGTAAGTGTATAAGATTTTATAGAAAGAAAAATATTATTCAATATAAATACTCAATAAATAAAATACAAGTAGAGAATATAACATCTATTCGTGATTTAGGGGTAATTTTTGATTATAAATTAAATTTTAAATTACATGTAGATTATATTTCAAAAACGGCCAATCGAATGTGTGGCTTTGTTGTAAGACAGTGTAAGGACTTTTCAAATATCAATTCAACAATTTTGTTATACAATTCGCTAATTCGGAGTCATTTTGAATACTGTACAATAATTTGGTTTCCATATCATATAATATTATTCATAGATTAGAATCAGTGCAGAAGAAAATTATTAACTTCATATTTTATAAATTACATATTAGCAGAGCTGATTTCTCGTATGAAAATAGATAAAAAATGTTAAATTTCGAGACTCTTGCTGCTAGGAGAAATAAAGCACAAGTATTCTTTACTTCTAAATTATTACCAGGGTATATTGATGCTCCAGAAATCCTCAATTATTTTAAATGGAATGCACCTAAACACAATACAAGATTTTCGAATGCACTTCAACCACGTTACAGTAAAACGACATATGGTCAAAATTCTGTAATCAATCGTTTAATTAAAAGCTACAATGACTTACCTGAACACATTGATATTTTTATACTACTTTAATGCAATTAAATTAACATACTGTTAACAATATGGCTAATGATGATAAGTGTCTCAGCGAGCTGCTGAACTTTAAATGTGAAAAATGTAAAAAAAAAGTTAAAAACGGAGTGCAATGTGCTACCTGTGAGGGAAACTACCACTATAAGTGCGGAAATATTAGTGAATCCGACGAAGATCTAAAATGGGTCTGTGGAAACTGCGGTGACACTTCAACGCCGATTTCTATAGTGGAAGTTAGATGTCAAACAATTGAAAGGGCATATCTTCTCCTTCAGGGTGAGTGTGCTGCCTATAAAAATCTATTTAAAGAAATGGAAGCGAAATGCTTGAATTTAATGGGAGAACTGGATAACCTTAAAAAAGTTCGTTCAAAAAATAGCGAAGATACGAACCAAAAATTACAAAAACCGAAGAATACAACTTCTGTTCAAAATACAATTGAATCTCACCAGATAGCACCTGGTAATCAAAATCAAAATAAAACTAAGCAAGGTCAAGGTGAAGTGAATTATTCTAAGTCCGATGAAATTGCTTCACAAACAAGTATTGAGTCGTCTGTTTTAGACGACTCAAATGATACATTAAAAAACAAAACATTGCCAGAGGTTAATGACATGAATATGAAAACAGATGAATTTGAAATCCCGAAATATCATCAAAAGAAGATAAAATATCGCCCATCCGTCGTAGGAAAAAACAGTAACAATGTACTTAAAGCAAATCCTCAAATAGGCTGGATACACGTTTACCGTTTAGCGGAAGACACAACGGTGGAACAAGTATTGAATTTTTTACAATTAAATAAGCCCAACGCGAAATTTCAATGTGAAAAATTAAAATCGAGGGGAGACTACGCCTCCTTCAAGGTAGGATTTCCCATGTCCATGAAAGAAGAAATATACAGCCCTGATTTCTGGCCAGCTGAAATTCGTGTGCGTCGGTTTTTTCTCCACAAACAAAAGTGAAACTGTGAGTGTATCTGATAAAGAATTCGGAATATTTTTCTTAAACATACAGTGTTTGCGAAATAAAATATATGAACTTGAGGCTTTTATAAATAATATAGTTGCCACTAATTTAGATGTTATTTGTCTAGCTGAACACTGGCTGGAAGAGGAAGAAACGAAATTGTACTGTCCAAACGGATACAAAATAGCTACCTACTTTTGTAGAAATAAATTCAAACATGGTGGTGTAATTACTTTTGTTAAAAGTGACATAACGTTTGTAAAGATCAAGTGGCTAGAAGATTATTGTGTTGAACTAGATTGTGAATTTGCAGCTATAAAAATAGTAAATACAAAAACTGTTATTGTAAATGTTTACAGAACACCTAAGGGAAATTTTGACATTTTTTTAAAGAATTTGGAATGTATTTTGCACAAATTAAATGCTACAAAAGAACAAATTGTAATTGTAGGAGATTTCAATGTTCACTTCCTACAAAACAGTACATTAAAAACAGATTTATTAAATTTAATTCAATCATATGGAATATATCAAACCATATTCGAATACACACGAGTAGTAGGAAATACTAAAAGCTGTGTTGATAATATTTTGACAAATTATAATGAACGTAGTTACAGTAGTCATGTGATTGAACCACATTTGTCAGATCATTTTGGAATTATTTTCAAAGTACAAATACATGAAACACAAACCAATGATACTCAAAACCATATTTTTCAGCCAATAACAAATAATGGTTTACAAAAATTTTGTGAAATGTTAGAACAATGTAATTGCAGTAGTATCTACACATGTGAAGATCCCAATCTTAGTTATAATTTATTCCATAATGAAATGTATAATATTTTACAAATTTGTTTTCCATTTAAAGAATATAAATGTAAAACAGTAAATAACTCATGGTTTACAGTTGAACTTAGGTACATCAGAGAAACACTTGGCTTTATCTTTGACTGCCTTCAATTTTATCCGCAATTAAAAAATGTTTATAATCGTTACAAAAAAATTTATAGAAACAAAATCAAAGAAGCAAAATTCAATCATAATAGACAATTTATTATTAATGCTGACAATAAAAACAAAGCATTGTGGAACATAATCAATAAAGAACTGAAGTGTCCAAACGATACTTTTAAACCAAATAATTGTGTAACGAGCTCCACTTTTAATAACTACTTTGCTAATATAGCAAATGAAACTACAAAAAATATTGCCGTAACCTCATATAAATCCGAAGAATTTCTTGTGAAGTTTTCAACAGAAAATTCTAAGTCATTTTTTCTAGAACCGACTACTATAAATGAAGTAAAAAGTGTAATAAAACATTTAAAAAATAACAATAGTAAAGATATTTATAATTTCAACGTCAGAATAATAAAAAGGGTAGGACATTTAATTTGTGAGCCTCTTTGTTATATAATTAATAATTGCTTTAGCGCGGGTGTTTTCCCTGATTTACTTAAAGTTGCAAAAATCATACCAATTTATAAAAAAGGCGATGACTCAGAAGTAGGAAATTATAGACCCATTTCTTTACTCCCAATTATATCTAAAATTTTTGAAAAAATAATTTACAGTAGAATCTCTAATTACTTTGAACAAAATAATTTTATATCAGGTTTTCAATTCGGCTTTAGATGTAAAAAATCAACTGTCGACGCATTATTACAAACTATGGCAAAAATAAACAATGCAATAGAACAGGGTGATATAATTGCCGCGACCTTTTGTGACCTGTCGAAAGCATTCGATTGTGTGTCACACGAAATCTTGATAAATAAATTAAGTTATTATGGAATTAGAGGAATACCTCTACAGTTTATTCAATCCTATCTTACTAATAGATTACAAACTGTGTATGTGAATGCAGATTTTTCTGACCTAAAAAGAGTAAATGCAGGGGTACCACAAGGGTCTATACTAGGACCATTTTTCTTTATAGTTTATGTCAATGACCTACCAAGTAATATGCATAATGTCGATACAATTTTATTTGCTGATGATACCACCTTTTTAAAAATTTGTAAGTCCATAGATTCAGTTAATAGTTATTTTCAACAGATAATAGAATGTGCAGAAAAATGGTTCTCAGCAAATAAACTGAAACTAAACATTGAAAAAACACAAAATATGTTAATAACGAATAAACAAATAAATGCAAATATTACAAACACTGTAACAAGTATAAAATTTCTAGGAATCACAATTAGTGCAGACAGAAATTGGGTATGTCACATTGACAAATTTTGTAAAAAACTAGCAAGTTGTACTTTTGCATTGCGAAAACTGGCTCAAATATTTCCTACAGACATTCTGGTAACTGCGTACTATGCAATGTTTCACACACATTTAACTTATGGTATCTTAATATGGGGATCTAGTCCTCATATAATAACCGCTTTCAAACTACAAAAGAAAGCAATTAGAATCTTAGCCAAAGTAAACCCTCGAACACATTGTAAGACCTTATTTAAAAATTTAAGAATAATGACATTACCATGTATTTTCATGTACAAGTGTTTAATTCATGTAAAAAATAATATAAAAAGTTATTTAACGCACAGCGACTTACATAATTACGAAACACGTAATAAGAATAATATTGTTCCAAAATATCTTAGATTAAACAGAAGTAAAAATAGTGTTGACTACTGGGGACCTATATTGTTCAATAAATTAAATGATGAACTAAGAAACAAGTCAATAAATAATTTCAAAAATTGTATTAAGGAACTTATGTTACAACATTGTTTCTATACTTTTGATGAATTCTTAAATTGTAATGAAATTTAATTTTGCATGTACTGTATATTTGCAGCTACTCTATATTTCTATATTCATATGTAATTTTTGACTTAGATGTATATTATGTAATACGATAACCTGAATAAATATTATTATTATTATTATTATTATTATTAATTCAAAAAAAACTTAAACGCTTGTAATGTTATAAATTAATATTATCCTTATTAAATTATTATAAAATCTTTCAGAACTCATATTTTATTAAGAATAATACCTACAACGTTTTTTAGTTTAGATTCTGTTTTATTTATTTAATTAACGACGTTTCGGCAATATACACTATTGCCTTCTTCAGGAATGAACATGAATAACAAATCAACAAATACAAATAAATAAATAACAAAACATTAGCAACAGGTAACTAAGGTGACAATTACAACATATTTATGTCAAAAATGTCACGGACAAGATTGGTAGAATTCTTCGTAAGAAGAACATGAAGATTTCGTATTCACCATATATTAAAATTCGACAAATGTTGAGACAAGTTAAAGACGTCATCCCTCATCAGTCATCAGGGATTTACCAGATTCCATGTGTCTGCGGAAAAGTTTACATTGGCCAGACTGGTAGAACCATCTCTACAAGATTGAATGAACACAAGCGTTCGATCAGGTTGAACCAGCCAGAAAAATCTTCAGTTGCGGAGCATGCCCTGGAAGAATTCCACCATATAAAATTTGAAGATACAAAAATACTGGCGAGACCTACACACCTAAACAACAGGTTAATTAGAGAAGCCATTGAGATTTACAAAACCAAGAGTATTAATCTCAATCATTGTGACGGTCTAGATCTTAGTCGTGCATGGCTTCCTATTTTAAATATGTTGTAATTGTCACCTTAGTTACCTGTTGCTAATGTTTTGTTATTTATTTATTTGTATTTGTTGATTTGTTATTCATGTTCATTCCTGAAGAAGGCAATAGTGTATATTGCCGAAACGTCGTTAATTAAATAAATAAAACAGAATCTAAACTAAAAAAGGTTGTATTATTCTTAATTATCCTTATTGCTAGTTCTTATATTATTTGTATATTTTATTTAATGTAAAATTTGCGAATTTGTAAATGTATCATTTGGGCATGTCCTGTGGTGTACTTTCTAATAAATAAATAAATAAATAAAAAATAAAATGAACTCGTATTCTTAGTAATGTGGATATTTTGTGTCACTCGTTTATTTATTATGACTTTGAAACGCGAAAAGAAAAATATTGTGATAAGAATTTCGAACATGAAGTGAACTTGTGTGTACAGCAGTCATGTTCTGTTTGTTATAACATTTTTTCGTTGCTTTCATACTTATTTGTAACATGGAATATGCCAAAAGATAAATAAATATTTCTAAATAATGTTTATACCATCAGTTTATTAATAACATGTTCAATTTCTATAACAGAACTACTAAGTCATGTACAGTTTAATAATGATTAAAATATATAAATATATATTTACAATAATTAGTCAATTATAAGGTATTTACAAGAAACCGGTACAGAGTGCACGTTGGTTGTAACATTTATACAAATCTTCCACCACGCAAACTTTTTAAATTAATGTATTCTATAGTCATTGTTTCTATTCCCTGGAATAAATTAAATCCTTTTTTAATAGTATAAACTATTTTCGAGTCACAGTAAACCAATGTCGAATCATCGAAGATTTCCATACCTACGCACGATGGTTAATTAGTGTTATATTGCTCATAATTACAAAAATATTGCAATCATATTGTTTAATATTCTTAGAATTCTGTCATTTTCTTTTCCCCTTGGAAAGGTTGCTTTCTCCATTGGAAAAATAACACAAGGATTATGATATGTACAATGTACAATGTACATTTATTATTCAATTGTGAAATGCGTATTTTGGTAATGACCTGTGGAATGTTAGTTTTTTTTTTGTTTATTTGGCTTTGTGTCCCTAGGTCACTATAGCCACTAACTTTTATTTTATTTTTTGTAAGTTTATATGTCTAGATTGCATGTGCATATGAAGTTGTATAGCTCATAGCTTGTATCGCTCTTGGGGTTTGTTACTATCATACTTGCTTGAATTAGAAAGGTTTTAAAAATTTTAATTATTTTTTGTCTTAGTAGCTGTCTTTCTGTCTTGTACTTTTCGCAGTAAAATAGAATGTGATTGAAGTTCCCAACATAACCACAATTGCATCTATTTGAAGGTATAATACCTAATTTGTGTAGATGATCGGGCGACTTGTTGTGCCCTGATCTTAATCGTATTATGGTAGAAATATAGTTTCTGCTCATATTTTCGTTGAACCATATTTTTTTCGGGATGCCTTGGTTACTATTATAAAATAAAATTCCCGTAGATATACTTTTTTCTTTGAACCATGAAAGCCATTCTTTTCTTAAATTCATTTTCAGGTTGGAGAGTATGTCAAAATATATGTATTGGATGTTTTCGCATAGTTCCGTTGAGTGGGCTTTTGCTGCTTCTCTATCTGCCATTTCATTTCCTAGGATTCCCTTATGTCCTGGTATCCAAAGCAGTTGTATTTCATTGTTATTTTCTTGAATGTTGTTGTACATTTTTTTTATTTTAAATATTAGTAATGGGGTTTTGTTAGATGTTTTTTGTTTGATTCCCTCTAATGCGGACTTCGAATCAGATATTATTAAGATTTTTTCGTTTTTTGATTCGGTCAATGTTTTTAGTGCGTAATAAATGGCTAGCAATTCTGTGTGATATGAGCTAGTTCTGTGGTTTATTTTATATGCTGTATTTCTACCGTCCGTTGCGTTACATATAGCAAAGCTGCTAGAGTTTTCATTTTGTAGGACTGATCCGTCGGTATAAATAATAATACTCCAGTAGTTATTATTTAATATTTCTTGAAGTTTTGTTTTGATGTTGCTACTTAGGTCTTCTTTTTTGAATATAGCGGTTTTAATGTCAACGTTCATCCATTTAAGTTTTAATTCGAATTCATATTCCGGGATTAATGAGGTTTTCTCCAAGTTGGCATTTTTCAGCTTATTGTGGCTGTTAAGTAACAATGGCTTATTTTTCTTTGTCCAGTAAGTATTACTCAAGCAATCGCCATTTTCTTCAATTCTATTTACAAGAAAGGAATCCTGGAACTGTAGGTTTTTTAGATAAAATTTATCTACTATGAATTTTCTTCTCAGGTGCAACGGTGGTTCTGCAGCTTCATGGTGAAGTATTTGGAGTGGTGTGCTTTTCATTGCACCTAGGCAAATTCTTAGCGCAGAGTATTGGATTGAGTCTAGTTTCTTAAGATTTGAATTAGAAGCAGTGCATACTAATGCCGCTGAATAATCTAATATTGGTCTTATCAGTGCTTTATATAAACAGAGTAAAGTTGATGGGTGAGCCCCCCATTTATAACCTGCTACGCAACGTAAGATATTTAGGCTTTTGTGGCATTTACTACACTTCTCTGTGATTTCCTTAGTCCAGATTGATTTTGTGTCGAACCAAACTCCAAGAAATTTGTTGGTAGTAACAATTTTAATTGTTTTATTATTTTGTGTGATCCGTGGGCTTGCTGTAATACAGTGTCTCGTAAAAATCATTATATTAGTTTTTTCTAAAGATATTGGTAGTTGTAAGTCACTGAATATAGTAGTTAGTTTGTTGAGTTGAGATTGTAGCCTATACTGCGCTTCATTCATCTGCTCCTGCAGATTATTTGTATATATTGAGAACATCATAGGGCTCAGGATTAAACCTTGTGGAATTCCTTTTTTTGGATAATATGGTCCAATAAATCCGTTTTCTGATTTAATATATACCTCTCTGTCTTCAAAAAACTTTATTATCCAGGAAGAGACCATATTTGATACACCTATCTTTGTTAACTCCCTGTACAAAATGTTTAAGTTTACGTTATCATATGCCCCTTTTATGTCTATAAAGGCACATATTGTATATGTATTAGAGCTATATGTAGTTTGAATATCTAGGTTTAGAAGGTGTAGGTTATGTTGTGTGCTGTGGCCTTTCCTGAAGCCATATTGTGTGTTAGATAGTAGTTTATTGTGTTCTACATACCATTCGATTCTTTCTTTTATTATTTTTTCTAGAGTTTTTGCCATGCATGATAGTAATGTAATTGGTCTATATGAATTCGCTCTGTAAGGTATTTTATCTGGTTTTAGGATTGGTACGCAGATACATTTTTTCCATTCGTTTGGCACTATGTTATTTATTAATAATTCGTTGAATATTTTCGTTAGTAACTCAATTCCTATATCTGGCAAAAATTGAATCATTTGGTAATTGATGTTGTCGTACCCTGCACTAGTTTTCTTATTATGATTTAAGCTATATTTAAAAAATATAGATAAAAATACTCGGTATATGTTTCAAATTACTTTATTATTTCTATACGTATTTCGGCTTGTTAGACCATCATCAGGAAAATACAGAATGAATTTTAAATCTATTTAGTGAGTATATATAGTTATTTAACGGTAATTTTTACAAGAAAATGTCATAAAGGGATTAAAGCGGGCTAATCAATGGTGATCTGTACAAGTCTAGTTGGTCGTTCATAAGAATTTGTTGATAGCTTTTTGGATTTCCAAAGATTCTAGGAAATCCATCTTTAATCCCTTTTTACATAAATGTTTAACAACAATTTTACTTTTATTTATATTATGGTTTGATTCTAAATAATGTTTCGCCACATTAGAAGTCAATTTATTATTTAAAGTGGCACTAATGTGTTCTTTAAATCTAAGATTAAAATTACGACCTGTTTGACCAATGTATATAGCATTACAGTCATCGCATTGTATTTCATAAATTCCACTTTTTTCTAAGGGATCTTTTATTGTAAGTTTATTGTTTACTAGGATATTTTTTAATGTAAAAGGGTTATAAAAAGCTGATTTAATATTTTCTGTTTTAAGTATATTTTGTATTTGTAGACTGGTTTTACCTATATATAGTAATCTTTTGTAACTAGGTGGGTTTTCTTTAATCTGTTGGGGGCAATACAGTTCATTTATAATCAATTTGTTTTTATGGTGTTGGAGGATTTTATTTACTACATTATGCGAATAACCATTATTCGCAGCAATGTTTTTAATTATATTTAGTTCTGTTTCAAAAGCATGTTTTGAGGTAGGTATATGAATCAGCCGATATTTAACTTCTTCATTTGTTATCGTTTGATCGGTTATTTGGTTTATTACGGTAACATTAGCTTCTTGGATATAAGGGGTGTTAATATCGGGCGTCATGTATGTTAAGTCAGCGAATTCATAAATCCATTCAGGATCATAATCTTTGTTAGTGGGTTGAGTTTTCTTTGTTCTATTTAATTTTCTTATTTCTTTCCACACTTCTCGGGAGTTTGTAGCTGGGGACAACTTTTCACAGTATGTTCTCCATTCCTTTTGTTTTTGTTGTTTTAGGAATTTTCTTGTCTTTGCCCTTTGTTTTTTGTACAGAATATAATTTTGGATGTTGGGGTTTTTATTAAACTTGGATAGAGCTAATCTGTTTCTTGCTATCATTTTTTTCCCTTCATTATTTATCCAAGTTTTCTGGTATTCTACTCCTGATTTTATTTTGATTGTTTGATTCGGTATCGAAATGTCGGCAGCACTCTTCATGGCATTAGTGAGCTGGTCATATTTTTGTATTGTATACCTTTCTTCTATTGTAGAGTTCTTAGATTGTAGTTCTGTTTCTATGTTTACTTGATAATTGTTCCAATTAGCCTCCTTATAATTTCTTCTTTGAATTATTTGAGTTGTTTGATTATGATTTTCTTCACCATCGAACCTTATTAGAACCGGAAAGTGGAAGCTGTAAAAACAATCTTTAATTACCATCCAGTTGTTTACATAACCTGCTAGAGTTGGGGTAGTTATGGTTAGATGTAAGATACTTTGTCTCCAGTTTAGTCTTTTAGTTGTTGTAGGTGTGTCTTCATTAAGTACACACATATTTTCTTGATCAATAAATTCATATAGTTCTTTTCCTTCGAAATTTTGTGGCATCCGTGTATCCCAAGCTTCGTGATGACTATTAAAGTCACCAGTTAGAATAACATGACCTTGGACTTGTCGGATAATTTTGGTCCAATCTTGTTTTGACATTTTGTGTCCAGGTTTAGCATAAATGGATATAACATTAATATCGATTGTTTTGTATTTAATTTTAATAGCAATTAATTCTATGTTAATGTTTGGTTTTTTAATATCATTGGTGGAATAGTATATGGATTTGTGTATTAACAGTGCTGTCCCTCCCCGTGGGTTTGTTGTATGTATTTTTTCACGGTCGTCTCTTTCTATAGAATATCCTTTTATCTGAAAATTCTTTTCTTGTGTGAGATACGTTTCACTTAACGCGCAGATGTGAATTTGATTTTGGTGTAGTAGATATTGTAATTCTCTTTTGTTATTTGATACTCCTTCTGAGTTCCAATGTAGTAAATTGAATTTTACAAAAATAATAATATTATTTCTAGGTGTTATTTTGGGGGCTAAGTATTCTGCCAAGTTCTGAATCACATGATTGAAAATCACACTCTTGTAAATCTGACATTTCTTTAATTTGATATATATCATCGTCTTGTATGTTGTTTTTATGTATTTGTGCTACTGTTGTGTTTTCTGATACTCTGTAACTATTGTTTTCTTTTTCTTTATTAAGTTCACCGGAATTTTGGCTATTGTTTTGTGTTCTTGTTATTTTTATTTTTATTCGTTTTTCATCGCTTTTACTTCTCTTATTACTTAATTCTTCATCACTGAGTACTATACTTCTTTTAGGTTGACTGTTATTATTTCTTGTTATTTGGCTACTATATTTTGGTTTGTCTTTACGAGTATGATTATATGATTTTGAGATAGGTGGTGGATTGTAGGCCGGAATATTAGTATCTTCTTTCTGGATATTGTGTTGTAAGCTAGGAAATTCTTCTTCGTAGTTTTCTAGGGCCGAGAATCTATTTGTTGTACGAATAGAGTATTCATTGGTTCTTTTCTACGGGTGCGGGATTTCCAAGTTGGCTTCTAAATAGCTCATATTATGAGTACCGATTAGTTGTTGAATTCTTTCCTGTCTTAATCTTTGTGGGCAATGCTTATCTGTGGCGAGATGTTGTTCTTTACAGTTTAAGCATTCAGGCTTTATTTCTGTACATGAGTCTTGTTTATGATTAGTATCTCCGCATTTAAGACATCTTTCTTAGCTACTTTTGCACTGTTTTGCTATGTGTCCAAAACGGTAACAAAGGAAACATTGTTTGACATTTTGAATGAATGGTTCACATATAAGTCTTACGTTCCATATGTATATATGCTGGGGGATAGTATCTCCATAGAACTGAATCTTAATGTTACTAGAAGGTACGTACTGAATTTCATTTTGTTCATTTCGGCTTTTTTTGTTTAAACGTAGAACGGATTTAATTCTGTATTGTCTGGAGTCTATTATATTTTCTAGCTGATCAACAGAATAAACGGTATCTATACCTTTTACTATAGCAGTTCTTGCAATCAAGAAATTAGGGATAAAAGCTGAGAATTTCTTGGATAGTAATACTTCATCCTTTACTATGTTATTTGCTGTGATTCTGTCGTAGCATTCGATTGCTACCCGGTTTCTTCCAATTTTCTTGATTTCAAAGATGCTGTTTTGGGCATATCTTTTATTTATAATTTCCGCTATCTTTACAACACTTATTGATGGTCTTTCTCCATTCTCTGAGATTTTTTGTACGAAAACTTTATAATATTTTTGATTGTTGTACTCACTGTAGAAATTTTGCTGATTAATGGTTGATGGGTGTGGGTCTGGAGGGGTAGGAGGAGGGTCCTCCTCTTCTGCCCCAGGGGGCATTTTCTCTTCAAAATTCTACTTCTATGAACACTATTTATTATGTTTCACTGTATGTAATCAAGTTTGTTAATATTATATCACTAGAATTTAGTCAATGTAATCACTGCTGGCGTTCGGCACGTCCGCTCGCTGCGAGTGTCAGAACACGACTGCCGGAATGTTAGTAAAATGTATATTATCGTTAATGACAATTAGGTATTATGAAGCAATATTTACCTGTAAGAAATATTTTGAGACTTTCAAAGTCATAATAAATAAACGAGTGACACAAAATATCCACATTACTAAGAATACGAGTTCATTTTATTTTTTATTTATTTATTTATTAGAAAGTACACCACAGGACATGCCCAAATGATACATTTACAAATTAGCAAATTTTACATTAAATAAAATATACAAATAATATAAGAACTAGCAATAAGGATAATATTAATTCATAACATTACAAGCGTTTAATTTTTTTTTGAATTGCATTAAAGTAGTACAAAAAATACCAATGTGCACGGAGAAAAATAGATTGTTGAAAACTTATTGTTAAGACAATTATACTTCCAACAACAGTATATATACTTACTAATAAAAACTTGCGTTAAATTTTGTAGATAGTGTTGCAATATTAATATTGCTATTGGTGTAACGACATCGTATTATTATTATATCCATTTATAATGATGTATTCTATATACAGATTGCTAGAATTAGTAGCAATTGTGTTTTGCTGAATGTAACAATAAAATATAATAAATCTAAGTAGCTAGTATTATTGTAAAAATTACAAATATATTGATATTTGTTAGAGCAATATAACATAATAAAGACAAATATCTAGTATTGCTGAGACGAATATCTGTATTGTTATGGGATCGTCGACAATGCAGAACGCATGTCTCTACGAGTGTACACCAGATTCTTCGCGTCTTCACGTTTGTCGTAAGTTCTTCGTTTCGCTTAGTTTTGTGTAGATATTTGTATTAATTATAGTATAGTTATTAAAATAATAAGTGTTATAAAATGGCAGATGATTATGTAAAAATTATACTTATCGAGTGGGACTTCGAAACCTACGTAGATTTATTTGAAGGTAAATTTATTCCATGTGTACTTTTTCACTGCATTTTGTTATTTAATAACAATACTTTCGCAGTGTATATTAGTAATGTATATATTTTATGTTTTAGAGGAAAAAATAAATGTACAAGAATTTAAATTGCTGGTAATCTACACAATAAAAAAAATATTTCCCAAAATTGGAGGAAGACTTCTGTTTCAACAAAAATATAAATACTTAATATCTAGCACATTTGTAAGTGGTTAAAGATAAATTAATCCTTGTTTGTTTTTTGACGTGATTATAAAATTCGTAATGAATTATCGTGTTGTAGGTTGGTGTCAATACAGATACAGGTAGTACAAGTACTAGTACTTATAATTTAGAATCCAGTATAAATAGTGAAATTTACGTAGCTGATGACAATGTAAGTTTAGATATTGTAAATATATCGATATCATACGCTGATTTAACTGAACTATCACAACCCCAACCTACACAACTTCCACTGCAAGTAGTAGAACAGGCACAGCTGCTAGTACAACCGGCACAACTGCAAGCAACGAAAAGTAATAAGAAATTAGCTACTAATGTTAGATTCAATTAAAACTTTTTTTTATTTTAGGAAAATTTAAAGACTCATTGAAGGAAAACAGTGTTTTTCCAGGGGTAAATATATACTTACTAAAACATGATTTGTTGAAAAATATTCTAATTATTCACATTAATTTTAGGGTTTAGAAAGTATATTAAAACGCACACTTACTGGCCAAACAACAATTAATAGCAAATTATGCTTAACAAATGATAACAGGCAAAAGATTTGTAATATTACCGTAAATGAACTTTTATCGCAAACAATAAATGGAAAGTAAGTAATAGAATAGTTCAACCAAAAATAATGTTTACTATTATTTATTTTAAATTTAAGCATAGTTTATATTTTTTTGTTCTTGTATTCTCTATCTGTGATTAAATGTAAGTAAACATTGACAAATATAATATTTTAGTACTTTGAATACTGTGTTGATTATTTGATTATATTCTACATGGTTTTGATATAAACATTGCTATTCGCAATAAAATATAGTTGAATTCATTATAGTCGATTGCTACATTTTAGGCTTCTCATATCCATTTGGCGTCTAGATTGTTCACGACCATTCATAGTTTGCATAGAAAATAAAGGTAAATTGGACTAAATTTATTACAGGTCTTAAATAAATTACTACTTTCTGTTTTTATTTATTTTAAGCCTGCAATTAAATTTAACTCTGCTATTTCGCATTCTATGATTGATCGCTAATGATCTAGTCGACAAATCCACGAGAGGCCTAAATGTAACAATCAATGATATTAGTTTTAGCTAATATTTTATTGCTAAAGTGTATATATCAAATACTTGTAACAAGCATTTTGAAATGCTAGTATTAATATCCTTCTTGTTAAAGTAAATATGTAAATATTGCTGAAATGGGATTTTACGTATATCAGATTGATACTTTAAATATGTAAAATACATACCAAAGCAAATTTGTATAATTAGTATAGTTATAATCCGTTGCTATGGTTAATAAATTTTATTGATACTATAACTTGACAGTATAACTATTTTGGTAATAATATTAAGTAACAATTTTCGACTCATACACCAAATTCTCTATCTAGACACAGACCTTTGTTACTAAATAATCCGTTATTATCTCAAATTACCAGTACTTTTGTCAAATCTATTCAATACAAGATAATTGAATTTAAACCCCATTCGAAATGATTGTCTGTCATTAGCATAATAATATTTCATTTTACTCAAATTTTTCAAACTTCATGTCATTATCATTACCCAAAATATTAAAAGTATTTTTAACTCATTACAGATTACTTGAAGATATTCATGTGTCGTTTTGAAATTGCAAAGAATTACAAATATATACATATTCATAAGTATCTGAAATCTCAAATATTACAAATTACAAAATAATGTGAAATATATCTCCAATGTCAAAATACCATCAAAAATCAATTTTCATATCATGACGTCAGATCAAAATGTCACCAATTATGTAATTTAAATAACAAAATTTACAAAAATACTTACACCCTAATAATAAAAATTAAACCTAAAAAACTGATATTACGCTAATATTCAAGAATTATTATAAATAACTAAAGTGAAATCTAATTAAATTTTCTCTTTTTTACTCCATATGGGATACTATTTATATCATCAACTAGCTTACATTTCATAAACCTAACATTAAATATTTTTTTTCCTTCAGTACAAATTGTAAATAAAAATACTAACAATAACTCTACCTATTCCGAATCAATAAATAATTTCCATGTATATTTTGGACTCCGGAGTGTAAAGTTATGTACTAATGACTAATGTGGAAAGCCCAAATCTATAAGTATTCTTTTGCTTTTGCATATCATTCCAAGCAGTCTGAAGAAATAACTATGGATTATTTAGTATAAATGTTTTTAAAATTGTAAGTAATTCTTGACTTTTGCAATCGCTTCGAAATAATAATAGGTATATTTACTGTTTTTCTTTCTATCATATAGAATTAATTATATATTTTTCCATATATTGCCTCATTGTATTGAAAAAGTAATAATAATTAAAAACATATTTCCGAATAAAGTTTTATATGAAATTAGTTTAATTTTGCAACCATACTTGACATTATAAGACTCTGACATCGAGAAACATAGTCAACTGCATTAAACAAATATTTCAGAAATTAAAAATTTAATATTCAGCTACAAATATATTTATAAATATATAAGTGACTGTCAATTATTTCAGAACAATTAATAAAATATAATAATATTCTAATAATATATTTTCGAAATACTTAAGTTTTTTGAAATTTGTTTAATATTTCAATCATATTAGAAATTATAAGGTTAAAATAAATATATTGACCGCTAGTATGAATAGTGATTAAGAGTGATTAGCGAGCATTTGACAAGCATTGTTTTATCTCTGTCAACCGTTTATAAATTATTTTAGAGAAAATAATTAAAATAAAAGATATTTCCAGGTATATGGATTTTGCTACAGTGTATTCAATGAGAGTTATGCCTATGATGATCCTTATTTTCATTGGCCACAGTAGTGATCGCCATATTTGTTTCATTCGGGTCCAGTTTAGCTAGCGATGTTTAAGAGTTCGTGCGTGTTTCGCAGTTTTTATTGAATTTATTTAATTATAAATAAAATAAATAAATATTTCATCACGGCATATTACCCATTTAATTATTATTGTTTAATTTCATTTACTGTTAATTATAACGTCATAGTTTTTAAGTACATCCTTGGTAGTACAGTTTAAGTGCATATACACAATTTGTGGTAAGTGAATCAAAGATTATTTAACAATAAGATCAAAACTATAAACAAATAATACCAAATGTATAGTAGTTTAAAAATAATTTAACTGTTTCGCAGTATTTAAAAGATGTTTATCTAGTTATGATAAATATGAAAGAGAATTTTTATCAGACTTTTTGGATTTAGTAGCAACAAATACTGTGCCATCATGTGAAAATGAAAAAGTCCGCTTCCTTTCTAATTTTCAATTACAAAATGTTATTTGAATATTGCAGAACAAAATTCTTTATACGTTATTGCAGGATACTTAATTTTGAGCATTGAATAAACTTTGTTATGTAATAAAGTTTGTGACAACATCCTACACAGTGTGACTAATTATTATATTATGGGCATATTTCCCAATCTATTTTTAAAACAAATATTTATTTATTACAAATAGAAAGTTACACATTTTCCAAGAATAATACAAAGTACATTTTGTAAAAAATTTAATGGCCATGTTTCTAAAAATAAATGTAGGTACTTTCAAAAAATTTAAACAATGGCATTATGACTAGATAAAGTAATATCAAAATATACTCGTATTTCCGACAAATAATTCTACGTAAATTTCCAAGAATTGTGTTTATTCCAGAATGTTCTTCTTCCCAAATAAATTTAAGTAGCTTGTCACCAGGTAATAGAAATTTTAAAATCCCTATTAAACTAACATATCAACGTGATTGCCATCTTTCATTTAGCTGAACATATTGTTATGTATTTGAGTAATTATTACATTGAATCAATTTTATATATTCGAGAAGAGAAATTTCGGGCCAGGTAATAGAAATTTTAAAATCCCTATGAAGAGACCAGTATGAGTAAATATGTTTGCAACTCTCTGACTTTCCTACATACATTTTTCATATCATAACGTTATATCAGACTATCTAATTACCTTTAACAAAATATATCCATATTAAAGGGAATTACCAAAATATTTTACAAAGTGCCATTGTATTTATTAGTATTCGAAAATAATTAGCAAAAGACATGTATATCTTACACACAAGTACATTTCACTCGTAATAGAAATCTTAAATCATTATTCGATAATAATAATTAATTAGCAGAATAATATTTTCGTTATACAAAAAAATTAAATATCACGTCATTCAAATAATTATATATTACCCAAAATATGCACATTACTGACATTACAATTTAATTTTCAACAGGTAATGGGAAATCTTAATACTCATTCGAAAATAATTATATTTCGCTAGTAAAAGACTAGTTCATCGCACACAAATTTTCTTAACGTCATTAGAAAATATCCACAATACAATTTAAGTACCTACCTGCTAATGACATACCTATTAGTTTATTATATTTAAAAATAAATTATCAAATCGAACACTAACCCTGAACTCTGATGCAAAACCAAAATTTTTCACATTCTTGACTATAAATAACATTAATAAACAAAATTCCACAACAAAAAAGTGCCTCAGGCCAGTCTGAACTAGTGGCAGTTAATGAGTTTTTAATTACCCCCCCCCCTCACTAAGTTTGTTGTCTCGCGAAAGCGGGTGTTACTCACTACTAACCTCTTGAATCAGACAGAAGCCGCCGGGCTAAATACGAAAATACAGTCAACAAGTACAGTGGACCCCTCCAGAAGGTATGTCATCTGACTAATCGTGTGAAAGCGATGAGAGTTATGACGACATGGTTGGAATAAGAACATAGTTCAAATACCAGTAATTAAATGATTTATAAACTTTAAAGGCCTCCTCGAGGACGAGGAGATAATCAGGATAGGCCGAATGTAAGATTCACTTTTCGACTGCACGCCACTGGTTTAGAAACGCAGGCCCGAGGCATAAACACTTGACATTCCTTAAAGGCAAGACACCCCCCGACCCTTAGTTGTGTTGTGACTACAGTGTCGTGTGGATCTGTGTGTGATAGTGTCCATAAGAGAAGGCAAGCAGTTTGTTGTAATTAAAGGTGAGTGGTAAACCTCACAGTCATTCTGATTATATTGTACAGGTATGGCGCTCAGGTATAAATCGCCAGTTGCTTGATTGTTATGTTGTACACCATTTGTGTATTTGATGTTGATGTTGTACACTATTTGTGTATTTGATACGCATGGTATATGTGAGATATACATTTGTATTATTGGTTTGTGGCCGCAAACATATGTAGTATTTTCCTATTATCCGAAGGGTTGTCTGGAATAACCCTGGGTCCATAGAGTCGCGTACTCTAAAGGTGGCTAGCGTACATAGCGGAGCAGCGCCAAGTGAGAGGCTGAGGTCCATAAGAGGTCTGGGACCTGCTTATGGCCGTAAGCTAAGCTCTCTAACGGGTCTGGGACCCAACATGTCTGGGACATGTATTGGTGGCCATGGTACGGCTAGTAGTGAAACACCAGGTGTGAGAAACACAAAATAAGAGGCTGAGTTCCATGAAAGGTAAGAAAACCTACGTGCGAGCGTAAGCTAAGCTCTTGTTGTGATTAGAATGACAATGTGTACGTCGTCGATTGTAAGCTAAACTCTCAATGGATCTTGGACCCATATGGAGCTCAACATGTCTGGGACATGTGTAGGTGGCTACGGTACCGCTAGTGGCTCCGAAGTGACTATTCACGAGAGCCGTATTCCAGCAAATCGTCCCTGCACTGGGTGCACACCTTTGCGGATAGGGGTACCGGAACCCACGAGGTGTAAGTCTGGGACTTGTATTGCCTCCCATATATTCTTGACAATAAATAGTTCTATAGTAATTAGCCCAACTTAACATGCAATAAACATTAATAGTCCTGACTATAAAGGAAAGAGAAGATTGTAGTATATTATATTCATATTAAATAATAACTGGAAAAAATTAATTAATAATTAGAAAAACTTATAGCTTTTAAAACTAATAATGACCTGCGATAAAGTATAATTTCCGTAGAAAAGCAGTTTTTGAAGTCAGATATTCATTTAGTAGGCTAAAACCTGTAGTATGCAATTTGTGTAATGAAAACCTTGATTATTTGCAAGCAATAAATTTTTAATTAGAGCAATAAATTATAACAGATCGTATTCTGTGTTGTGACAGGTTTTTTTTTAAATTTTTGGTTGTGAGCTAGCTTGTCTTTAAGCTAGCTCACATTAATTTTCTCCGAATCGACAAGAGCAATAAATTTTAAACATGAGCAATAAATTAGCAATAAATGAGCTTTATATATTAGAACTATGTTTATTGTTGTGAGATGAAAATGCCGAGACAGCTTTATAGAGCTAAGGTATTGTCTTTGGTCAAAAATTCGGTGGTGAGTTTTCATTGAATAAGCACATTTTAAGGTCTTTACAATACGATTTTACTATTTTTACGATGATGTCTGTATGTGTGTATGTGTGTTCGTGTGTGCGTATGTGTGTATACGTGTGTGTGTATGTGACCGCAGTTTCGGATACGATATCTCCAATACTAGAATTCCAAAAATTACAATTCTTGCGTATTCCTCTTCCTTACAACCATATGCAGACTTGATAAGATTTTAGTTATAATTGGTCAACCGGAAGTACCCTCATTTTAAGATTTTAACAGGTTTTCTTGAAAAACTCAGTTAAATTTTATTATAAATTAAAGAATATATTATTTTCTATACGATTTGATTGAATTTTATATTTCATATTCAACAGATATAGAGTTAAAAAATTATAAAGATAATAAATTTTATAAATCAGCCAGCTATGCTAACTTAACTATGGAAACTGCTAATATATGCAGGTAATTCAAATTGACAGATGTCAGTATCAATAAATAGTAAATGATTGAAAGAATAAAGGAAATAACTCTAGTGTTGGAAGTTCCTAGAAAGATATAAGAGAGACGATTACATTGGTTTGAACATGTCATAAGGAGAGATGAGTATATTAGAAGAATGAACAGCTTATAACAGAAGGTGAAAGAAACATAGAAATAGTGTTTTACAAAAATCAAGATATACTCTTGATTTCAAGACAAGACCAAGACAAGAAATATATTTTATGTTCCAAGACAAGACAAGAAAGTATCATCAAGAATCTAGGTTTCTTGTCAAGAAATCAAGATTTCTTGACAATTAATTTTGTAAATCCGCATTTATAATTAAAATATAAAATTTTGTATCTCTGGCTATGATTTTAAATACAAATAATTTTATTGAAATCGAAGCGACAATTGAAGGTATAAGTCTAAATTTTCAGGTAAGTACCTCGTCCTCATAATGTAGACTTGTGCGTTGATAGATTTCCTTATGAAACTTGTTTTTTTAATATACTATTATTTTAGTTGACTGTGACGTGTCACTTTAGTTATTAGTTTTGTCTGTTTTATTCTGACTACGTTTTATAACGAATGTATCAAAATATATTTGGTACCTTGCAATGCTTACATTGTAATTGATAGTTATTATTTGAGCAATTATTAATATGTATTAAAAAATGAATAAGATTATTAAAAAAAAAAATTCAATGCTACATAGAAGTTAAAATACACAGAATTAATAACTGACGTAATAAGTCAAAGCCAATTAAAATTATGTATACAGCTTGTTTATAAGAGGAAAAAAATCGTTATTTTTGTTTTTACAAAAAAATATTATAGGAACAACTTTCAAGAAACTAATCTGCAATTGAAACTACAATAATAACTTGGGGTGAGTTAATAATAATAATAAAAAAACAAAAAATATTAGAATTTGTTTATTAAACCCTTCAAACAAATATCAATTATTAAATTAGTCTATTAACCCTCCACTTTCATCGCTACATAATTCAATCCTCCGACGTAGCTCTTTAAAATTATTCTGGATTTCCTCAAGTGTTAAGGCGGATATAGTATCTCTTATGCGATTTTTTATTACCTCTGCAGTATTGGGTAAGTTTTCTGCATACACTAGTTGTTTTAAACGTCCCCACAAATAAAAATCTGCAATTGTCAAATCTGTGCTCCTTGGGGGCCATAAAATTGAACCATTCCTACCTATCCAACAATTACCAAATTTACGATTTAGCCAATTCACAACAATTCGAGAATAATGCGACGGAAAACCATCGTGTCTAAAATACATTGACAGCCGATAATTGAGAGGCAACTCACCTAAACCGATATTACTTTAACGATATGAAAGGCAACCACACATGTGAGATTAAACATGACACTTAACACGTTGCGAATGGGTAAAGCAAGCTATGTACTAGTGGCACTTTTCTAATTTTAAAGATGGATATATTAAAAAATCTAATTAAAACATTATTAATTAAAGGTGTAAATGACAGAAGTAAATATTTCAAGTTAAGCAAAAAAGTTTTTCCTATAACATTTTTTTGTAAAATCAAAAATAAAGATTTGTTTTCTCTTGTAAACTCAATTCGGGGACATACTGTATAATAATTACTCTTTTAACAGCTTGTAACTCGAAAACGGTGCGTTTCCGTATATGATGCGACAAAATACTAACATTTAAAAAGGGTCAATGGCAGACGCCAACAGTACACTTGAGCGTTCGGATTGGAGAAGGCGATAAAGAATGGGGATTCCCCTAAAACGTCAAGAAATATCAAGAATTTTTGAAACAAGACAAGAAGTACGTCGCCAAGAAATGACCAAGACAAGAAATTTTTATTTTCTTGTCTTGAATATTAAGACAAGACAAGCAATGATTATCAAGACAAGATTTTTAGTCTTGATGAAACTCTACATAGAAAGACTAAATATAAGATGAAAGAAGAGAAAAGGAATTGAATGATGACGACACGCAAAACAAAAATTAGTGGAAGAAGACAATAAAAAATAGCGATCCCCTAACGAATGGGAAAAACTAAAGAAGAAGATGTTAGTATCAAGTGCAATTCGCAAAGTTTGTTTATGAAATAAATTAACTGGAAATATAGGATCTTAGAAATTTCCTGAGATTACCGTGTCTAGAAGCGGGGAGTTCATTAGGTCTAGGTACTCGTTCATGAGGTTATTCCCATTATGTAGGGCTTTCTTAATTTCAAATGCTTCTAGGAACGTTAATCTCAGGCTTTTTCTTTCCCGGTGTAAAATTTCCAAATTAGATATGTCACAAGTGTGATTGTTGTTAATGAGATGTTTCGCTACATTTGAAGTATTTATTTTATTATTTTTAAAACTATTTAAGTGTTCTTTAAATCTTAAATTGAAATTACGTCCGGTTTGTCCTATATATATGTAATCACACAATGGTTACAGTAAAGACATCGTGACAAACCTTTTAAAGAAAAAACAGAAAACAATAGTACAAAAACAGTTTTATGCCAATATACCTCAATCTAAAGATCATTTATTGTATAGGAAAATAAAATATGTAAAAAACTTTTCGGAAAAACTGTCATATGAATTTAAAAAATCTAATATAGTTGGAGCGACTTATAACACGCATACCACCAAAAATTGTTTAGTTAATAATAAAATAGTATCCAGAAATCCATTGGCACAATCTGGAATTTACAAAATTAGCTGTCAGAAGTGTGATTACATATATATATATATATAGGACAAACCGGACGTAATTTCAATTTAAGATTTAAAGAACACGTAAATAGTTTTAAAAATAATAAAATAAATACTTCAAATGTAGTGAAACATCTCATTAACAACAATCACACTTGTGACATATCTAATTTGGAAATTTTACACCGGGAAAGAAAAAGCCTGAGATTAACGTTCCTAGAATCATTTGAAATTAAGAAAGCCCTACATAATGGGAATAACCTCATGAACGAGTACCTAGACCTAATGAACTCCCCGCTTCTAGACACGGTAATCTCAGGAAATTTCTAAGAACGGTAACTTTGTATTGTATAAATAAGAACAATTGTAAAATTTTGTAAGCAGTCTTCTGATGATGGCCTAGAAAGCCGAAATTGCAATTAAGATAATAAACTAAAAGTTGTGAAACTAAACCGAGTGTTTTACTATTTCTATTAATAATAATAATAATAATAATAATAATATTTTTTGAAAAAATGACAGGGACAACATGTTCTTGTATTAGTATCCAATTTTTTTATTCCATAAAATATTTTAGTACTGATATTTGTTTACTTACACAACTCGTGTTGTTCATAATATTAATTTCATTTTTTGGCATTAAATTTCAACTACGTCTGGAATTTTAGACACTTGGTATTCAGAATTAATTTGCCTATAGGTTTTTAATTTTTTTTTCAATATTCCGAATTACGTGGGACAAACGATGAATCCTGCATTACAAATTTAGTGGAAGTAGGTACTATATTTGAGTCATTACAAACGCTTTGTTAATCAGCTGGAAATTATCAATTCTCATATATATAGGAACACTCGTTTGGAAATTGCTGTCATAAACGTATTAAACAGTAATTGAATGAGTCCTAATATATAGCACGGAGCATCCATCAGCCATCAGCCTATTTCGCACCCCTAATAAATCCAATCACAGTAACTAGAATAGTTTCGCTCACATTACTCATTCCACCAGTTATCAGGTCATCTCAAAATCAAAATCGAACCCTGCACGTTAGTCTGTCTCAAGTTATAGGGAACTGATTTGACGTCCCTAAATTGATGCGGTGGCTTAATCCTCTCACAGCGGAAGTTCTTATTCTCGATCGGTAAGGATAAAATTACTAAAAAAACAAATCATTATTACTATTTTTAATTTACTTTTACGATATGTATTTATTTATTATCACTTATAATTTGTATAACATTTATTTTGAACAAATTTAATTACGAATAACTAGAATCATAAAAGTTAGGCAAAATAACATCTGCGCCATATGAAAAATTGTAAAATTTCAATACAGTTCTATCTTCCAGCCTGCTGTGAGGGTCGCCAAAAGCCAGTTCACCTTATACACTTTAATTTAAACCTAGAAATAAAACACAAACAATATTGAATTATATTTCTCATGTAGAACTAAATTAGCTAAACATATTTTTAACAATAATAAGAATAAAATTTGTTTAAACATTACCTGTAAAGTATACATGATGTTTCTATACTCATGGATCAAACTTTAGTAAAGATAATAATAATAATAATAATAATAATAACAATAATAATAATAATAATAATAGCCTTTATTTAATAAATCCCAATTTAGTACGTAATTAAAATTAATAAAGAAAATAAATAATACATTGTAAATTAATAATATCGTATTTGATGCAAGTATGGAATTTATCCAACCCCGTTTTGGACGTAGGCCTCCCCCATCTGTTGCCTTTCCTTCCTGTTTTCTGTAAGTCTCGTCCATGTTGTAATGATAATATAGTTAAAATAAGTCAAAAAGTCTTAATCCGCAAAGTCCAATTCTCAACTGTTTCCGATATATATATATATATATATATATATATATATATATATATATATATATATATATATATATATATATATATATATGTATATAAATACAGTGTCCTGAAGATGGTTAAAATTATAACCGAAAGCTTGACAAATTAAAAAGAGTGTACTCCACTTAAGCCTACAATTTTCTGACTGTCAAACACACTATCCAGTTTCCTTTTTTATATATATATATATATATATATATATATATATATATATATATATATATACGGGTTTTTTCACAACCGAGATTCTGAAAACAGATCATGCCTGGGCAATATTTTCCTGATGAACACAGTTGTTCATTCACGAATTATTATAAGAAAAAAGGAATTTACGCAATATTCATCGATTACGAGAAAGCATTTGACTCTGTTTGTCACAAAATATATGAAAAAGGAGCAAGTGGTAAATTAACCCAACTATTAAAAAATATGTATGAGAAAGCTGAAATGACACTCACTATCCAAAACAACTACTCAAAGCAAATTGGTATAACAAAAGGTGTACTTCAGGGTGAGTGTACCAGCCCTCCCTTATTTGCCGTATACATTTCCGATCTGGAAGACTATTTTCGAGCAAAACAGTTAGAAGGAGTATTCCTCAACCAATCTCAAGACATATTATCATTACAGTATGCAGATGATATTGTTATTTTTGCCAATAATCCTACAAACCTTACAAAAAAGTTGAAAATACTGGAAGAATACAGTAATTGAATAAATCTAAGAATAAACGCTACAAAACACAGATATTACACTTCCACGTTGGCCGCCCTCCGAAGTGTAAAAAGAGATATTTCTGCCAAGGCAATGAAATACGCCAAACAAAAACATACGTTTATTTAGGCATTACCTTTTTAACGTCTGGACTGTATAATATTAATTCAAAAGAATTTTTGAGCAAGTCGAATATCCGGGGTAGTGAAAAACATGATGACAAAATCTGGAATACAGAGTTTATTTTATATACAATGAACAAATTATATAATTCGGCAGTTATATCTACATTATTATATGGTTTGGAAGTGTGGCCCATTAACCATCTCGAATACATAGAGAAATGCCAAACTAACTTTTTAAAGTTATTTTTGGAATGGAGGCAAACCACTCCGAATTACATTGCAAGATGTGAATCCCAGCAACATAAATTAGAAATAAGGATAATAAACAAATTCTCAACTACTGGTGCAAAATCCTGTTTATGACAGATAATAGATATCCGAAAATTTGTTACAACAAATTATTACATATACACTCAGCAGAAAACACTATTTCAGCAAGAAGAAAGAAACGCAATTGGGTAACAAGTTTAAGAGAAATTCTAGCTAAAGTAAACTATGAATGGCTCTGGCAGACTCAAGATTTCCACACTGTGAAACAAGAAATTAACAATATTATCGATGCGTACACAAACCTATATTTAGAAAAAGATTTGCAAAAAATTGTGAATTCATCGTACAACCCTATATAAACACTATGTTGTAACGAAAGAGGATATATGTCAGAAAATGCACCGTACATCGTGATAAAATTAATCTCCCAGCTCCGAGTAGCTAATTACTGTAAAACGAAGATATTCGCAGAAGGCTCTGTACATTCCTTTGATGCAGATGAAATATGTTCAATGTGTAACCTATTCGAGGATGATGATTTAATTAATTTCTTTTATAGGTGGCCAATATTTGCTCCATTAAGGGTCCAGTTGTTACCATCATTCAAGCCCGATACTGCCAATCCACTAGCAGATTTATTCGCCAGAGTAAATAATATTAAACCAATGTTTAAAGTTTACAATTATGTAAATTCATCCCTGAAACTAAGGTCATTTATTTTAAATATATAATTTCTTTTGCATTGTTATAAATCGATAGTATATTATGTATATGTATATTTCTCAATATGTATTTTATCTAATTACAAACTTAATTATACACTAATACTGCCAATCTCTTTATAATAAGTGTGTAAATCATTATTATTATTATTATTATTATTATTATTATTATTATTATTATTATTATTATTATTATTATTATTGTTATTATTATTATTCCCCCCCCCCCGTGGGCTTACCTTGACGTGGTGGGGGGGGGGCTCAGTAGCCTTTGTTGCCAGCAAAGGTGAAACTAACGGGCCATGACCTATGTGTCACCCATTCTTTTAACCGGATGATTAGTAGGTGATCGTCCGTGCACAGTTTTCTTCATACCTACCTGCATGTTGACCGTGTGCGGTGACCCGTGTCGGTGGAGCAGGGGATCCTGGTAGTTGAGGATGCCCCAACACACTACTTTGGCCCTGGATTCACTCAATTGGGAGGTTGCAGGCTAACCCACATGTGACCAATCGGTTCCCATCTCATTGCGAGGCTGGGGGGTGAGTCGTCTTGGGGACGTAGCGAGATCACCGGGAAGCGGGCGTGCTCGAGAACGGCCTTGCTACCTTCCGGGATTGCTATAGTCTTTGGGAAGCCCTGGCACTATACCGGTTTGCGGTATTAGTGTCCCGTTTGAGACTCCAAGGAGGGTGGGGATACCAAAGACCGAAGGATTATTTCACATGAAAATGAAACAATTAAAGCCGCTCTCTGGTTCACCGACCACCAAAACCGGTGCGCTTGGGGCCGTGTTAAAAGCTCCCGGGGAGAAAACCTCGTCAAAAAACACATCTTGTGCGGGTATGTCCAATAACTCCACTTCTGAGATGAACCAAGAAAAGGTGGTAGTACCCCGGTTCTTGATCATTCAAAGGCTTGGTGAAAATTTTGAAAAAGTTAGTCCCTTTATTATACAAAAATTACTTTTCGGATTAATCGGAGATTTAAAAAGTATAAAGAAAATTAGAGACGGTCTACTTGTGAAGACAGTTTCGGCTTCGCAAGCAAAAAAATATTAAAACTGACCAAAATGGGAAATATAGACAAAGAAGTGGTCCCACATAGGACACTTAATATATGCAAGGGTGTCATTTATTGTAAAGATCTCTTAAATTGTACAGTGGAGGAAATATGCAACGAGTTACGGGAGCAGGGAGTTATTGAAGTGCTGTAAGACTAGGTCACCACACAATTGAGGTCATCATTACACAGTAGTAGTAATAACTGATATTGCAGAATAAGCAATTATAATATTGTTTCTTTATTTGCTAATTAGGTGACACCTCAATTGTTTGTTGACTTAGCATTACAGTAATATAAAAGACTGTATGGACGATAGAGAGGCAGAGTCCGGTGAGAGTCCATTGAAGGGTCCATTAAGAGAGAGACCAGAAGAAGACCATTCCTCCATGCAGTCGGGTTCATCAATTGTAAATATCAAGTCATCATTTTTATACTAGTCAATAAACGTAGTTATAATAAATCATTATTATTATTTCGAACCTTTATTCTTCTACGAGCAACGTCACAACGGTATTATTACTTATTATACTTTTGGCGATTACTAAAATGTACCTCCAGTCTGGCAAGAATCCATCTTAAATATTATTTGTTAATTCGCCTCATAAAGGCGGGTTACAAATTGGTGGCAGCGGTTTTGGGGTAGTTTGCCAGCCCAGAGTGGCTAATATATTTGGTCCACTCGCGGAGTACGATTTTGTAACAAAATTATTTTTTAAATTTAATAAACATGCCCGCGGGCAGTATTGTGGGCGGGTAGTTCAAATAAATTAAATCTGCCAACAACGATTAAATCAGAAGCAGAAATGTTATCGTTAAGAAGTGCTGTAATTGCAGAAATACCAGAATTTAATGGTGACAATGTAGAAGAATTTTTTAGCAAAGTACTAGTAAGAACAAGTATTAGAAAGTTTGATGACAGAGATATAGTAGACCTGGTGCGTACAAAATTAAATGGGGATGCTTTAAAATTTTATTGTCAAACTAAAGAATTACATCTTGTAACTATATCATTTGCAGAATTTAGACAAAAATTTATAAAAAGATTTGCTAAACGTAGATATGCAGACCAATTTAACAGAGAATTTTGGAATTGCACACAAAAAGTAGGGGAATCAATACAAACTTTTGCAGAACGTTTAAGGGATCTAAAGATAGAATTATTAAAAGTAGAAAATGCGAGTGAAAGTTATATAGATTATCAAATTTTAACTCGATGTAAAGAAGGCCTGAGACCAGAAATTAAAGAATGTATTAAGGTAATACTGAAGTGTCGGACCGACTTAACATTTGAAGAAACTGTCGAACTGGCAGAACAGGAGGAATGGGAATTGGAAATAGAAAAAAAGAACTGTTCAGATATAGGGACTGTAAGTAAAAAGTCAAATCAATCGGCACATACAAGAATAAACGATGTTTAAAGAAATACGGAGAAGGATTATAGGATAAAATTTCCGCGTAAAGATTGGGAGAAAGAGAGCACTATACAAAATATAGTAAAACATGTACTAATCAGAAGCGAAGTCGAAATCATAGCAGGTACAGAGGTCTATCAGGAGGCAATCGTTACAACGCCAACAGCGCAACGGCGGGTTACAGGCACAACAAGGACATTCATAGGACGAAGGAAGGACGAAGACCCCAGCATTTAAACAGGAACCATCTCTCGCGAGTGCTCCGTCTCGGGAGGTATCAGTAAGAAATAAAATTTTCAAAATTAATAATATTCGAACATTGGAAGATTTAAATAGAGACGATCCAAATTTTATTTTAGTCAAAATTAGAGGTATTTCAGTAAAATTATTAATAGATTTGGGATCAAGAGTATAAATTCTTAAGAAACGATTTTCTAAGGGGCATTTGATTACAAAAGGAGATGTTGGGCGATTAAAATCTATATCATGCGCACCAGTATCATATTACGGTACAAGTAAATTAAAGTATCAATGTCAAAATTCTAGTTTTCGCCTTAAAACATTTATTTGCTCAGATGATTTAGATTTGGATGCCAACGGTTTATTGGGTAGAGATTTTATACGTAAATTTGATGTGCACATATCAAGAGAGCAGGTTCGTTTTAAAAACATATGCCTAAAACTGCAAAGCAATCAAGACTTAGAAAACATGGACACCGTAGCACTCAACGTCATAAATTGCGCAACACGAACCAATGACGTCCGCGGGGCAAGTGTAGAGGCAGTACTGCAAGATAAGCAAAACAATGTACAGGCACGTACTCAGAAGGCGACCATCACAATTCAAGATAGGCACACAGATATTCAGAATACGGGGAATGGCTTCCTCAATCAAGAAGAATCAGTAACACAAACCAGTGGATTGGTTAGATTGAAGAGCGCCGTGAAGATTCCGCCAAATTGTGAATTCGTGTGTACAGCAGTCCAGGATCTGATCAATCCAGGGCAAGACCAGTCGAGGCAGATGTAGTCGGAAAGAGGAAGAATTCTCAAGGGAAGAGCGCTGGAAACCAACAGGCTCAGAAGAATGAAAAAGTACAGTATTCCACGTCATCTGGACATCAAAACCAGAAAGACGGGATAGCTGGAAAAAGAAGTATTGCACAGAAGAATTCTCAAGAGAGCGCTGTAATCCAACAGGCTCAGAAGAATGAAAAAGTACAGTATTCCACGTCATCTGGACCACAATACCAGAAAGACGGGACAGCTGGAAACAGAAGAATTGAAACGAATAATTCGCAAGTTAAGAGCGCTGGAAATCGACAGGCTCAACAGAAGAAAGGACAACACAGGTCCATTGAAGGAAGAAGTCAGCAAGCTGGAAAAGTCACGGCACTGATAATAAGAGGCAACAGGCCGTATGCATTGTAAGAGTTCAAGGAAACAGATGCATTGAAGAGCAATTCAACTTGGAATATTTACCGGAAGAGGTAAAAAGTAAATTACTGAATTTATTGGTGGAATATGAAGACATTTTTCAATGGGAGGACACTAAGCTAGGGTACACACATAAAGTAAAACACAGAATTGTTACTGAAGATGTACCGCCTATAGCTAAAGCACCGTACCGAGTTCCTCACAGCCAACAAGAACCATTGACTAATGAATTAAAGAAAATGCGTGAAGCAGGGGTAATAGAACCCTCCGATTCACCATGGTCAGCACCAGTGGTCATCGTACCAAAGAAATCCGAAAACGGAGAGGGAAAAATAAGGGTGTGTATCGACTTCACGGGTTTAAACAAAGTGACAAAGAAGGATTACTTCCCTGTAGCCAACATGCAAGAAACTCTGGACCAGTTGGGAATGCAAATCTATTCACTACCTTAGATTTAACATCCGGCTACTGGCAAGTGCAACTAGATGACCAAGATAGAGAGAAGACAGCATTCACAACAAATGGAGAGCACTATCAGTTCACGAAGATGCCGTTTGGACTCGTAAACGTACCAAGCACATTTCAACGACTCATGAATAATGTGTTATCCGGGTTAAGAGGAGAACAATGCCTAGTATACCTGGATGACGTCATCGTGTTCAATGGAAATGGAGCAGATAATCATCTCAAACGACTCACGGAGGTTTTCAAGTGACTAAGATAGGCGAACCTTAAATTGCAACCCAATAAATGCAATGTTTTGAAGACTGAAACAAAGTATTTAGGCCACATCATAAATGGAGAGGGTGTTAAACCGAATACAGGAAAAATTACAGTCATACAGAATTATTCAAAGCCAAAATCACTCAAGAAGATCAGAGCATTCTGCGGCCTAGTAGGATTTTATAGAAGATTTATACAGGATTTCGCAAAAGCATCAAAACCTCTCACAAAATTGACACAAAAAAGTGAGCCGTTCATCTGGACCGAAGACTGCGAAAAAACATTCAACTCACTAAGGAATGCACTCTGTTCCGAGTCAGTCTTAGCCCATCCAGATTTCACCAAGGAATTCAACTTGTCAACCGATGCCAACGGTAAAGCTATAAGTGCTATATTGAGTCAAAAATGCAATGGATACGAGAGGCCAATAGATTTTGAAAGTCGTCAGTTAAATAAAGCGGAAGTAAATTACACTACCACAGAACAAGAATGTCTTGCAATAATTTGGGGTGTAAAATACTATCGATGCTACCTATATGGAAGAAAATTCACAATAATAACTGACCATCAACCACTGAAATGGCTATTTTCGATCAGCAATCCACAATCACGATTGGCAAGATGGACACTTACTCTCCAAGAATACGAGTATAAGATTGAACATAGAGCGGGGAAGAAACATGTGAACGCAGACGTACTCTCAAGAATACCAATTAATGCTGTAGAAGTTGAAGAAAAATACGAACCAATATGGGATAGATACATGATAGCAAATAAACAACGCCAAGATGCAGCACGAGTAAAGAAGGATATTTCACAGATGACGAAGGGTTAATCTTCAAAGAAAAATCAAATAATATGCGTCATCATAAACTCGTAGTACCAGTATCCATGAAATTCAAGGTAATGCACGATTACCACAACCTACTGTATGCGGGACATCAGGGATTTGAGAAGACATACAGCCGAATCAAAGAAAATTTATTTTGGAAAGCGATGGCAGAGGACATAGAAAATTATTGCAAGAAATGTCACTCATGTAATCAGAGAAAAACATCTCCACATCACAAGCCTGTGCTACTTCAAAAATTCAATGAAGTTAGTAGGCCAATGGAAAGGGTCTCAATGGATATTGTTGGTCCATTACCAACAGCTATGAAGGGGAACAAATACATCCTGACGTTCCAGTATCACTTCACGAAGTATCCAGAAGCATTCGCTATATCAGATCAAAAGGCATTCAACAATTTCGAGAATATTTTCTCAAGAAATCATCGCAAGACACGGAGCTCCAAGGCAACTGTTGACTGACCAAGGCGCAAATTTCACTTCGAAAATTTTCATAGAAATCTGCAAAATATTTGGGGCAGAAAAATTACAAACAACGGCATACCGACCACAAACGAATGGGATGATAGAGCGAAGTCATCGCGTCTTCAAGGACATTCTATCTCATTTCGTGAATCGAGATCAAACCGATTGGGATGAGTGGCTACCGTATGTGTTATTGGCATACAGAAGTAGTGTACACAGCAGTATAAACGAAACTCCATTTTTCTTAATGCATGGTCGTGACCTAGAGTTACCTTATGACGACATAGACCACAAGATCTAAGTTATGATTATGCAGATAACTATGCGTCCGAATTAAAACACAGATTGCAAATTGCTTTCAAATCAGAAAAGCAGAATATCAACAAAGCGACCGAGAAAACGCATAGACAGTTCAACAAAAATACAAAATCAGCAGAATATCAAATCGGTGATGCAGTATACTTGCATAGTCCAGCAATAAATTCAGGAACGTCACGAAAGTTTCACAAGCCATGGACAGGACCGTACTTCATCACAAAAGTCATGGGAGCAGTAACATACCAAATTCGACAACAAAATTCTGACAAAATTTTGACGGTTCATGTAAATCGACTAAAACCATTTATGGATGATAATCTTTTAGAGGAAGATTTAAATGAAGACATAGAGATGCCGAATTGTGAAACAGTAGAGTCGACAGAAAAAAATGAAATGATCCTAAAGTGTTACAGAATATACTGCATCAAGATATGATGAATGAATTATTGTTTCATAATTCAGAAATGGAACGCACCCCTACTCCTGCAGTCACACCGTACCATACTCGTAGTAAAAGACCAGCACCACGGCACTCATGGATTATGCGTTAGTTAGTATTCAATACCAGGAACCAAATAAACGGACTAGAGATCGGTACACGGATCCAAGGAAATAAGGAAAATAATATGAATGAAATTGATTTTCCATGTTAAGTCTGTAAATGAATAATTTAAATAGCATTCATAACGTATTCAAAATTATTAAATATTATCAACTTTTTTTTCACTTCTCTCATTGTAAATTGCTGTGAACTTCAATTAGCAACTTATTTTTGGGATGTGCTAGCCATACCATTAATAAGAATTGCAGGAAATACTTTATAGATGGTAAATATAGAAAACTAGATGTAGAATATTTTGTGTGTTATATGAGAAATCAGTCATTTAGAAATATGGTATTGAAAAATGTGTGTATGTGTGTTGATCTTAAGAGAGAAAGAACAACCGCCAGTGCCATGCATGTTGAGGAAACCGCATCAAACCATAAAGCAGATGATCCATCCAAGGGATGACGACCGGCCAATCGTCTCCCCTCAAACTTATCTACAGTTCTGGATACACCATCCAGCACAAGACCAGTGGTATGCAGTAACTTTCCCCATCAAACATGACATGCTATAATATATTGTGAATATAGAGACTTTAAGTGTAGTTGTAAGAAAAATTGTGCTCCTCCGGAAGCAATTTTTTAAAGAAGGGAGGTATGTAAGACTAGGTCACCACACAATTGAGGTCATCATTACTCAGTAGTAGTAATAACTAATATTGCAGAATAAGCAAATATAATATTGTTTCTTTATTTGCTAATTAGGCGACACCTCAATTGTTTGTTGACTTAGCATTACAGTAATATAAAAGACTGTATGGACGATAGAGAGACAGAGTCCGGTGAGAGTCCATTGAGGGGTCCAGAAGAAGACCATTCCTCCATGCAGTCGGGTCCATCAATTGTAAATACCAACTCATCGTTTTTACCTCTCGCTAAGAGAGGTATTGAATTCATGTTAAAAATCGCATATCCAGATTTTATTGAATAAGCACGTTTTAAGGTCCCTACAATCCGATTTTAACATTTTTACGATGATGTCTGTGTGTGTATGTGTGGATGTGTGTGTGTGGATGTGTGTGTGTGTGTTGTGTGTCTATAAAAATGAGTCATTTTTGTTTAATATTTAATTTGAAATATTGTGGAAAAATAATGACTCATCTAGTTTGTAAGTTGTATATGTATGTTTACTTGTTTGTATTTGTATTCACCATGACAAATTCCTCATCTCTGTACAACAACCCCATGACTCATTCCTTTATGTCACAAACAAAATCCTAGCCTTTAGACCTTGGTCCCCCGCCGTCCTTGCATAAATACTTATAATCATCCCTTCCAAAACTCACTCTTAGTCACACCCAGTCACTCAGTCAGTCTCAGCCATTCATTTCCGTCTCAGTCTCTATCACACAATTATAATAAATATCTTAGCCGCATTATAAATCTTTCATTTTCAACCCCTACAACATAGAGTCAGTGTGTTACATTGGTGTCTGGAAGAACCCAACAAAAAGGTAGGACCACAACATGTGTGTGTGTGTGTGTGTATGTGTGTGTGTGTGTGTGTGTATGTGGGATGTTGGAAGGACGATTACTCAAAAACTATAAGACTTTAAATTTGTTTAACTACGTATTTCCCAATCGGACATTCCTGGGAAGATCTGAAAAGGTTATGGTAACAATTGGACAACCGGAAGTAGAAGATTCTTGAAAAAAAATCTTCTAAATATTATTTTTTGAACTTTAAATTTGTTTAACTACGTATTTCCCAATCGGACATTCATGGGAAGATCTGAAAAGGTTTTGGTAATAATTGGACAACCGGAAGTAGAAGATTCTTGAAAAAAAATCTTCTAAATATTATTTTTTGAAATTTTTTCTTGGTAATATTAAAGAAAATGAAATTCTCTATCTGATACATTTAAATATTTTATTATAATATATTCTATACATGTAGAGATAAAAGAAATATAATATATAAAATAATCTGTTGTAATAAATTTTACAGCCGAAAGAATGCCATGGAAAATAGTTGAAAATTAAAATTGTTTGTAACTGACAGATAAATGTCTATGTCAGAAATGCGGAGACATTACTGAACACTTTTTCTGGGAAGTACATGTATTATATAATTTCTTAATGTATTAATAGCTAATAATTAATATTATAGGTATATTACACATACCCTTCAGAAATACTGTTACTTCCGACAATGAATTGGAAACATCTCGAAAAATTAGAAGAGTAGGACAAAATTTCTTCATAGAATGAATTTAAATTTAAAAAATTGAAAAATATAGAATAGATATAAGTAGAATTTTTGGTGTAGAGTGTAGGTATACAAGAAATGTTAAATACATTAGGGCGCGAGCAGTCATGTGACTTTGTTGGGCTTGACAAGCAGATATGGGGGCCCATGTCAGAATGATAGCTAGTAATTATGTATATAGATGTCCAATATCGTAATTTATCATTCTAAATTTAATGATTTTCCAATTCCATGTAGTTTCTTTTCCTCGACAAGTAAATTCCACGCTCCTGGTGACAAATTAACTACGTGAAATTAGAAAATCTTGAAATTATTAATGAAAAATTCTGACATTTATGGATATAATTACTAATTATCATTCTGAAACGGGCCCCCACATCTGCTTGACAAGGCCAACAATGTAACATGTCTGTTCGCGCCCTATACTTATGTAATCAAAAAAAAGGAAGTGGCGAGATGTATTGTGCTGGCCACAACAGATTTTTATACTAGTCAATAAACGTAGTTATAATAAATCATTATTATTATTTCGAACCTTTATTCTTCTACGAGCAACGTCACAATGGTAAGAACATTTATTATTACTTATTATACTTTTGGCGTTTACTAAATTGTACCTCCAGTCTTGCAAGAACCCATCTTAAATATTATTTGTTAATTCGCCTCATAAAGGCGGGTTACAGTGCGATGCATTAAGACAAGATTCAATGGTCAATATAAAGACACATCAAATCATGTCTTGACCTTCAATACCCCGAAACTTCCACTTAAGTTGAAAGGAGCATATATGTCCCTCCCTGTACGCATGTATGTGCCTGCACCGATGCGCTGTTTCCATTGTCAAAAGTTCGGACACACAGCTGCACGATGCAAAATTCCACAGATTTGCATATGTGGAAAGGCCTTACATGAAGGAACCCCTTGCATAGAACCCATTAACTGCATTAACTGCGAGGGAGACCACTCGCCTCTTTCCAAGAATTGCCCTATTTATAAGCAAGAGGTTGCCATACAAGAGATGAAAATAAAGGAGAATATTACATATCTTGAGGCAAGGAAGAAGGTCATTATTTCTACACCGACCGGTATCTCTTATGCTAATAAAGCATCAGCCTCAGCTAAACCGGATACTACTTCCTTTGCCAAAGAAATAATTCCTCACATAGTTTAGGTATTGAAAAGTATCTTTGTTACGAAAGAAACTTTTAATGCCGAACAAAGTGCGCCTCTTGTCACCAGTAATCCTTTCCCGACACCATCAAAAATTCCTATACAAAAGAAGAAAACATTAAACACTATTTCTTCTTCTATTGTGTCTATTTATCCTGGCCCTTCTCCTTCTTTCATTTCTACTAAGGAAAAGATAAGGGTAAATACTTCTTGTATTGTTTCTTCTTCTGACGAAGATCTTTCTCTTTGCTCTGCATCTTCGCAGCAGCAAAAGAAAAAGAAGGGTTGGCCTCTTGGAAAACCAAGGCAGCCTGTTTAGTTCTTCTACATTATATTATAAGTCATGAATAATATTATTCAGTGGAATATTAGGGGATGCGTCTTTCATTATTGTGACTTGAAGATGCTACTATCGGAATTTAATCCGATATGTACGTGTATTCTAGAAACATACTTTACACCAGGCCAGGCTTACTCATTGAAGAATTATAGTATAGTTAGGTTCGATTCTGCACCCCATATCCGAGTCAACGGAGGTGTGGCAATCATCGTAAGACAAGATGCGAGGTTCAAGCAGGTTAATCTCAACACTAATATTCAAGCGATTGCTATACGAATGTCAGCCCCATTTAACGTTACTATCTGTAACATATATTTACCTGACGTCAACTGGGATTTGATTGACATTCAAGGTATTATTCGGCAACTTCCTACTCCCTTTATTCTTCTGGGAGATTTCAATGCCCACCATTTCATATGGGGAACTGGGGATATTGATCCAAGGGGTAGAATTGTTGAGAACCTGCTTGATGATCCAAATCTTGTCGTAGTAAATGATGGTTCGCCCACATACTTTAATGCCCGTTCAGGGACGTTTTCTTGTATCGACCTAACTATACTCTCATCAACATTATCAACTCGTTACTCTAGGTGGGCACTTTTCTGGCAAGAAGATGGGAGACATCAACAGAACTTTGCAATCTGCAATTAACAGCATTACACGGAGGTCTGAAAAATTGTATTCAGGTTCTCTCGCGAAAAAACCCAGTGCATGCACTTCTGTCGCCTAAACCGACCACACTAAGGACCACTCCTTTTTATGAGGGATAATACTATTAAAATCGTCAATAGCATCAGATTCCTGGGACTCTATTTCGATCCAAGGCTGACTTGGAAATTACATGTTGATGAGCTAAGGTCTGTTTGTCTTAAAGCTCTAAACATTATAAAAATGTTGGCGGTTACTAAATAGGGAGCAGAGCCCAAAACTCTTATACGGGTGTACCAATCTCTGGTTTTATCAAAGATTGATTACAGGTGTGTCGTCTATGCCTCGGCAAAACGTACAACCCTCAATAGATTAGATTCAATCCACAACCAGGTTCTACGGTACGCTCTTGGTGCGTTTCCCAGTACCTCTACATTAAATTTGTGTTCAGAGTCAGGACTGACGCCACTTGATGTAAGACGTAAAAAGTTTCTGCTGCTTTATGTTTCTAAAATCAAGTAATTACCTCAACACAAGAACTTCAGTACTTTCTTTCGGAGTGATAATTGGTGCAATCCACGACAAATTCAAACCAGACCCGCTAATATCCGCGCAAAAGAGCTTCTGGAAGAAATAAATTTTGATATACCATTATCGATTGCTGTAGGGGAATCTGAAGTACCACCGTGGTTGATTCCATTAGCTAGGAATAACTACATACTAACTATGTACGACAAGTCCAACAGTCCCCCGATAATGATACAGTCAAGGTTTCTAGAGTTTCTCCACGGATACAAAAACAAGATGGTAATTTATACGGATGCTATAAAACCCACCATGGTACTGGTTCCGCAATTGCTGTCGACAACACACAGCACTCATGGTCAATGCCTCTTCTAACTTCTATCTACACACCAGAGTCCTATGCTATCTGGCAAGCACTACGCTACTGCGAGTTCGTCAGAACTTCTAGGAAGTTCCTCGTAGTAAGCGATAATTTAAGCGTCCTACAAGCCATTTCAAACCCTTTTACTGTTGACCCAATTATTCAGCATATCTTGTCCCTCATGAAACATCGTCATGAAACAGGGAGAGATATTTATTTTCTTTGGGTGCCAAGTCACGTCGGCATTAGGAGTAACGAGTTCGCTGACGAGGCAGCACGATCTGCCGCTGATAGTAACTCTGTTGATGTGGTAATGTATAAATCTTCATATAAGTCTTCATCTGAAGAAAGAGGTATTGGCTTTGTGTCAGCGCACATGGGATGGGGTTCAGAACCATCTAAAAACCATTAAGCCGTTGGTAGCGCCAGTTTTATTGCCGAATGATCTTACCAGAAGGGATCAAGTCAAGATTCATCGTCTGAGAATGGGTCATACAAGTCTGACACATGGGTACCGTTTAAATCGGGATAATGTCCCTATGTGCAACAGATGTGATAATGCTCTGACAGTTGAACACATTCTTGTTGCATGTCCACAGTATGATCTACTCAGGCGAATATATCATTTAGATCAAGACCTTTCTTTTATTCTAACAGACTCTGGTAAGATTCGTAATGTTCTGAAGTTTTTGCGTGCGATAAATATATATGAAAAGTTATAGACTTGAGTTTTTTTTTTTCATCTCATTTAAATTATCTTTATTTAATTCTTATATTCTTTTCTATTTTTCCCTTTCTACGTATACATAAGTATGCGTAAATATTTATTTTTCCTATATTGTATTTTATGCATGTGGGTTTTTGTTGAAATTGTATACTTGTGTATATTTATTTTGTATATTTATTTACATATGTTACTTTTTTTCGAAATTATTATTATACTTCTATTTGTAATACTTATATAGTACTTTATGTCCCGTATATTTATTTATATTATACTTTTGCGTAGTATATGGGCTAATAACCTTAGCAGTTGATGCCCTTTTTCTAGTTTTCTAAAAAATTGTTATTATTATTTTTATTTCTATTTTTCAGGATACATAGTTTGTACAACGATCTTTGCAGGTAAGTATATACAATACTTTAGATGTGAAAGGTATAACAGGTTACATTTCATTTCAATAAGTTACAATACGTATTTTCTTCTTCTTAGATATAGTTGGGTCCATCTCCTTCTGTTTCGGGTCCTCACTTGGTGTATTAGATTGATGTAGTTGGGTCCACCTCATTCTTTTCGGGTCCTCTTTTGGCCTGCTGGTTTGGCGTGGGTAAGTGGTTGAATTACGTATTGTCCGGACTGAATTCGGACGTGTTTAGTACTCCTCTTATTATGCTGCAAGTGTCTAGAATTACTGCTTTTTACATTGTTATGTATGATCCAGGTAGCATGTGAAGTACTTTCAAGGCATCATGTAATTTATAAGGGATTTCTCCTAATGCTCCAATGATGACAGGTACAATTTCGATGCTATTGTAACGTAACCCCCGCGACCGCCGCTGCCGCGCTACTAGGCGCCACAGAGTCGCGCCAGTTATATTCATATCACAATCCGTACGGCTTCATATTACGGCTAGCCATTTTGTTGCCAGTCGGCATTCTTTATCAATCACGCGTTTGTTAAATGCGCGCCTGTTGTCATCAGCAATGACTAATCTCATATCAGTTAAAAACATGTGTAATTGTAATTAACAATCAGTAGTAGATGTACCTTCTTAATAACAAGAGCTACCATAAGTCTTTTGTACGTTTGGAGTTTAAATAAATTTTTAAAAAGATTTCGAACAAAGTTCGTAATTTAATTGGCGCAGTCGGTAGGATAACTACATAACGTGTTGTATCGAAATTTGCAACTGCAAATAAATTCGTTAAAATACTTCACGGTCAGTTTCAACTGTTTAATTGTGGAACCTGAAAGAACTCAAACGATAAGGAGGACAAGTCCATCATCCATAGTGCCCGCAAGTCGAGAGCCTGGAGATCTTCTGCTACTCACCCACGTCTACAGAGCCCGCAAAGCGAGAGCCAAGACAACCCCTGGAGTCATCCACAGTGCCCGTACATCGAGTGCCCGGAGATCCACATCTTAAGTGTCTATAGTGCCCGTATATCGAGTGCCGAGACTAAACCCGGAATTATCCACAGTGCCCGTACATCGAGTGCCCGGAAATCCACACCCACTTTTACGTCTACAGTGCCCGTGCATCGAGTGCCCAGACTAAATCGAATGAAGTTAATACTTCTCACCCTATTGTCCATTTTGTAAGTAAATTATATAGTGTAAAAATATTTTATTACATTATTATATATAACAATAATGGCAGTTCCTGAATTAAAAGAAATTCATTTAAAATTAATCCCAGAATTTAATGGGAATCCAAAACTTTTATCTAACTTTGTTTCTGTTAGCGAAGAGCTAATAAATACTTTTTATAATAATGTACAAATTGATTGTTTTCAAAATAAATTACTTTTACTAAGTATAAAAAATAAAATAACCGGACATGCAGCCGAACAATTAGCCGGCATAACCATAAGAAGATGGCTTGATATAAAAAATGCTCTAATAAACGCTTATGCTGATAAACGTGATGAATTAACTTTATTAATCGAAATTGCGAATATTAAACAAGGAAATAAATCTTATCTTGAATTTTATAATAATCTTTCACATCTTCTCGGTTTATACACTTCATATATCGAAATGCACTATCAAAATCCAATCACTGAAGAAGCATTAAAAACAAATGCGAATAAATTAGCCTTACGAGTGTTCACATTAGGTCTAAAAGAACCCGTTGGCCCACTAATAAGATCACGTAATCCTGCAACATTAAATGATGCATATCATCTGTTAACGAACGAATTCAATGTCGAATATGTAAAACCTATTAAACAAAATACGAGCATATCTATACAACAAATCCCTGCAATGACATATAACAAACCAACCAATAATCCCCAACCAAAATATAATTTTCCTTCACAACCCATTCAATTAAAGCCTGCTACACAACCTCAAAAAACATTTGTACCACGGCAACAAGTAAAAAACGCTCAATTTATGAAACCTACACCAATGAGTGTTAGCACTAGATTTACAAGGAATATCCCTCAAACTAATAATTACTTTTCACAAAATCAAAATCCTAACAATTTTGGAAATTACTTTGTCGAAGAAATATACAATCAAGACCTCGAAAACCCCGACGAAATTAACAACGAGGAAAATACCGAAAATTTCGAAAATTCCGAAGAACAAAAAAGTTCAGAAAATAATTTTTTAGACGATACCAGCCTCAGAATAAAGGAGAATTATTAAATATAAATTGCACAACAAATTTACCATATTTAAATACTCGCGATTATATAATACTTTTGGACACTGGTTCAACAATAAACTTAATAAACAAAAATTTCGTTTACAAAAACAAAAATCGTTTCAAAATCCATGAAGAAAAATTTCAAATAAACACGGCAAATGGTAAATCACAAGGCAACGGATATGTAATTTTGCAAATTGAAGATATTCTAATAAAATGTTATTTATTTAATTTTCATAAAAAATTCAATGTACTTTTTGGCATCGGAGCTCTTAAACAATTAGAAGCACAAATAAATATGAATAATGAAACAGTAACATTGGCAAATAAAACATTTAAATTGAAATATTTTAATACAACGAATGAAATATGTTTTACAGAAAACATTAATAATACCTTTCCTGAAATTCGATCCGACCATTTAAACGAAGAAGAAAAAAAGGAACTTTACAAAATTATTAAATCTTATCGTGACTTATTCCCAAATACGGACGAAAAATTAACTCATACTAGTGAAATAAAACACCAAATAAAAACCACCGATGACAATCCCATCTATGCAAAATCTTACCGATACCCTGAAATTTATAAAACTGAAGTAAAATCACAAATTGATAATTTATTACAAGATGAAATTATAAGAGAAAGCTACTCTCCATGGTCTTCCCCAATTTGGGTGGTACCCAAAAAATTAGACGCGTCTGGCAAACAAAAATATAGAATGGTAATTGATTATAGAAAACTAAATTCAAAAACTGTTGACGACAAATTCCCTATACCTAACATAACAGAAATTTTAGACAAATTAGGAAAAAGTATTTACTTCACAACACTGGATTTAGCTAGTGGTTTTCACCAAATTCAAGTTGACGAAAAAGACATACCCAAAACAGCGTTTCGCACTGACTTTGGACATTATGAATTCTTAAGAATGCCATTCGGATTAAAAAATGCCCCTGCTACCTTTCAACGACTTATGAATCATGTTTTAAGAGAATATATTGGAAAAATTTGTTTTGTATATCTAGATGATATAATTATATTTGGCACGTCATTACAAGAGCATGCAGAAAATATTAAGAAAATATTTAGAAAATTAAGGGAAGCTAATCTCAAAATTCAAATTGATAAATCAGAATTTTTCAGAAAAGAAGTAGCATATTTAGGCCATATTGTGACAAAAGACGGAGTAAAACCCAATCCAGATAAAATAGACGCGATTAAAAATTTCCCTATTCCAAAAACAAACACGGAAATAAAATCATTTTTAGGACTTCTCGGATATTACCGAAGATTTATTTCAAATTTTTCAAAAATTACTAAACCACTAACCAACTGTTTAAAGAAAAATAATAAAATAAACATAAAAGATAAAAATTACATAGAATGTTTTGAACAATGTAAAAAATTATTAACAAATTCACCCATATTACAATATCCTGATCTTTCAAAACAATTCATTCTAACTACAGATGCAAGTGACTATGCAATTGGAGCTGTACTCTCGCAAAATATAAATGGAAAAGATTTACCAATCGCTTATGCCTCCAGAACATTAAACGATCACGAGATTAATTACAGTACTGTAGAAAAAGAACTTTTGGCAATTGTTTGGAGTACAAAATATTTTAGACACTATTTATATGGAGTAAAATTTCTAGTTCGTACAGATCACAAACCCCTTACTTGGTTATTCTCTGTAAAAGATCCAAATTCTAAATTAATGAGATGGAGAATAAAACTCGACGAATTTAATTATGACATCCAATACAAAAAAGGAACTACAAATACAAACGCAGATGCACTTTCTAGAATAAAACCAAATTTAAAAATTAAATATATTAACGACAACCTTTTAAACAGTAAAAATAATATTGCACATTGTATTTCCGCAGATAACAAATTAGCAAAAGGCATAGCAGCTCAGCTAGAATCAAAATTTCAATGCAGAAAATTTCTAAACACATCACAAAATGATGTAGGCAAAATTAGAATTCAACATATTGATAATAATCGAATTTTATTTCATTTAGTCACTAAACAAATTTATAAATCTGAACCAAAAATGAAAGATATTGAATCATGTTTAATTAATTTAAAACAATTTTGTGAAGAAAATAACATTACAAAATTAGATATTCCAAAAATTTGCTCAGGATTAGATAGAAAAGATTTCAATGAAATAGAGTCATTAATTAAAACAATTTTTGCAAATACACATATAGAAATTACTATTTACACGCATAATCCAAAAACAGGAGAACTTTTTAATTCTGAAAATGACAGCTTAATTGCAAATTCAGGATCTGATGATGACACAGTACATTCGTCTGACGAAAACCCAGTTAATGGTATAATACACACAGATACAAACGTAAATGTTGGTAAAAATCAAATTATTATTACAGGACATCATAATGCAACAACAATACAAATAAAAAATATGTTTAATAATACTAAGAAAAGAATTATTTTAAAAATAAATTTACAAAATTTAAATAAAGAAATTGTTAAATTTATAAAAGAATATATAATTCCTCATCAAAAATATTATTGCTATTTCGAAAACGAAATTTGGAAAAATTTTAATACTGTAATTCAAGAAACTTTTACAAATAAATCTATATCACTAATAAAATGTAACCAATTCGTAAAAGACATAGAAGACAAAAATGAACAAATAGAACAAATCATTAATTATCATGAGGGCAAAACAAATCATAGAGGAATTGTAGAAACATATCAGAAACTAAAAAAAATATTCTATTGGCCAAACATGACTCAAACAATCGCAAATTATATAAATAAGTGTGAAATATGTCTCAAAAATAAATACGAACGAGATCCAATAAAAACTAATGATAATTTAACGCTCACACCTAGTTCACCTTTTGAAATAATGAATATTGACATTCTTTCACTAGAAAAACATAAATTTTTGACTATAATCGATCAATTTTCAAAATTTGCGCAAATGTATCCCATGCCTAATAGTAACGCTTCAGATGTTGTAGATGCTCTCTTAACCTTCTTTAGAAATTACGTAATTCCAAAACAAATTATATTTGATCAAGGTACAGAATTTCAGAGCAATCTTGTAAAAGAATTATTAAAACTGCATAAAATAGAAATTAAAAATACATGTGTCAATAACCCAAAATCAAATTCTCCTATCGAAAGATTTCATTCAACAATCATAGAACATCTTAGAATATTTAACGACAGGCTAGAATTCAAAGAAGAAAAATTATTAACAAAAATTAATTATGCACTTGTTGCATATAACAACTCTATACATACAAGTACAAAGAAAACACCACAAGAAATAATATTTGGATACTCGGATTATTCAAAAATAACAAAACCCACTGGTATTACAACACAAGATATACTTGAACAACACAAAGCAAAAATGAAAATTTTACACGACGAAATACACAAAAAAATTCAACAAGAAAAGAATAAACGATTTAAACCTAGTAAAAATCCCGACCATATTCCCAAAACCATATTTCTTAAAGAACACCCTCGTCGATGTAATAAAATTGTAAACCCAATTTATAAAAAAATACATGTTAAAGAATACGATAAAAATCTCGGTGTAATAAAAGACGACCATGATAAGAAGCATCGTATTGATAAACTAAAACGTCCACGTAATGTTTCAGATGGACGGAAGCGAGCACCGGACGAGACATAGAAAATATAAATAATAACATAGGACTTAATATTATAAAATTAGGTAAAACTAAAATATACTCTAATTCATATTATATATATTATTATTATAACACAACTAATATTTATAATGAGTACTTAAACCTTAAAATACAAAAAACACATCTTCAAAACTCTCTTGAAAATGGAACATTACTATATAAACGCGAATTTGAAACTCATAATAACATTTTAAATTTTAATTTCATTCGCCTAGAAAATAAAATAAATTATATTTTCAACAAAAGATCTAAACGTGGAATAATTAATGGACTCGGTTCAATAATTAAACAAATTTCTGGTAATTTAGATTCATCAGACGGTGAACGATATGATAAAATATTTCAAAAAATCGAAGAAAATGAAAAATCCCTACAAGTTCAAAATTTAGAAAATACTCGCGTTAGTAAAGAACTTATAGAGAAATTTAATAAACAATTAGAAAATATTAAAATTAACGAAAATGTAATATCATCTAAATTGTTGCAATTAGAAAATCATTTTAAAACAGAAATGAAATGGGAATACACCTTCTCAACAAAAGATGTATTTAATCAATTAATCAATCTTAGTATAAACTTAATAGAAATTCTTAACGAAATTGAAACCTCACTTTCATTTTGCAATCTAAATTTAATACATAATAGTATTATACATCCTAATGATATGCAAGAGATATTAGAACAAATATCTGTAAAATCAAAATTACAATTTGATAATTTTTGGGACTTTTCAAAACTAATAAAAAGCCATTGTAAAACCACAAACAATGTAATAAAATATTTATTAGAAATTCCTTTGTATTATGAAAATAACTTCGAGTTATATCAATTGACACCCATACCAACTATGTACGAGGATAAATTTGTAACAATTAATGTTCCTCAACAATTAGTTTATAAAGACAATTCCAGAATATATAATATAAATAAATGTATTTTCAATAAAATATATTATTGTGAAACGAAATTAGAAGAAACCAATGAATGTATTGTTAATATATTTTCAAATAAAATAAATCTGCAACAATGTTCCTTCCACGAAATCGATAAAGATTATCATATGTATCAAATTGAAAATTCACCATATGTTATTATAATAAGTCCGTATGAAAAATATATATCCATTGAATGCCCAAACTATACACAAAATCTAAATATTAAGGGCATATTCAAATTTAATAATGTTGATAATTGTAAAATAAATAATGTAAATTTTAATAAACAAAATTTTGGTCAAGAATTATTATTTGAAAACTTTAAAATACAAAATTTTGAAAATAATATTGTTACCAATTCTACACTGCTCATGCAAAATATTAAAACCATGAATATTACTTATAAAAAATTACCACATATTACACAAATACAATACCAAAACAGTACTCATTATATAGTTTTATATGTAATAATTATATTATTAATTATTATATTATTACTTGTTAAGTTTTATAAATATTGTAATATCTTTAATCCAAAATGAAATAATAACAAAACTATTGAAATATAATAAGCCCAAAGTATTTATTTCTACAGTAATATGATTGCGTAACACTCATAAATTAATAAAATAACAAAATAACGAAACGTCTAGCTCCTAACAAGTCTCTTGTCGGAATCCCCTCCGGACTGCTCAAATGTTAGCTGGGCACGCCGTTGCCCCCACTCTACACCCGATGACGCGACATGACGACACTCGGCTATGTCCACGCCTACTTTCATCCTAATTTCTCCAACACGGCCTTTCCTGACTGGAGAACGTCCTCGTTCTCTTTGGATGTTGACGGTTGAGCCTTGTTAAACAGGTCATCTGCTGCCACAGGATCAGGGACGGACCCAGCATCCTCTTGGTTCGTACCTAACAATCGTAACATAGCGATCAGCAATATACACAAGGTAACTACCACGGTAGAGCAGAAGCTCCAAATTAAGCGTATCCCATCCAATAAGTTAGCGTGTGAGGTCTGCTCACAGCAAATATACGTGAAGTCTGCTCACGATACACATAAGTGAGGTCTGCTCACACGTGAGGTCTGCTCACGATACACATAAGTGAGGTCTGCTCACACGTGAGGTCTGCTCACGATACACATAAGTGAGGTCTGCTCACACGTGAGGTCTGCTCACGATACACATAAGTGAGGTCTGCTCACACGTGAGGTCTGCTCACAATACACATAAGTGAGGTCTGCTCACACGTGAGGTCATTTTTTTTTTGCAACAGAGTCAACTCACCGTCAAAGTAAGCGGCACACGTCTCTGGTGTCCACTCGCCTTTCCAAGGAACCATGTATTCCGCAGCAGCCTGAGTTGATTTTCCATACGAGCCAGCCACAAGCTGCAGCTCGTATCTTCCGTTAGGCAAGATTTTCACCACTCGATACGGTCCTCGCATCCCAGAGTCAAGTTTGCCAGTCGACTGCGCTTGCTTAATGACAAAAACCATAGAATTCAACTCGAAAGACCGTGGGGACTTTCGACCTTGGTTCACATAGGAATCCTGTTTTCCTTGGTTCCGCCCCAACTTGACTTGAACCCTCAAGTGCCACGTCGCGCACTAGGTTCCGAATAACTGGAGTAGCGGCGTTGATACCAACAAGTAAATTAAGAGCAGAACATTGAGTAATCTTGTGTTTAGTAATATTCAAGACCAACTGTAACCTCCACATTACATCAGACCATTTTTCTTGCCGATTATTACACTCAATGCGAATCATATTTAAGACAGTACGACAGTACCTTTCCACCTGCCCGTTGGATTGGTGCATTTCTGGTGTAACAAGATGAACGTCACAGCCTAATTGTGTCACCCAATCAAGAAATTCGGTGCTTTTAAACATTCGCCCACGATCAGCAACTATTAGCTTCGGCGAACCAAACAAAGAAATTGTATTTGTAATAAGACGCTTTAACTCAACGGCGTCCTGTCTGAACATCGGGTAAAGCAGACAGTATTTTGAGAATGCGTCCACAACAATAAGGACGTATCGATAGCCATTAGACTCAGGCAGTGGTCCTAACGCGTCTACATGGATTGTTTCGAATGGACAATCAGGCTTTTCCCATGAATGTATAGGCTGAAGAGAGGCTCTCGGTACTTTCTTATGGGAAATGCAAACTAGACAGTGCGAAATATATTTCTGAACAAATGCTCTTAAGCTGGGGAACCAGAAATGTTTTAAAATTAAATCAACTGTCTTTTCCATACCTAAATGACCATGTTCATCATGAAATACGCGGAGTAAACTAAGCCTATGTCCTTTAGGGACATAACAAAGAAATCTGGGTTGCTCACCTACTGGTGCATACTTATAATAAAGGAGGTCATTCTTTCTTATGTATCGATTTGAATCTAATTGTCCTTCCATCAATTTTTGCATTAATGTCTGTGTCTCTTCATCAGCTGCTTGTGCAATTTGTGCCCAGTTTTGGGGTTTTTGAACATTACAAACATTAACAGGGTTACGACTCAAGTAATCAGCATGAGGAATAGAGGTACCTTTACGATATTCAAGAGAGAAATCGAAATCCTGAAGGTAGACCCACCATCTGGCTACTCTGGCTAAAAGATCTTTTTTTTGCTGAGTGAGTTTGAGCGCATTACAATCATTTACTACGGTAAAATGCGTACCAATAAGGTAATGCCTAAAATGCTGCAACGCTTTTACCACCGCTAAAGTTTCCAACTCGTATGAGTGGTACTTATTTTCTGCGCCTTGAGTCAATCTACTAAAATAAGCGACCACTCGTTTATGACCAGATTCATCCGTCTGTAATAATACAGCTCCATAACCTATAGAGCTCGCGTCAGTGTGAACTTCAATTGCCAATTTGTGATCAAAAATAATTAGTACAGGTTCGTTTGTTAAGTATTCGATTAATTCTTTACGAACACGCTCTTGCTCAATACCCCAAATGAAAGGTACTCCCTTCTTAAGCAAGTTAGCGATACAAGCCGTTTTAAAAGCGAACCCAGGTATATAGCGGCGGAAATAACTCGCCAGATCCAAAAATTGGCGAACCTGTCTAACATCTTTTGGTACGGGAGCGTCGACAAGTGCTTTAACTTTATTTGTGCTCGGCCTTACCTGACCTTCGCTAATAATTCGTCCTAAATACTCAATTTCTTTAGATAAGAAGAAACATTTTTTCAAATTTATTGAAAATCCAGCTTCAGTTAAAGTCTTAAGGACCCGACGCAATGTGTGGAAACCCTGAGCAACGGAATTGGTTAAAATCAGGACATCATCGATATAGACAAGCACCTCACCGGATTCAATAAAGCTTTGTAATGTTTTAGAGATAATACGTTGATACACGACAGGGGCATTCGCCAAACCATAAGGCATTTTGAGATACTCATAGTGCCCCTCGGGTGTAACGAATCCCGTTTTATGAATAGAGTCTTTCTCCATCGGGACCTGGTGAAATCCTGTAGCCATATCAAGGCTTGTAAAATATCTAGCATGGCCTAAACGATCTATGTGATCGTCTATAAGCGGAAGAGGAAAACGATCTTTCACGGTGATTTCATTTAGCTTTCTAAAGTCAACGCACATGCGGTCTGTCCCGTCTTTCTTTTTAACTAGCAGTATTGGGCTCGCGAATTCAGATTCTGATTCTTGAATGATTTTCTTATCTAGCAAATCTCTAACTATCTCACGGACGCGTAAATTTTCTGAATGGGAGAGTCGATAAGGGCGATATTTAATTGATGTGTCACTGTTGAGTCTAATAGTCATACTTCCGGTTCTAACAGTAGAAGTTGCAGTACCCGTAATAAAGAATTTGGCAAAGTCGTTAATTAGTTTTTGCAATTGTTCTAACTCATGACCGGTAAGTGTCGTATTAATAGAGACCTGTTTATCACATTCAATTTGTAATACGTTAGCAAAACTCCTATCTTCGCAAATAAGGCATTGGCGTTCACGAGTACGTACGTACGTAACACCTTTACGATTGAGTACATCTGTACCGACAATTATTGGGGAGTTCATGAGTTCAGACACTACAACGAATAAATCTACTTCTAATGTGATTTCGTCAAACTCAATCGGTAAAGTTACATAATAAGTAGTTTCAATTTCTTGGCCACCTAGACCTCTTAATATGCGGAAAGCTGGTTTACGGGCACAATTAAAATGTTTAAGTAAAGATGACGAAATGAGGGATATTGTCGAACCACTATCGATTAAAACATCTATAGGTATACCCTGTATAACGGCTACAACAATGTCATTTCTACTAGTACCCTCATTTTCACGACATAAATTGACATCATTTTTATTACGCGAATCTGATTTAAGTTTTGCAAAACAAGTATCAATCTTATGCCCTGGTTTTTTACAAAAAGAACAAGGCTCCGATCTTATCAACAAAGTTGGTTTTGTATCACTACTAGTGTTCCCTACATTAGTATTCTCACGGCGTTCAATTTTTAACCTCTTGTTGCATGAAGCCTGTTGATGACCTAACTCACCACACTTAAAACATTTACCAGAAATAAATCGTCGTTTTCTAGTACTGTGATTATAAGATTTATTTCTCGTGGAATAAGACTGATTTTGCAATGTAGACGATGGGGTGTCAATTCTAGAAGTACTTGGTTTAACATAAATTGAAACGAATCCAACCAGTTCGTTTGGCATAAGTTTTGCATTAGTTGCGGATGCTCGTATTTGTGGATCTGTGATACCGCGAATAATAATTTGAGAAATTAATTCTTCGCTTAATCCTTTAACAATTCGCAAACGAAGTAACGAACGACGGACATAATCCGCGTATGTAGGGTATTTATCAGAATTAGTGTTCATAACGTTAAATAGAATATTTGCTACGTCAAGTTGTTTAGGACATAAGGGTTTAAATTCCTGCTTAAAATTACTCCAACTACGATCGTTCGTCACCCATTCTTTTAACCAAGATCGAGCGTCACCTTTTAAGCAATTACCAATACGAGAGAAACATTCGTTATCACTCCAACCATTGATAACTTTTGCACGATCTACCTCCTCGCACCAGACTTCAATATCATGCAAACTAGGATCAAAGTCGGAGATATAAAAATGTTGGTTTGATCTTACCGAATTATTGATGGATCGTATCGCATCTACTATCCTGTCGGTAGCATTTACTTCAAAATCGGGAGTCCGTTCGCCCTCGCGACGCAGCCCCAGGTCGGGTTCCGTCACCGATCGTGTAACGCTCGTCCGTAATGGAGCAGGCAGTGGCGGTGTACCCCCGATTGGCGGTACTACCTCTGCTGGCCCATTCTCCAACACGTTAAGACGCGCTAAAACTGCCTCCATTTGTCGTCTAAGCTGACTATCAGGTGTTCTATCACGATGCCGATTACGGTGTTTGCGATCAGACATTTTTACTACACACAAAGCTACCGCAAAAAAAAATCTAAGTGTCAGAATGGAAAAAAAAGATCGGACTATCCAATCCCACTTCTGATGTAATATCTTTAATCCAAAATGAAATAATAACAAAACTATTGAAATATAATAAGCCCAAAGTATTTATTTCTACAGTAATATGATTGCGTAACACTCATAAATTAATAAAATAACAAAATAACGAAACGTCTAGCTCCTAACAAGTCTCTTGTCGGAATCCCCTCCGGACTGCTCAAATGTTAGCTGGGCACGCCGTTGCCCCCACTCTACACCCGATGACGCGACATGACGACACTCGGCTATGTCCACGCCTACTTTCATCCTAATTTCTCCAACAATATATAAATTGTATAAAACAAAACGTTGCTGATAACAATCCAATGACGAATCTTCATTTACCAAATGAAGCTTCTTTTTGAACGTTGGAGGAGTTATATTCATATCACAATCCGTACGGCTTCATATTACGGCTAGCCATTTTGTTGCCAGTCGGCATTCTTTATCAATCACGCGTTTGTTAAATGCGCGCCTGTTGTCATCAGCAATGACTAATCTCATATCAGTTAAAAACATGTGTAATTGTAATTAACAATCAGTAGTAGATGTACCTTCTTAATAACAAGAGCTACCATAAGTCTTTTGTACGTTTGGAGTTTAAATAAATTTTTAAAAAGATTTCGAACAAAGTTCGTAATTTAATTCGCCCGACACTGACACGTTCGAACTCGTTAGGATAAGGTCGCGGTGAGGTAATCTATTGTTCACGCTGTTTACCTCTAGAAGTTCTCCAGGAGGTTCTAGAAATAATCTGCCAGGTATATAACCTGCCGCCAAAGCCAGCGAACGCACTCTTCACTCAAGCAACGAGTACAGAAGTCTGATATAAATAAGTGCCGTGAATAGTTGGTGATATAAACAACTGTCGATAATATTCTTAGTATTTAAATTAGTGTTAATATTTGTTTATCATAGTGTTAGTTACTTTTATAATCTTTTAATTATATTTCTAATATTTATTTACCGTTTAATAAACGTATTCTTTTAATTAATAATATATCTGTTATTTGTTACACTTCACCCATATAAATAAAAACGTTACAATTGGTGTCAGGTGTGGGGTTGTTAAACTGTGAAGTGTAAATAAATAAAAATTAATAAAATGCCTAAACTATTAAAATTAAGTGAATTGAAAGTATGTGATCTCAAGACGGAACTGGAAGAATTAGATTTGGAAGTAACAGGAAAGAAGATAGAGCTTCAAGAAAGACTGCAGCAAGCTTTAATCGAAGCTGGTGAAAATCCTGACGATTACTTATTCGAAGTTCCGTGTTACTTTTCCGAGTTTTATAAAGTATTCGCAGAAAGATTACAAGAAAGTTCTAGAAGTTCTGAGCGGAGATTGGCGGAAAGTTCTACAAAAGCGGAGGAAAGTTCCGGAGTACTGGAAGAAGAATTAAAGGAACATTCTAGAACATTGGAAAGGGAATTCCATGAAAGTTCTAGAGAAGTGGAGAAAAATTCCGGAGCACTGGAAGAAGAATTAAAGGAACATTCTAGAACATTGGAAAAGGAATTGCATTCATGTTCTAGAAAAGCGGAGGAAAATTCCGGAGCATTGGAAGAAGAATTAATGGAACATTCTAGAACATTGGAACAGGAAACGGATGAAAGTTCTACAAAAGCTGAAGAATATTCTGGAATTTTTGAGCAGAAATTGGAAGAGGAATTGGAGGCGAATTCTGGAAGAGTAGAAGAGAATTATGAAATTCTGGGGCAGAAATTGGACCAGGAATTGAAGGTGAATTCTAGAAGAATAGAGGAGAATTCTGGAATTACGGAGCATATTTTGAAGCGGAAATTGGAAAATCCTGGACTTCTGGAGCAAACATTGAAACAAGGATTGGAGAAAACTTCTAGTAAAACTGAAGAAAGCCTTCTGGATGTTGGGGCTAATGTGGTTCGTGTGGGTCGTCTCGCACATCCTACGGCTCCTGACAGCGATTTGAAATACCTAGCCACTCAGGGACTCATCTCCGGAGTTCGAGACGGCAATACTCAGCAAGCACTGCAATTATTTCGCCCAAAAACTATGGTTAACGCACTCTCATATGTATCAGATTATGAAGCTGCCAAACAAGTTTCACGTAATCAATCGCGAGTGCGTAATATTTATGCTAAGGGAAATGTAAACACCGAAGGCATAGATGAAAAAGTGCGACGAATTATAAATGAAGTGTTTGCTAGAAGAAAGAAACTCCGCTGTTACAAAAGAAGGCGGAAGCGAAAAAGAATAAGAACACGGGAGAGAAAGAGGGCGTGTTCAGCATGAAATTTAAAAAAAATGAAATTTAGGAAGAAATTGTGGAGGTAAAGGAATAATCCGTTGTTGTCAAGGATGAACATGAAGAAAGGGAAGTAGTGCCAATGGCTTCAAGAAGACTGAAGACGCCTGGAACACATGCAGACAGATAGACAAAGGAACGCGAAAGAAAGGGAAGTAATGTCGACGCATTGTCCAGAAGGCCATGCCAAGATGAATGCAAGCATTGTAGTCGACTGGAAGAGAAACATTTCACCGTCGCCAGGACAACAGTAGTCGATGATAATTGGCAGCCCGATTGACTACGCGAAGACCAAGAAAATGACCCGAATTTAAAAATTATACTGAAATGGAAAGCAGAAGAATGCAAACCAATATGGGAAGACGTTGCACCACACTCACAGAGTGTAAAAGCGTACTGGGCGCAATGTGACTCCATGGTGATTGAGGATGGCCTGTTGAAGCGTGTGGTAGAGAATGCTGATGGAACTGAGAAGAAAACTCAGTTGGTCATTCCGAAGAGTAGAATACCAGACGTGTTGAAAGAGATTCATGACGGATCTGGAGGCCATTTCGGAGTCACCAAAACTCTAGAAAGATTGCGCCAGCGGTTTTACTGGGTTAACTTCACTGAAGATGCTAAAGACTGGTGCAATAAATGCGTGGTTTGCGCGGGAAGTAACGGCCCTGATAGACGACGAAAAGCTCCAATGCGTCAATACAACGTTGGCAGTCCATTTGAGCGCATTGCGATTGATGTGGCCGGATCATTCCCAGAAAGTAACGACGGAAATAAATATATCGTGGTTGTCATGGACTACTTCACCAAGTGGGTTGAAGCTTATCCATTACCCAATCAAGAAGCCACCACGGTCGCTGAAACTTTAGTTAAAGAATGTATATGCCGATTCGGGGTACCACGTGAACTTCATTCCGACCAGGGAAGAAATTTCAAGTCTGCCGTTTTCCAAAATATCTGTAAGATATTAGAAATTAATAAAACAAGGACAACTGCATTACATCCGTAATCCGATGGCATGGTTGAAAGAATGAACAGAACGATCAACCGATATTTGTCGAAGGTAGTCTCCAACCACCAATGAGACTGGGAACGACATCTTCATCTGTTCCTGATGGCTTATCGTTCATCCGTGCATGAAACAACAGGCCAAACTCCTGCGAACATCTTATTTGGACGTGAGTTGCGTTTACCATGCAACTTGGTGTTCGGCAGCAAACCTGGGGAAGACATGGCCGGAGAAGACTACTTTACGGGCTTACGGAGAAGAATGGATGACATTCATGAACAAGTCCGTACGAACATTCAAACTGCCAGCGACCGAATGAAGGACCGGTATGACATCAAAGCCGAAAAAGGTGGATATCAACCTGGGGATTTAGTGTGGTTTTACACCCCACAAAGGCGCCGCGGGTTATCACCAAAGCTGCAAAAGAATTGGGAGGGCCCCTATGAGGTAGACAAAAGAATAAACGACGTGGTATATAGAATTAAGAAACGACCTACCGAGAAGCCGAAAGTTGTACACTTTAATCGGCTAGCCCCTTTTCCGGAGACAACCACGAAGACCATAATGGAGCAACAGTTCGTCGGATCATAGCTCAAGAACCGATTTTTGAAGATTTCATGGAGAACTACTCCCTTGGGCGCAAGGCGCGGTACGGTGTGATAAAAGAAGAACACCGAGATCTGTTCACCATGTCTTCAGATTATTCCCTTGGCCACTGCGTATCAGAAGACTTAAAGATGTTCCGCGGCATAGCCTCGGTCTTTAAGGCGAAATATGGACGACTACAAGAACTGGCCAACCAACGTCCATCTGTTGGGAAAATGCTACGACTGAGAGATAGCAATGCAGACCATCAGCGGTACATCTACTACCTTGTTACAAAACCACGCTCGTACCAGAAACCGTCGTATCAAAGCCTATGGAACTCGCTGTGCGATTTGAGGGATCATCTACTGGAGAATGACATATTGAAGCTAGCAGTACCGAAGTTAGTTTGTGGTCTAGACGGTTTGGATTGGAGGATTGTAAGGAACATGTTAGAGATCCTCTTCCGTTTCGCCGGCGTTGCAATTCTTGTCTGCAGCTGTAACCCTAACGGTCAGGAAAAATAAGTTGAGCGGACCATCGACTGTCACTTCTTTAGGAATTCGAAATGCACCAAGTGTAGTACATGCAGATTTTGTCATCACGGACTGTTCCGGGACGAAACAGTCTTAAGGGGGGGGGCAGTGTAACGTAACCCCCGCGACCGCCGCCGCGGTACTAGGCGCCACAGAGTCGCGCCCGACACTGACACGTTCGAACTCGTTAGGATAAGGTCGCGGTGAGGTAATCTATTGTTCACGCTGTTTACCTCTAGAAGTTCTCCAAGAGGTTCTAGAAATAATCTGCCAGGTATATAACCCGCCGCCAAAGCCAGCGAACGCACTCTGTATTATACAAGCAACGAGTACAGAAGTCTGATATAAATAAGTGTCGTGAATAGTTGGTGATATAAACAACAGTCGACAAGTAAACATAAATAAATGTAATTAGTGACATAAAGAGTGGTGTTAATTGTTTAAATAAATAATCATAGTGTTTAAGTGTCTTATAATATTCTTAGTCTTTAAATTAGTGTTAATATTTGTTTATCATAGTGTTAGTTACTTTTATAATCTTTTAATTATATTTCTAATATTTATTTACCGTTTAATAAACGTATTCTTTTAATTAATAATATATCTGTTATTTGTTACACTTCACCCATATAAATAAAAACGTTACACTATCAATATCCCATAACTCCTTAATTTCTCTAGCCAGCGGTGTATAGTTCTTGATCTTCGTGCTTCTGGTGGTCTTGATGTTTGTGACGTATGGAATAGCTATGTCTATTATGTACACTTTTTTCTCTTGTATATCCTCAAATAGAATATCAGGCTTGTTGTGTTTAACGTAGTGATCTGTCTGTATAGTTCCATTTCAATAAAGTTTCCCTTTTTCATTAGCGATAACGTTGGCTGGTTGATATTTGTAGCATGCTGTTTGGTTTGTGGATGGCTGTATTCTCGATGTCAGATGTTCATGGACAATTCTTGCCACTTTATTGTGTCTCTCCGTGTATTCTTCTGATGTTAGTGACTGACAGCCACTTATTAGGTGTTCTGTAGTTTCTGGGGTTTTGTGGCACATCCTGCAATTATCTTTTACGATGGTGTTATCTTTTATTATGGTTTTCCTGTAGTTACGTGTTGCCATTACTCGATCTTGTATTGCAAATGCAAGTCCTTCTGTTTCGAGAAAGATGTTTGTGTGTTGGAGCCACGCATTGCTTGCCGGATAATCTATGCCATCTCTAGTTAGACCTGCTATAAATCTCCCATGCAATTGTTTCGATTTCCACTCGTCTATTTTCTGTTCTTGGTTGTGGATGTTATCAAGGGGCTGGTATTGACTGTTGTGCATATTTAGTGGGGTGTGGTTAAGGTCTGCTTTCATTAGTGTAGCGTACAAGTTAATGGACTTGCTTTTATTTAGGAAGAAGGTACGAAGGTTGTTAATTTGTATGTAGTGTGCATTGCTGATATCGACTAGTCCTCTTCCTCCTAGGTTCCTGGGAAGGTGGAATCTCTCCACTGAGCTGTGGGGATGGTGGCATCTGTGTTTTGTGAAGAGGGTTCGGATTTTTCTATTTAGATCTTGCAATTCCGTTTGGGTCCATTTTAAGATGCCAAAACTGTAGGTTAGTACAGGTATAGCGTATGTGTTTATTGCCGTAACTATATTTTTTCCAGACAGTTTTGTTTTTAGGATATTATTTACTCTCGCCAGTGTTTTTTCTTGTACTTCTAGTTTCATCTGTTTATGATTTATGGTTGTTGTTTGAAGTACTCCAAGGTATTTGTACGTTTCTTCTTTCTCCATACTTTCTATTATACTTGATTCTTGGTTTTGTAGGACGTAGTTATCCGCTTGCACCCACTTTCCTTTCTTCATTCCGTTTGTTTTACATTTTTCAATACCAAATTCCATTCCGATGTCTTTACTAAAGTTTTCAGTTATTTTCAGCATCTTCTTTAACTGGGTCTCTGAATCGGCTATATTATTATTATTGTAACGTTTTTATTTATATGGGTGAAGTGTAAAACATAGACAAATATTATTAACTAAAAGAATACGTTTATTAAACGATAATTAATTAACGATTAAATATTAAAAGATAATAAAAACAACTAACACTATGATTAAATAATTATAAACACTAAGAATATTATTAAATGCTTAAATACTAATATTATTTATTTAACCAATATTTATATCACTACATTTATTTATATAACTACATTTATTTATCTTAACAACTCGTAGACTACTTATTTATATCACCGACTTCATTACCCGTTGCTTCCATATCACAGACTGTCCCTCCGCTTTCTTTCGGCCGGTATTTATATAGCTCATATCATTCTAGAAGCCTTCGAAGCGACAATGACCTGTATACAAAAGAATGAGGTCACGGCGTAATTAACCTCTAGCCGGCGCGTCGCGGGTATTTCAACATCTGGGAAATTCCGGGATTACGTCATCGCTCTAGTACATTCTTTCAGCGGCGTACGTATACTTTTCTCTCCGGGGCGCACGTCACATTATTATTATTATTATGATTATTATTATTATGATTATTATGATTATTATTATTATTATTATGCGATATTTTCACTCTCACCCTGACGAGAGGTTCTATTATATATACGGCTATAAAACAGCAAGTATATAAATATAAGATAAAATTTTAAAAACATTGAAGTTGTCCTGATGTCATGGTTCTGTTCTACTATCCAGGTAAGTATTGTGGTTATTTGAAATTTAACACTTTTCTTACAGTGCTGCAGGTGTCTAGGACTGCTTTCTGTAGTTCACAGTATAAATATTTCCCGAGACCTAGTCTGTTGATGGCATTGTGCAACTTGTATGGGATTTCTTCAGTGGCACCAAGGATTACAGGTACTATTGTTACGTTTTCTTGTTCCCATGTTTGTTTCATGTCGTTAGCTAGAGGTATGTATTTATTAATTTTTTCCTTGTATTTAGGTTTCACATTGCCTGAGCTGGGACTGCAATGTCTATAAGGTAAGTACATTTATTTTCTTTGTCTTGGTAGACTATGTCGGGCCTGTTGTGTTCCACTATTTTGTCTATCTGAATTGTGCGATCCCAGTATATTTTTGCCTGGGGTGTGTCTATTATCGCTTGCGGTGTATATTTGTAGTATGGAATCTTTTCCGCTCCTAAGATCTTGTTACAAAGTCTGTTGTGAATTATCTTTGCTACATTGTTATGCCTTCGTACATAGTCTATCCCTGTTAGTGTAGTACACCCTGATATTATGTGTTCTATATTTTCGTTTGCATCGTCACACATTCGGCATTTAGTATTCGTCACGGCTGGGTCTTTGATTATGTATTTCCTGTAGTTACGTGTGTTTATTATTTATTATTATTATTACCTTGTTGTGGTGGGGGGCTGAGTAGCTCTTGTTGCCAGCAAGGGTGAAACTAACGGGTCCTACACCTCTGTGTCATCCTTTGTTCGTACCGGGCGATCAGTAGGCAATTGGCCGTGTTCTGTACTTCTTTAACCTACCTGCATGTTGGCCGTGTGCGGTGACCCGTGTCGGAGGAGGAGGGGATCCTGGTAGTTGAGGAAGCCCCAACACACTACTTTGGTCCTGAATTCACCTAAACGGGAGGTTGCAGGCTAACCCACCTGTGATCAATCGGTCCCCATCCCATTATGAGGCTGGGGGGTGAGTCGTCTCAGGGTGGGGGTGGGGTAACCAGAAAGCAAGTGTGCGTATGGACTTAGCGGATCCGTGCCATCTCACCCGTGGACTGTCCCTGCTGCCCCCTGGGATGGCTCTAGTATTGGGGAAGCCCTGGCGCTACATCGGCTTGCGGTGCATGCGTCCCATATGAGGCTCCGTGGAGGGCGGGGATACCTGAGACCGATTTTCTTTACTTAATGGATGATAATTTTCACCCGCTAACCGGTTTGCCATCCGGTCAAAATGGTGCGTCTGTGGCTACGTCAAAAGCTTCCGGGGAGAAAACCCCGCTAAAAAAACGAATTTCCACGTCTGGAAATAAATCAAACATTCCTTGTCTTATATCGAGCAAGTCGTCTACCTCTAAGGTGGAAAGTAAAATGGTTTCAGAGATTAGGAATGAAAGTTCGAGCCAGGAAAAGATGGTTGTACCTCGGTTCCTGGTCGTAAAATCTATATGTGGTTCATTTGATAGAGAAAGTCCTTTTATTATTAACAAATGTTTATTTGGTTTAGTAGGAACTTCGAAATCAATTAAAAAAATAAAGGATGGACTGTTAATAGAGACTGTCTCCAAGCTGAACGGCTTTTAAAAGCCAAAAAGCTTGGCCTGCATAATATTGAAGTCACTGCACACAGGACCATGAACAGTTCCAAAGGAATTATTTTTTGCAAAGACCTATTAAATTGTAGTGTTGATGAGATTGTGGAAGAATTAAGTGATCAAGGTGTTGTTGAAGTAAATGTTGTAAATAAACTACCAACTCCATTCGTACTACTTGGGGATTTCAATGCTCATAATGGACTCTGGGGCTCTGATCACAGGGACCAAAGAGGTCGTTTAATTGAAGACCTTTTGTTGTCTCCCGATCTCGTTCTTATGACTGATGGTTCACCCACCTATTTCAATGCACGGTCGAAATGTTTCTCTCATATCGACCTTACCATAGTATCTTCCGGACTAGCGAGTAGATTCTCTTGGAGAGCTCTTGACGACCTGTACGGTAGCGATCATTTTCCTATAGTGATCACTACGGACACAATTACTACCAACCAGGTTCGTCCATTCAAGTGGCTACTCCATAGAGCTAACTGGCCAAAGTATGAAGCGGCGCTTGTTACTCCAGACCTAAACTATAATGTTCACACTCAAATTATTGATCTGACCAATAATTTGTTAGGACCAGGAATCTACATACGTAGAATACCGTGGTGGAATGAAGAGGTACAAAACCTTATTCGCCTCAAGAAAGCTACTTTTAAGAGAGCCAGGGCTATGGCCCGTAAAAGTATATTGGAAAGCAAGCGAGCATCCTGGAACGCCTACGTCTCTAGCATTTCGTCAGAGACTACCACTAAGGAGTGTTGGACTCGGGTGAAAAGCATTATGGGTAGGGGTTACTCCCCACCTATAACCCACCTGAAATGGGATGAAGAGAACATTACGAGCGATGTTAATGAAATTGTTGAACTAATTGCAAATCAATTCGAAATGACTAGTAGTTCTTTGAACTATGAACCTGGATTTTTATCTTCTAAGGTTGCAAGGGAAATACCATTGGATTTTAGTCTTGAGGTTCAAAATGTACTCCCATATAACGAACCCTTTACCAGGTTAGAACTTGATACTGCAATTGCTCGTGCTACCTCTTCATCTCCTGGACAGGATAACATCCCGAATGAGATGCTTAAACACCTAACCCCAGCATTTAAACCTCCTTACTTTCCATATACAATCATTTATGGCTTGAGGGAAACTACCCTACTGTTTGGAAAGAAGCACTTGTTGTGCCAATTCCAAAAGTAGAGGAAGACCCTCTTCTTCCATCAAGCTACAGGCCAATCAGCCTGACTTCGTGTCTAGGAAATCTATTGGAACGGATGGTCAACAATCGGTTAGTTTGGTGTCTCGAGACTCGTGATCTTCTAAGAGAGCACCAAGCTGGATTTCGTAAATACCGATCCACTACCGACCAATTAGTGTACCTAGAACACTTCATTCAAAAAGCCTTTATGAATCGTAAGCATTTGGTCGCAGTATTCTTTGATATCGAGAAAGCATATGATATGACCTGGCGATACCATATTCTGCAAAAGTTGTGTGAGTGGGGATGTCGGGGTAATTTACCGAATTTTATAAGATCATTTCTTACTGACCGGACATTCAGAGTCAGAATCGGCACTGTTCTATCTTCCAGTAGGATACTGGAGACTGGTGTACCACAGGGCTCTACTCTAAGTATCACACTTTTTATTATCGCTGTCATTGATCTTATATCCGGCCTCAGCAATACTGTTGGGGTATGCATGTATGTTGATGATATTACAATTTTTTGCAGTGCAAAGAAAATGGGAGATATCAATCGAACATTGCAGACAGCAATCAATCAGATTGTTCTAAATGCTGCAGGTACCGGATTTAAGTTCTCCCCTGAGAAGACTCAATGTATGCACTTTTGCAGATTGAATCGTCCTCATTATGGTCCAATGCTTTACTTGAGAAATGAGAATATTAGGTGTAGGGACAAGGTTAGATGTCTCGGACTTATTTTTGACCCTAAGCTAACCTGGAAGCCTCACCTAAAACAAATGAAGACCAAATGCTTACTATCTCTAATTGTATCAAGCTCTAGTACTATCCAGGATAGATTATGGCTGTGATGTTTATACATCTGCTGCTAGAAGCTCCTTGAAGTTGTTAGATCCATGCCATCACGCAGGCATTAGATATTGCATCGGTGCCTTTCCCACCACCCCAACAACGAATCTCTGTTGCGAAGCCGGACTAACACCTCTGGAATTTAGACGGAAGAAAATCATAATAGCATATATATGCAAAATGTGGGCTCAACACAGTCATAAAAACTTTAAAATCCTTTTTGAAGAAAACTACAGGTCACGTGCAAAATCTAAGCCATTATGTGTTCGGTTTAGAGAACTTTTAAATCAAATTGAATACCAACTGCCAAAGGTAATACCTATTGGCTTTCTAGAAAACCCACCATGGCTTATTCCTCCAGCTAAGGTTATACTGGATCTTTGCCAGTATGATAAAAACTCATTTCCTTCGGTGTTTTTCATTCAGAGGTTTCTAGAATTGGTTGGTATGTACCCTGAAGTAAAATTTATTTTTACGGATGGGTCGGAAACAGACCAAGGTTCCGGCGCGGCAATTGTAGTCAATAACGTTAACCACTCCTGGTCACTGCATTGTGATGCATCGGTATACACTACTGAGGCCTACGCAATTTGGCAGGCATTACTCTATTGTGATCTAGATTTCTTCTCGTCAAAATTCATCATCGTAAGTGACTCCCTTAGCATTTTGACTGCATTGTCTGATCATTCCACAACGGACCCAGTCATTCAGATGATTTTATCAAAGTTGAAACATTTGTCTGACTTGGGGAATAACATTAAATTTATGTGGATTCCAAGTCACGTTGGAATAAGAGGGAATGAGCTAGCGGATGAAGCAGCACGTAATGCTGCTGAAAGAGATACAATAGAAGCACTGGTCATGAAGTATACTGATACTAGGAATTCAGCATACAGGAGAGTGTCCTTGCTGTGGCAACAAGATTGGAACCGGGTGGATAATCACCTACACCGAGTCAAACCTTTTATCGGACACACTTATTTACCCCATGATCTGTCTAGACAAGACCTTGTAAAAGTCCATCGGCTGCGGTTAGGCCACACTAGCCTCACTCATCGGTACAGATTCACAAGGGAAGATCAGCCTTCCTGTGAGAACTGTCATGTTCCTATGACTGTACCGCACATTCTAGTGGAGTACCCCAGGTTACAGCCGATGAGACAAATTTACAATCTTGGTGACAACATCCATGAGATGTTGACAGATCAAGGTAAAGTTAAGGCACTTGATGTCAGACGTAAAAAGTTTCTGCTGCTTTATGTTTCTAAAATCAAGTCCTTACCGCAACACAAGAACTTCAATACTTTCTTTCGGAGTGATAATTGGTGCAATCCACGACAAATTCAAACCAGACCCGCTGGTATCCGCGCGAAAGAGCTTCTAGACCAAATAAACTTTGATATACCATTATCGATTCCTGTAGGGGAATCTGAAGTACCGCCGTGGTTGTTTCCATTAGCTAGGACTAACTACATACTAACTATGTACGACAAGTCCAACAGTCCCCCGATAATGATACAGTCAAGGTTTCTAGAGGTTCTGCACGGGTACAAAAACACGATGGTAATTTATACAGATGGTTCTAAAACCCACCATGGTACTGGTTGCGCAATTGCTGTCGATAACACACAGCACTCATGGTCAATGCCTCTTCTAACTTCTATCTACACAGCAGAGTCCTATGCTATCTGGCAAGCCCTACGGTACTGCGAGTTTGTCAGAACTTCTAGAAAGTTCCTCGTAGTAAGCGATTCTTTGAGCGTCCTACAAGCCATTTCAAACCCTTTTACTGTTGACCCAATTATTCAGCATATCTTGTCCCTCATGAAACATCTTCATGAGACAGGGAGAGATATTTACTTTCTTTGGGTGCCAAGTCACGTCGGCATTAGGGGTAACGAATTGGCTGATGAGGCAGCACGTTTTGCCGCTGATAGTAACTCTGTTGATGTCGTAATGTATAAATCATCAGATATAAGTCTTCATCTGAAGAAAGAGGTATTGGCTTTGTGGCAGCGCACATGGGATGGGGTTCAGAACCATCTAAAAACCATTAAGCCGTTGGTTGCGCCAGTTTTATTGCCGAATGATCTTACCAGAAGGGATCAAGTCAAGATCCATCGTCTGAGAATGGGTCATACAAGTCTGAGACATGGGTACCGTTTAAATCGGGATAATGCCCCTATGTGCACCAGATGTGATACTGCTCTGACAGTTGAACACATTCTTGTTGCATGTCCACAGTATGATCTACTCAGGCGACTATATCATTTAGATCAAGACCTTTCCTTTATTCTAACAGACTCTGATAAGATCCGTAATGTTCTGAAGTTTTTGCGTGCGGTAAATATATATGAAAAGTTATAGACTTGTCTATTTTTTCATCTCATAAAAATTTTCTTTATGTAATTCTTGTATTCTTTTCTATTTTTCTCATTATACGTATACATAAGTATGCGTAAATACTTATATTTATATATTGTATTTTATGCATGTGGGTTTTGTTGATCTCGTATACTTACATGTTACTTTTTTTTTCAAAATTATTATTATACATCTATTTGTAATACTTATATAGTAGTATATGTCCCGTATATTTATTTATATTATACTTTTTGATTAGTATATGGGCTAATAACCCCAGCAGTTGATGCCCTCTTCTAGTTAAAAAAAAAATATTATTATTATTATTATTATTATTATTATTATTATTATTATTATTATTATTATTATTATTATTATTATTATTATTAATATTATTATTATTATTATTATTATTATTATTATTATTATTATTATTATTATTATTATTATTATTATTATTATTATTATTATTATTATTATTATTATTATTATTATTATTATTATTATTATTATTATTATTATTATTATTATTATTATTATTATTATTATTATTATTATTATTATTATTATTATTATTATTATTATTATTATTATTATTATTATTATTATTATTATTATTATTATTATTATTATTATTATTATTATTATTATTACTGTATATTGAGATATAATGTAATTGTAAACATACCTTTAGGTACAAGAGACATCTAGATGTTTTAAGACAAGTTGAGATGATTATTAAAAGTACGGCGGCACATATAGCACGTGGTGATATTAAATAAACTTTATATATACAAGATAACAATCTGTTACTTAAAGTACCTACTACCTGAATTCCCCAGTACCAGGTACAACATGGCGCTGCGGAGAAATGAAAGTCAGTAAAGTATAGTAAGGTCTGTGAAAGGCAGTAAAAGATAAGTACATAACCTAAAATTATTTGGAGGGAAAGTACTGCTAATAATGGAATCGTATTATAGACCACCAAAACCATTAATTGTTGATGGTAATATTGTTAATAATTGGTCAAGTTTAAGCAAGCCTATAAAATATTTTTGGTCACATCACGAAATGATACGAGAACAAAGGAAACAAAAGCTGCAATGCTACTCAATTTCCTGGGTGAGGAAGCGTTGGAAGTATATAATAGCCTTAATTTAAGTGAGGAAGGCAATAAGGATCCAGATAAAATTATAGCTGCGTTTGACGACTACGTAAAACCACACAAAAATACAATCTACGAAAGGTTTTTGTTTTGCAGTCGCAAACAAGAGGAAAATGAAGATTTTGAACACTTTCTGACGGAAGTGAAAAAGTTAAGTTAGACGTGTGAATTTGATAAGTCAGATGAAGCTGTTCGAGACAGAATTGTCTTGGGTATCAGCAAGCAAGAAATTCAAGAAAGATTGTTGCGTACGTCTGATTTAACTCTTGATAAAGCGATATCCATATGTAGAGCAGATGTAGTTAGTAAACTACAAGTTCAAAATATTAAGCAAGAAAACATACGTACGACGGATGCGATTCAAAAATTCCATAAGGAGGGTTCCCAAGAAACTAACAGAAAAGTGAAGCGTAAAGATGGTACTTGTTCGGGTGAAGGTGTTTATCTTTGCAGAAAATGTAATACCAGACATAAAGCCTTCCAGTGCCCTGCATTTGGAAAAAAATGTTTAAATTGCAACAAGATGAACCATTTTGCTGTAGGATGCAAATTTAAACGAAGAGTCCGAGAAGTAACTACGACCAATGATGAGAATGTGAGTAACTCGTCGGATGAAGAAATGTTTGCAGTAAGTGAAACTAATAATTCTATTGTTAGTAAGTTAGTTGTGATGAACGATTCCGAAAATATTTTTTTTACAGTGAATGAGTTATCGTGGTTAGAAACAATCAGAATACATAATATTAATGTTGAATTTCAGCTAGACACTGGTTCAGAAGTTAATATTGTTAATTATAGTATTGTTAAGAGATTAGGTTTACAAAGTCAAATCAGGAAATCTCGTATGGTATTACAGGGCTATGGGGGTTCTCTTATTAATACAGAAGGTAAAATTAAGTTAGAATGTAAAATTAAAAATAAGGTTAAAGTGTTGCAGTTTGTTGTTATTCCGAGTAATTATAAGACAACACCAATTATTGGGTTGTCAGGATGTTTAGAGTTAGAATTAATTAAAAGAACAGATCAAATTACAATGTTCAGGGATAAAAATTCATTAATTTCTAATAATAAAAATGTATTTCACGGAATTGGAAGATTTCCTGATGAATATAAAATTAAAATAAATCAATGTCGAAGGTACTATTAAACCACCTTGAAGAGTGCCTCAATCCATTCAGAAAAGGTTACGAGAAACATTAAAAAAAGTTAGAACATAAAAATATTATACAGAAAGTTGACACACCAAATAACTGGGCTAGTAATTTAGTTATAGTTGAAAAGAATAATAAAACATTAAGATTATGTTTAGATCCAGTTGATTTAAATAAAGCAATACAACGGAATTATTATTTGATTCCAAAAATTGAAGAAATTAGATCGTAGTTAGCAAATAAAAAATTGTTCACTGTTTTAGACTTTAAGGATGGATTTTGGCAAGTCCCTTTAGATAAAAAATCCTCTGAATTGTGTACCTTTAGCTCACCATTCGGTTATTATTAGTTCAAAAGATTACCATTTGGATTAGCTTGCTCTCCGGAAGTATTCCAAAAGCTTAATATGAAGTATTTCGGTGATATTGACAATGTAACTGTTTATTTTGATGATATAGTGATAGCCACAAATGATGAGACAGATCATGATGAAATTTTAAAAGTAGTTTTAGAAAGAGCTAAAAAATATAATATTAAATTTAATGCTGATAAGATACAATACAAACAAACAGAAGTCAAGTATGTGGGTCACATTTTTAACAAAGATGGAATTAGACCTGATCCAAAGTATGTAGAGGCTATTTTAGACATGAAAGAACCCCAAAATAAAACTAAACTTCAGAAAGTACTAGGTGCTGTCAATTTCTTGAGGGATTATATTCCGAATATGACTGAACTAACTGAAACATTAAGAAGTTTGTTAAGAAAAGATGTCCATTGGTTATGGACTTCAATGCATACTGAAGCATTTAGTAAGGTAAAAAATGTTATTTCTAAATTACCAACCCTTACAAATTTGGATTATAACCAGAAGATAGTAATACAATGTGATGCATCAAAAACAGGCCTTGGGTGTTGTTTATTGCAAGAGGGAAAACCAGTGGCATTTGCATCACGAGCTTTAAATAAATGTGAAGTGTGACGAAGTCACAATTTTTCATCTCACTGTGGGTCTCCACGTTTGCGGTTCAAGTCTCATGGCAAGGTCGCCAGCCAGTTGTCATAGCCAAGCGGTCTGCAGGTCACGATGTTTTCAGCGATCCACGGCCTCATAGGCATTCTTAGAGGGGCCATGCACCAGACATCACGAGGGTGTCTAAAGAAACGGGGCGTAAAAATGTAATTTGTTCCGCCAACACATGTTTAGAACCTACCAGTCACACGTGGGGAGCATCGCCGTCTGCCGAGCGATGTTACCACAAGCTATAAGCCGTATGCACCCCTCCAATGGACGCTGAGAACATCACCGCCGCAAATCCACCTCCAGGACGCGCAGAAATACACCACAGGAAACCTTTTGACAACTACGAAGCCAGCTGATCACCACTAGCGCTACGTCGGTGAAAAAAGGAACTACGGAAAATAAAATGTATTTATTTTATTAATGTTATTATTCTGTATATTATACCTGATCCTGTTAAACGTAGAAAAGCTGGAAAATTATATTTTCGTAATATATTAAAGTCAAAGAAAAATAGTTTTCAAACACTGGCCCTCAGCCAATCAGAATCGCCATGAGACCCCGCCTTTAGACCAATCAGAACACCGGCAAAGTTCCCACACCATAAACGCGCGCGTTCAAACCAAACTCAGCCCGAGCTGGGTATAAATACTACACCACCGGCCTTAGAAGATCATTCTATGCAGCATCCGTTCCCGGAGCAACATAGAAGCCTGAGAAGAGTCCACAGTTCCCTGTCGACTCAGCAAAGTCTACAGTTCCCTGTAGCCTTTTACGTCCATAGACAACGGGTGGTGAGTTTGCGAGAAATTCAACAGAGTCGAAAGACGCGGAATTAAATTCAGTTTTGCGTGATAATAAAGTACTTAGCGTCTCAGTCAGTACAGTAAATGTAAATGCAGTTTGAGTTTTGTTATCACAGCGTATCAGTCAGTAAAATAAATAGAAATTCAGTAAATATCGGTATTCATAGTCAGGATAAATCAGAGTACATACAGTAAATGCCTCCGGGCAGCTTTTCCAGTCTCTCTATTTTATTATCATTTTCACATTGTAAATATAACATCAATAAACCTAGTTATAAATAATATAGACATATCTCGTGATTGTGTTCCTTTCCCTGGACCCACGACTAGCTATCCGCACCCCCTATTCCTCCGCAGGTCAGTTTCAGAAAGGCGCCCGAGAACCAGACACCACAGAGGAGGAAAAGCGTCTCAAAGTGGCGCCCGAGCAGGGACCTAAAAAGAAAACACAATCATGGACAAGGGTGACCTCGACAAGGCATTCGAAGCCCTTACCGCCACAGAGATATACAAACTCAACAAGGAAGCCTTGCAAGCGCACCTCCAGCACCAGGGAGCCGATACCACCGGCACTGTAGAAGAACTACGACGACGTCTAGGGGCTCTGTTAAAAACCAAAACAGAACCAATCCCCGCTGGCCCAGCAGCGCCGCCACCAGCCCCCGCCGAGCCGCCAACAACCCCTGCGGCCGCTACGGGAACGAGCCTTGCCATGGTACCCACCTGCGAGCTTGTCAGGAAATGGAATGTCCATTTCGATGGTAAAGCGGACCCCGTATCTTTCCTGGAGCGAGTAACAGAACTCAAGGAGAGTTATGGCATCCTGGACGGCCAGCTGCTGTCCGCCCTACCCGAACTCTTCAGAGGAACACCACTGTTGTGGGTTCGCAACAATCGGGAGCAGTGGGGCTCTTGGAAAGAATTCTTGGACGATTTCCAGCTGTATTATGTCGGCTCGGATTACACCCTTCTGATGGAAGAAGAGATTAATCGTCGTAAACAGAAGCCGGGCGAAAGAGGGAAGGAATACATTACCGATATACGGACCCTCATCCGCCGGCAAGGGAAATTATCGGCCCAGGAGGAACTATTCCGCATCCACCAGAATATGGCCCCAGAATACCGGCAGCATATCAGACGCCGTGATTTCTCTAACCTCCGTGAGTTGGTGCAGGAGATTGAGGAGTATGAGCGACTGCAGCGGGAAATCAAGTCGCAGTCGGGAGCAACACGTCTCAACGTCGTCTCCACTTCGGCCACACCAAAAAGGGGTGGCACGCCTGTACGTCCCAAAAATAATACACCAGTGCTGTGCTGGAAATGCGGCCAGCACGGTCACATGCGGGCAACGTGCAAGAATGAGTGGAGGGCCTTCTGCTGGAACTGCAACAGAAAAGGGGTGTTAACACGAGACTGTGACTGCTGCAAGAACGAGTCGGCGGGAAACGCCTCATGAGCTGTGCTACACAGGGGCCAGCGCAGCTCCCTTACCACCCGCCCCGAGCAACAACAGGAAAATCCTCCCTGCCCGTAGTAGAGGGTGACAATACTCACGAGAATCGATTATTCCTCGATGTGGAGATCTACGGCCGAACGTTCCGAGCACTGGTGGATACGGGAGCTATGTGCTCCTATATCAACGAGCAAACAGCCACGGAACTCAGCAACCCGCGTGCTCCGGCTCAGCCATCATTCCACCCCCAAGCACAGCTTGCAGATGGGACAACAGTCCGAACGAACGGTACCATGAGCATAGGTTGCATCATCGGCGGCATATGGAAACGGCTCACACTGCAACGCCTGCCACGACTAACCAGTCCCATCATTCTTGGAATGGACACTCTCGAGGCGCTCGGGGCAACCATTCATACTCGTCCACGTGGAATCACGCTACAAACGGCCTCAGTTCGGACAATGCAGGTAAGCATGGTACAGCAGCAGACTTGGGAGGAACAATTGTCGCGTTTCCTGGCCTCCGAGCTTCCGGGATTCGAGAAGCTAAGAGGGGCAACGCCACGGATGAAGCATCATATACGGCTGAAGGATGATACGCCCATCAAGCAGCGGTACTTACCCCGTAATCCGCGCATGCAGGGAATTATTAACGAGGAGGTGGAAACGATGCTGGCGGACGGCATCATTGAGAAATCTCAGAGCCCGTGGAGCTCCCCAGCCGTCATAGTACGGAAAAAGGACGGCCGGCCAAGATTCTGTATAGACTTCCGACAGCTCAACAAGGTCACCGAAAAAGACGCCTATCCGTTGCCATATATCTCGGCAATTCTCGATAAACTTAGGCCAGCAAAGTACTTCTCAACAATTGACCTAAAGAACGGGTACTGGCAAGTGCCGTTGACCGAAGCCAGCAAGCCCCTGACAGCGTTTACGGTCCCAGGAAAAGGCCTCTTCCAATTCAAGGTGATGCCTTTCGGTCTCCACGCGGCTCCTGCCACATTCCAGCGCCTCCTTGACGACATTATTGGCCCCGAATTAGAACCGAATGCTTTCGCATACCTGGACGATATTGTAGTTGCCAGCGCCACGCGCGAGGACCATATTCGCCACCTCCGTGAAGTCTTCCGACGCCTGAAGGCCGCCAACCTGCGCATAAATCCGGATAAATGCCAGTTCGGCCTAAAATCAATCAAATACCTGGGCCATGTAGTGACGGAAGCCGGTATACAGACAGATCCTGATAAAATTGAGGCCTTCACCAAGATGCCGCCACCTAGCAACGTCCGCGAGCTCAGGCAACTCCTGGGGACGGCCTCCTGGTACCGTCGCTTCATACCCCACTTCTCAACCGTTGTGGCGCCACTAACGACGCTTCTACAAAAAAGGCAAACTTGGAAATGGGGCCCAGAACAGGCCGGCGCCTACCAACGGCTACAGAAAGCGCTCACAACCGCTCCAGCACTCACCTGCCCTGACTTTAGCCAGCCGTTCATCTTGCAGACAGATGCCTCCGACGTCGGGATTGGAGCTGCTCTCGTGCAGGGCAGCTTAGAGCGGCCACGGGCCATTGCCTACATCAGCCGCACGCTTCAGGCCCCAGAGAGGAACTACTCTGTAATGGAGAAGGAGTGTCTGGCCGTCGTATGGGCTATTAAGAAGCTGCGAGGGTACTTGGAGGGCTACCATTTCACGGTAGTAACCGACCATCAGGCCCTGAAATATTTGGACTCGCTGAAGGAGCCGACAGGACGGCTCGCCCGCTGGATCGTCAGCCTACAGCAGTATGACTTCGACACCGAATATCGGAAGGGCAGCTTGAACCACGTGGCCGATTTGCTTAGCCGGAAACCCTTGCCGGCTCTCCAGACAGTATCGGCCACCGGCGGCACATGGTACCGGAGGATGCTGCAGGAAGTCGCTACACGCCCCCAGGACCATTCAGAGTATCAAATCATGGCTGGTAAGCTTTACCGGCGATTCTGGGATCCGGCCGACCTTTCTGACACCGAACCACAACGAGAGTGGAAGCTGTGTGTCCCCGCTGAAAACCGGCGGCAGGTGTTGGCGGAAAATCACGACCACGCAACGGCCGGACATCTGGGTATAGCCAAAACCCTCAGCCGGCTGGCGCTCCGCTACTACTGGCCGGGAATGTTCAAAGAGGCGGCAACCTACGTCCGGCAATGCCTCAGCTGTCAACGCTTCAAGGCCAGTCAGCAAGGCCCTAATGGCCTAATGGGCCCCCCGAAAGTAGGCCAACCCTGGGACATCGTGGCCGTGGACATCATGGGGCCGTTACCCCATGCGGCGAGAGGGTACCAGTATATAGTTGTATTTCAGGACCGCATGACTCGATGGGTTGAATGCCGCCCCCTGCGGCGAGCCACCGCCACCGCCGTAATTACAGCCCTCCGAGAACTCGTCTTGTGTCGCTTTGGATGCCCGAAGACCCTCATCTCCGACAACGGGACGGAATTCAATAATGGCACAGTACGGCGATTCCTGCAAGAAAATAACATCCAGCATCAGCTGACGCCGCCTTACACGCCACAAGCCAACCCGGTCGAACGAGTGAACCGAGTTCTAAAACCAATGCTGGCACAATTCTGCCAGGAGTCGCAACAGAACTGGTACGCCCTGCTACCAGAATTCACGCTGGCCATAAATACTAGCCGTCATGAATCCACGGGTTACTCGGCGGCTTACCTGAATTTCGGAAGAGAGCTGAACCTGCCCACAGCCACGGAGAGGCCGGCAGGCGAGCAAGAAGGCGCCGAGGTCACCATTACTGAGGAGCACCTGGCCCGGCTCAAGGCTCTGAAGGCTGCACAAGAGCTGGCCCGGATCAACATAGCGCATGCTGCGACCAAACAGGCAAAGCACTACAATCTTCGTCGGCGAGACAGGCGGTTCCATCCAGGAGACGTGGTAATGAGACGAGAGCATCCGCTGTCTGCTGCTGCCAAGGGTATCGCCGCCAAACTCTGTCCCCGCTATTCTGGTCCCTGGACAATCACGAGATGTGTCACACCCCTTGTCTATGACCTCCGTAACATCCAGGGAAAGAAACTAAAAAGAATTCATATCAAAGACTTGAAACAAGCGTTTACAGGTGAGCAGCAGGATGACGGAGAAGTTTCGGCCGTGGAAAGTCCCCTCCGTGCAGCCACGTCAGCCGCCCCCAAGCCGTCCGATAGCCCGCCGCCGCCAGCAGCGCCGAATTCTACCAGTGGGGTCGCCGCTGAAACATGCCCGCCGACCCGACACGCGCCTGCGGCGACCACCAGCACCGCCGCCCCCAAGGACGTCGTCGACAAAAAAGTCGAAGCCAGCGGTGCCCCCACAACCACCACCACAGCCAACTGTCTGTCCCAGGGCAAGGGACAGGCCTGGCAACTCAGCCCCGCCCCCACCGACGTCGCCCCAGAGGGCGCTGGCTCTGCAGGAAGCGCTCCTGCAACGCTACGGGTCAAGCCCACCAGAAGCCAGCCCCTCGTATTACAGACCGACCACCCCGGAGCCACCAGGACCGCCACGATCGCCGACGTTGTCGCCCACGTCGCCCACCCACTGGCTGAACCTCGACACGTCGCCGCTGCCGACGACACCCGAGCGCCCCGTCACGCCGAGGACGCCGAAGTTCCTGAGCCAGGAGCGAGCGGAGCAGTTGTTCGGCCTGTCTCCGTCTCCGCCGCAGCGGAGAAGCATTGACGCCGTGTCACCGAGGCCAGCTCGGCTTCCGACAACCCCGAGTTCGGGTTGTGGGTCGGACTGGCAGTCGACGCGGGCAATGCCACCCCCTCGACAGGCGCAGCTGCCCCCGCGAAGGACCACTCCTGGCGCGGCAACTCGATGGGGCCGTAGCGTGAGCGGCGTGGAGCCCATTCGGCAACAACGGCCCATTACACCGCAAGCGACCAACCTGCCGGCCATTCTTGGACGCCGGAGGCGGTGCCTGGTACCACGACCGGGAGGCGGCGTCATGTGGAGCTGGGTATACAACCCGGATTTTCAGTCCACCCCCGGACCGTCGACACGCGAGACGGCAATGCCTAGGAGGACCTAGGCACTGTGCATCTCTCTGCTACCGTTTTTTTGTCTGTTTTATTATCTTGTTTTTGTTCTAAAATAATTTGGGACCATTAAATGGGTTGTTTACATTATTTGCGAGTTATTTTTACAGTTTCTGTAAACAATACAGTATTGGCGGGTTATTTTTTACAGTTCTATACATTATTTGCGGGTTATATTCACAGTCAGCAGTACATCATATGAGGTTATGTTCATGTTTATGGGTTAGGATGACATACTTATTATTGTTGGTTTTTAAAAAAAGAAATGAGTACTTACAGTTCTTTTTTTTTTGTTTGTTTTTTTTTGCCGAAGAAAGAGGGAGATGTGACGAAGTCACAATTTTTCATCTCACTGTGGGTCTCCACGTTTGCGGTTCAAGTCTCATGGCAAGGTCGCCAGCCAGTTGTCATAGCCAAGCGGTCTGCAGGTCACGATGTTTTCAGCGATCCACGGCCTCATAGGCATTCTTAGAGGGGCCATGCACCAGACATCACGAGGGTGTCTAAAGAAACGGGGCGTAAAAATGTAATTTGTTCCGCCAACACATGTTTAGAACCTACCAGTCACACGTGGGGAGCATCGCCGTCTGCCGAGCGATGTTACCACAAGCTATAAGCCGTATGCACCCCTCCAATGGACGCTGAGAACATCACCGCCGCAAATCCACCTCCAGGACGCGCAGAAATACACCACAGGAAACCTTTTGACAACTACGAAGCCAGCTGATCACCACTAGCGCTACGTCGGTGAAAAAAGGAACTACGGAAAATAAAATGTATTTATTTTATTAATGTTATTATTCTGTATATTATACCTGATCCTGTTAAACGTAGAAAAGCTGGAAAATTATATTTTCGTAATATATTAAAGTCAAAGAAAAATAGTTTTCAAACACTGGCCCTCAGCCAATCAGAATCGCCATGAGACCCCGCCTTTAGACCAATCAGAACACCGGCAAAGTTCCCACACCATAAACGCGCGCGTTCAAACCAAACTCAGCCCGAGCTGGGTATAAATACTACACCACCGGCCTTAGAAGATCATTCTATGCAGCATCCGTTCCCGGAGCAACATAGAAGCCTGAGAAGAGTCCACAGTTCCCTGTCGACTCAGCAAAGTCTACAGTTCCCTGTAGCCTTTTACGTCCATAGACAACGGGTGGTGAGTTTGCGAGAAATTCAACAGAGTCGAAAGACGCGGAATTAAATTCAGTTTTGCGTGATAATAAAGTACTTAGCGTCTCAGTCAGTACAGTAAATGTAAATGCAGTTTGAGTTTTGTTATCACAGCGTATCAGTCAGTAAAATAAATAGAAATTCAGTAAATATCGGTATTCATAGTCAGGATAAATCAGAGTACATACAGTAAATGCCTCCGGGCAGCTTTTCCAGTCTCTCTATTTTATTATCATTTTCACATTGTAAATATAACATCAATAAACCTAGTTATAAATAATATAGACATATCTCGTGATTGTGTTCCTTTCCCTGGACCCACGACTAGCTATCCGCACCCCCTATTCCTCCGCAGGTCAGTTTCAGAAAGGCGCCCGAGAACCAGACACCACAGAGGAGGAAAAGCGTCTCAGAAGTTAAATATCCTCAGATTGAAAAGGAATTATTAAGTATAGTTTTTGCCTGTCAAAAATTTCATGATTATGCTTATGGGTATCAAATTAAAATTCAAACGGATCATTTATCTTTAGTTAAAATACATTAAAAGGAACTGTCTAAAATAGTTTCTATGAGGATTCAAAAAATGAAACTCGAACTAATGATTTATAATTTAAATATTGAGTATTTACCAGGAAAATATATGTATATTGCAGATCTGTTCTCATCACGTAATTATACTGATAAGACATAATAATGAGATCAATATCGCTGGAGTAGTTCATAGCTTGGAAACCGTTGAGTCAAAATATGTAACTAATGAAATGGTAATAGAAGCAACCAGAAATGATAGTGTATTATGTAAAATTGTTGAATATTATAAAACAGGCTGGCCTCAGAACAAAAACTCTGTGTTTGACGAAGTAAGACATTATTGAAAAATTAAAGATGATATAACTGTCAACAATAACATTGTGTATTTTAATGATAGAATTATTGTACCAGCTGTGATACGAGGTCATATTCTGAAATTGTTACATACCTCACATAACGGAATTACCAAATCAAAGCTGAGGGCTAAACAATTATTTTACTGGCCAGGAATAAACAATAAAATAGAAAAATTTGAAATTAAATGTAAAATTTGTTAAAAATATAGAACATCTAATTATAAAGAACCCTTAATTCCTTCTGAAGTGCCAGATGTACCTTTCGAAAAAATAGGTTTGGATATAATGAGTTACAAAGCAGTAGATTATTTAGTAGTCATTGATTATTTTTCTAAGTTGCTAGAAATAGGTAGGTTAAAAACAAAGACTGCTATTGAATTAATAAGTCACTTAAAATCATTGTTTAGCACTCACGGTATTCCACAAAATATTGTAGCTGACAACATGCCTTGTGGTTCTTATGAGTTTAAACGATTCTCTAAAGAGTACAATATTAAATTAATAACCTCTAGCCCAAACTATCCACGGTCAAATGGCATGGCTGAGAAAGCTGTACATATAGCAAAGCAAATTGTTAAAAAATCTACGGAAGGAGGTAGAAATATAAATGAAGCGTTGTTAGAAAATCGGTGGACACCGATACCTCATATAGGTGCTGCGCCTTGCGAACTTTTAATGAGTAGGTTATTGAGAACCAAACTACCCATTTTTAATGATAAGTTAAAATCTAAAGTTATCAAAAATGTTAAACCCTTAATAGAGACACAACAAATTAAATATAAACAGTACTATGATAGACAAGCGCATGTTAAAAATGAATTCAAACCACAAGACATTGTTGTTACGTAAAATCGAGATAAAACATGGTCACCTGCCACTATTGGTAAAAAATTAGATAGTCCTAGAAGTTATATCATAAAAGATCCCAAAGATCAATTATTAAGGCGAAACAGTGTACATCTAAGAAGGAGTTTTAACGATATCACCAAACCGAATGAAACATTAAACCCAAATACATATCAACGCAATCATAATCATCAAGCTAGTAACAATAATACTCAAAATAATGAGAATTAGCATATAAATTTGGATGACGCAAATAATAAAGAAAATAAAGTAGTTACTAATAATTTGCCTACTAGTTCAGCTATTCCTGGGGATGTTAAAGTAACTAGGTTTGGCAGAATCATTACAGCTCCTACTATATTTAAATATTAACTACATTATAAAAAGGGGAGATGTTGTATATTGAGCTTTAATGTAATTGTAAACGTACCTTTCGGTACAAGAGACATCTAGATGTTTTAAGACAAGTTGAGATGATTAATAAAAGTACGGCGACACATATAGCACGTGGTGATATTAAATAAACTTTATATATACAAGATAACAATCTGTTACTTAAAGTATCTACTACCTGAATTCCCAATGGCCGACCAGTTCCAAAGTACTAGCAGCTCTTCTAATTACGTACCTGAGTTTCAAAACTCAAAAGCGGACAGGGAAGTACCGCTAGATTTCAGCACTACTGAAATTCTTCATTATAATGCTGCATTCGTACTTATGGAACTGGAATATGCTCTCAGCCAATCGAAGTCGTCATCTCCAGGCTTAGATAGAATTACCAACGATATGCTCAAAAATTTAACCCTTGATTTTAAACTGTACTTGCTTTCCGTATACAATATGCTCTGGCAAGAAGGTTCATATCCTGAGAAGTGGAAGGAAGCCATTGTCATCCCTATCCCTAAGGTCGGAAAAGACCTATCGATACCGTCAAATCATAGGCCGATCAGTTTAACGTCTTGCATCGGAAAGATATTCGAAAGAATGATCAACAACCGTCTTATGTGGATTCTGGAAACCAATCATTTTCTGTCAGATCACCAGGCCGGGTTTCGCAAATTCAGATCCACCGTTGATCATCTTGTATATCTGGAAGATGCAATTCTCACTGCTTTCAATAATAAAGAACACTTGGTTGCAGTGTTCTTTGATCTAGAGAAGGCCTATGATATGACGTGGCGGTATCACATTCTTAAGAAGCTACATGGCTGGGGTTTCCGTGGTAATTTGCCGCAACTTATTTCTTCTTTTCTGGCAGAACGCAAATTTAGAGTTCGGGTCGGTAATTCTCGATTATCCTCAAGGATATTAGGGAATGAAGTACCCCAAGGCTCTGTTTTGAGCATCACACCTTTTGCCATTGCGGTAAATGAGCTTGTGTCCTTTGTCAGCTCTGTAGGTATGTGTCTGTATGTTGATGATCTCGCCATTTTCTGTTCTGGTAAGAAGATGGGAGACATCAACAGAACTTTGCAATCTGCAATTAACAGCATTACCCGGAGGGCTGACAAAATTGGATTCAGGTTTTCAAGCGAAAAAACCCAGTGCATGCACTTCTGTCGCCTAAACCGACCACTCCTTTTTATGAGGGATAATACTATTAAAATCATCAATAGCGTCAGATTCCTGGGACTCTATTTCGATCCAAGGCTAACTTGGAAATTACATGTTGAAGAGCTAAGGACTGTTTGCCTTAAAGCTCTCAACATTATAAAAATGTTGGCGGGTACTAAATGGGGAGCAGAGCCCAAAACCCTTATACGGGTGTAACAATCTCTGGTTTTATCAAAGATTGATTACGGGTGTGTCGTCTATGCCTCGGCAAAACGTACAACCCTCAACAGACTAGACTCCATCCACAACCAGGCTCTACGGTACGCTCTTGGTGCATTTCCCAGTACCCCCACATTAAATTTGTATTCAGAGTCAAGACTGACGCCACTTGATGTAAGACGTAAAAAGTTTCTGCTGCTTTATGTGTCTAAAATCAAGTCCTTACCGCAACACAAGAACTTCAGTACTTTCTTTCGGAGTGATAATTGGTGCAATCCACGACAAATTCAAACCAGACCCGCTGGTATCCGCGCGAAAGGGCTTCTAGACCAAATAAATTTTCATATACCATTATCGATTCCTGTAGGGGAATCTGAAGTACCGCCGTGGTTGGTTCCATTAGCTAGGACTAACTACATACTAACTATATACAAGTCCAACAGTCCCCCGATAATGATACAGTCAAGGTTTCTAGAGGTTCTGCACGGATACAAAAACACGATGGTAATTTATACGGATGGTTCTAAAACCCACCATGGTACTGGTTGCGCAATTGCTGTCGATAACACACAGCACTCATGGTCAATGCCTCTTCTAACTTCTATCTACACAGCAGAGTCCTATGCTAATCTGGCAAGCCCTACGCTACTGCGAGTTCGTCAGAACTTCTAGGAAGTTCCTCGTAGTAAGCGATTCTTTGAGCGTCCTACAAGCAATTTCAAACCCTTTTACAGTTGACCCAATTATTCAGCATATCTTGTCCCTCATGAAACATCTTCATGAGACAGGGAGAGATATTTATTTTCTTTGGGTGCCAAGTCACGTCGGCATTAGGGGTAACGAATTGGCTGATGAGGCAGCACGATCTGCCGCTGATAGTAACTCTGTTGATGTCGTATTGTATAAATCTTCAGATATAAGACTTCATCTGAAGAAAGAGGTATTGGCTTTGTGGCAGCGCACATGGGATGGGGTTCAGAACCATTTAAAAACCATTAAGCCGTTGGTTGCGCCAGTTTTATTGCCGAATGATCTTACCAGAAGGGATCAAGTCAAGATCCATCGTCTGAGAATGGGTCATACAAGTCTGACACATGGGTACCGTTTAAATCGGGAAAATGCCCCTATGTGCAACAGATGTGATACTGCTCTGACAGTTGAACACATTCTTGTCGCATGTCCACAGTATGATCTACTCAGGCGACTATATCATTTAGATCAAGACCTTTCCTTTATTCTAACAGACTCTGATAAGATACGTAATGTTCTGAAGTTTTTGCGTGCGGTAAATATATATGAAAAGTTATAGACTTGTCTTTTTTTTTCAACTCATTAACATTTTCTTTATGTAATTCTTGTATTCTTTTCTATTTTTCTCATTATACGTATACATAAGTATGCGTAAATACTTATATTTATATATTGTATTTTATGCATGTGGGTTTTGTTGAGCTCGTATATATATGTATATTTATTTTATATATTTATTTACATGTTACCTTTTTCAAAATTATTATTATACATCTATTTGTAATAATATAAAAGTATATGTCCCGTATATTTATTTATATTATAGTTTTTGATTAGTATATGGGCTAATAACCTCAGCAGTTGATGCCTTCTTCTAGTTAAATTATTATTATTATTATTATTATTATTATTATTATTATTATTATTATTATTATTATTATTATTATTATTATTATTATTATTATTATTATTATTATTATTATTATTATTATTATTATTATTATTATTATTATTATTATTATTATTATTATTATTATTATTATTATTATTATTATTATTATTATTATTATTATTATTATTATTATTATTATTATTATTATTATTATTTTCTTTATTCACCTAAGTCTAGTACATCTAAGAGCTACAAGGTAAATAATTAAATACAATACATTAGCAAAATTGTACTTTTCATTTTCAGGGCTCCCGTATATTTATTTATATTATAGTTTTTGATTAGTATATGGGCTAATAACCTCAGCAGTTGATGCCTTCTTCTAGTTAAATTATTATTATTATTATTATTATTATTATTATTATTATTATTATTATTATTATTATTATTATTATTATTATTATTATTATTATTATTATTATTATTATTATTATTATTATTATTATTATTATTATTATTATTATTATTATTATTATTATTATTATTATTATTATTATTATTATTATTATTATTTTCTTTATTCACCTAAGTCTAGTACATCTAAGAGCTACAAGGTAAATAATTAAATACAATACATTAGCAAAATTGTACTTTTCATTTTCAGGGCTCTAGGTTACTCGTAATGATGGCCTAAACTTCGGGTTGGCAGGATGGAGATCTCTTCTGCTGACTAGGATGTGATCTTTAGGTGTCCTAGTCGGTTTCAACCATATTCCAGCTATAAACCATACAGCTGAGGATATATGGGATTTTAGGAAAGTACTTTTCTTATAATGTGGGCTGTTCCATATATTGCCTGTTTTTGAATTTCATATGGGTCGTGATTTCCAGGGATGCGTTTGACATTTTTAATAAATTCCTTATTTACAAAACCCGTCGCTCCAATTATTACTGGAATTATTTCGCATTTTGTTTTCCACATCCGTTTAATTTCAATACACAAGTCTTATTATTATTATTATTATTATTATTATTATTATTATTATTATTATTATTATTATTATTATTATTATTATTATTATTATTATTATTATTATTATTATTATTATTAATATTATTAATATTATTATTATTATTATTATTATTATTATTATTATTATTTTTATTATTATTATTATTTTTATTATTATTTTTATTATTATTATTATTATTATTATTAAACACTATTTCTTCTTCTATTGTGTCTATTTCTCCTGGCCCTTCTCCTTCTTTCATTCCTACTAAGGAAAAGATAAGGGCAAATACTTCTTGTATTGTTTCTTCTTCTGACGAAGATCTTTCTCTTTGCTCTGCATCTTCGCATGATTAATAAAAGTACGGCGACACATATAGCACGTGGTGATATTAAATAAACTTTATATATACAAGATAACAATCTGTTACTTAAAGTACCTACTACCTGAATTCCCCAGTACCAGGTACAACATGGCGCTGCGGAGAAATGAAAGTCAGTAAAGTATAGTAAGGTCTGTGAAAGGCAGTAAAAGATAAGTACATAACCTAAAATTATTTGGAGGGAAAGTACTGCTAATAATGGAATCGTATTATAGACCACCAAAACCATTAATTGTTGATGGTAATATTGTTAATAATTGGTCAAGTTTAAGCAAGCCTATAAAATATTTTTGGTCACATCACGAAATGATACGAGAACAAAGGAAACAAAAGCTGCAATGCTACTCAATTTCCTGGGTGAGGAAGCGTTGGAAGTATATAATAGCCTTAATTTAAGTGAGGAAGGCAATAAGGATCCAGATAAAATTATAGCTGCGTTTGACGACTACGTAAAACCACACAAAAATACAATCTACGAAAGGTTTTTGTTTTGCAGTCGCAAACAAGAGGAAAATGAAGATTTTGAACACTTTCTGACGGAAGTGAAAAAGTTAAGTTAGACGTGTGAATTTGATAAGTCAGATGAAGCTGTTCGAGACAGAATTGTCTTGGGTATCAGCAAGCAAGAAATTCAAGAAAGATTGTTGCGTACGTCTGATTTAACTCTTGATAAAGCGATATCCATATGTAGAGCAGATGTAGTTAGTAAACTACAAGTTCAAAATATTAAGCAAGAAAACATACGTACGACGGATGCGATTCAAAAATTCCATAAGGAGGGTTCCCAAGAAACTAACAGAAAAGTGAAGCGTAAAGATGGTACTTGTTCGGGTGAAGGTGTTTATCTTTGCAGAAAATGTAATACCAGACATAAAGCCTTCCAGTGCCCTGCATTTGGAAAAAAATGTTTAAATTGCAACAAGATGAACCATTTTGCTGTAGGATGCAAATTTAAACGAAGAGTCCGAGAAGTAACTACGACCAATGATGAGAATGTGAGTAACTCGTCGGATGAAGAAATGTTTGCAGTAAGTGAAACTAATAATTCTATTGTTAGTAAGTTAGTTGTGATGAACGATTCCGAAAATATTTTTTTTACAGTGAATGAGTTATCGTGGTTAGAAACAATCAGAATACATAATATTAATGTTGAATTTCAGCTAGACACTGGTTCAGAAGTTAATATTGTTAATTATAGTATTGTTAAGAGATTAGGTTTACAAAGTCAAATCAGGAAATCTCGTATGGTATTACAGGGCTATGGGGGTTCTCTTATTAATACAGAAGGTAAAATTAAGTTAGAATGTAAAATTAAAAATAAGGTTAAAGTGTTGCAGTTTGTTGTTATTCCGAGTAATTATAAGACAACACCAATTATTGGGTTGTCAGGATGTTTAGAGTTAGAATTAATTAAAAGAACAGATCAAATTACAATGTTCAGGGATAAAAATTCATTAATTTCTAATAATAAAAATGTATTTCACGGAATTGGAAGATTTCCTGATGAATATAAAATTAAAATAAATCAATGTCGAAGGTACTATTAAACCACCTTGAAGAGTGCCTCAATCCATTCAGAAAAGGTTACGAGAAACATTAAAAAAAGTTAGAACATAAAAATATTATACAGAAAGTTGACACACCAAATAACTGGGCTAGTAATTTAGTTATAGTTGAAAAGAATAATAAAACATTAAGATTATGTTTAGATCCAGTTGATTTAAATAAAGCAATACAACGGAATTATTATTTGATTCCAAAAATTGAAGAAATTAGATCGTAGTTAGCAAATAAAAAATTGTTCACTGTTTTAGACTTTAAGGATGGATTTTGGCAAGTCCCTTTAGATAAAAAATCCTCTGAATTGTGTACCTTTAGCTCACCATTCGGTTATTACCAGTTCAAAAGATTACCATTTGGATTAGCTTGCTCTCCGGAAGTATTCCAAAAGCTTAATATGAAGTATTTCGGTGATATTGACAATGTAACTGTTTATTTTGATGATATAGTGATAGCCACAAATGATGAGACAGATCATGATGAAATTTTAAAAGTAGTTTTAGAAAGAGCTAAAAAATATAATATTAAATTTAATGCTGATAAGATACAATACAAACAAACAGAAGTCAAGTATGTGGGTCACATTTTTAACAAAGATGGAATTAGACCTGATCCAAAGTATGTAGAGGCTATTTTAGACATGAAAGAACCCCAAAATAAAACTAAACTTCAGAAAGTACTAGGTGCTGTCAATTTCTTGAGGGATTATATTCCGAATATGACTGAACTAACTGAAACATTAAGAAGTTTGTTAAGAAAAGATGTCCATTGGTTATGGACTTCAATGCATACTGAAGCATTTAGTAAGGTAAAAAATGTTATTTCTAAATTACCAACCCTTACAAATTTGGATTATAACCAGAAGATAGTAATACAATGTGATGCATCAAAAACAGGCCTTGGGTGTTGTTTATTGCAAGAGGGAAAACCAGTGGCATTTGCATCACGAGCTTTAAATAAATGTGAAGTTAAATATCCTCAGATTGAAAAGGAATTATTAAGTATAGTTTTTGCCTGTCAAAAATTTCATGATTATGCTTATGGGTATCAAATTAAAATTCAAACGGATCATTTATCTTTAGTTAAAATACATTAAAAGGAACTGTCTAAAATAGTTTCTATGAGGATTCAAAAAATGAAACTCGAACTAATGATTTATAATTTAAATATTGAGTATTTACCAGGAAAATATGTGTATATTGCAGATCTGTTCTCATCACGTAATTATACTGATAAGACATAATAATGAGATCAATATCGCTGGAGTAGTTCATAGCTTGGAAACCGTTGAGTCAAAATATGTAACTAATGAAATGGTAATAGAAGCAACCAGAAATGATAGTGTATTATGTAAAATTGTTGAATATTATAAAACAGGCTGGCCTCAGAACAAAAACTCTGTGTTTGACGAAGTAAGACATTATTGAAAAATTAAAGATGATATAACTGTCAACAATAACATTGTGTATTTTAATGATAGAATTATTGTACCAGCTGTGATACGAGGTCATATTCTGAAATTGTTACATACCTCACATAACGGAATTACCAAATCAAAGCTGAGGGCTAAACAATTATTTTACTGGCCAGGAATAAACAATAAAATAGAAAAATTTGAAATTAAATGTAAAATTTGTTAAAAATATAGAACATCTAATTATAAAGAACCCTTAATTCCTTCTGAAGTGCCAGAAGTACCTTTCGAAAAAATAGGTTTGGATATAATGAGTTACAAAGCAGTAGATTATTTAGTAGTCATTGATTATTTTTCTAAGTGGCTAGAAATAGGTAGGTTAAAAACAAAGACTGCTATTGAATTAATAAGTCACTTAAAATCATTGTTTAGCACTCACGGTATTCCACAAAATATTGTAGCTGACAACATGCCTTGTGGTTCTTATGAGTTTAAACGATTCTCTAAAGAGTACAATATTAAATTAATAACCTCTAGCCCAAACTATCCACGGTCAAATGGCATGGCTGAGAAAGCTGTACATATAGCAAAGCAAATTGTTAAAAAATCTACGGAAGGAGGTAGAAATATAAATGAAGCGTTGTTAGAAAATCGGTGGACACCGATACCTCATATAGGTGCTGCGCCTTGCGAACTTTTAATGAGTAGGTTATTGAGAACCAAACTACCCATTTTTAATGATAAGTTAAAATCTAAAGTTATCAAAAATGTTAAACCCTTAATAGAGACACAACAAATTAAATATAAACAGTACTATGATAGACAAGCGCATGTTAAAAATGAATTCAAACCACAAGACATTGTTGTTACGTAAAATCGAGATAAAACATGGTCACCTGCCACTATTGGTAAAAAATTAGATAGTCCTAGAAGTTATATCATAAAAGATCCCAAAGATCAATTATTAAGGCGAAACAGTGTACATCTAAGAAGGAGTTTTAACGATATCACCAAACCGAATGAAACATTAAACCCAAATACATATCAACGCAATCATAATCATCAAGCTAGTAACAATAATACTCAAAATAATGAGAATTAGCATATAAATTTGGATGACGCAAATAATAAAGAAAATAAAGTAGTTACTAATAATTTGCCTACTAGTTCAGCTATTCCTGGGGATGTTAAAGTAACTAGGTTTGGCAGAATCATTACAGCTCCTACTATATTTAAATATTAACTACATTATAAAAAGGGGAGATGTTGTATATTGAGATTTAATGTAATTGTAAACGTACCTTTCGGTACAAGAGACATCTAGATGTTTTAAGACAAGTTGAGATGATTAATAAAAGTACGGCGACACATATAGCACGTGGTGATATTAAATAAACTTTATATATACAAGATAACAATCTGTTACTTAAAGTATCTACTACCTGAATTCCCAATGGCCGACCAGTTCCAAAGTACTAGCAGCTCTTCTAATTACGTACCTGAGTTTCAAAACTCAAAAGCGGACAGGGAAGTACCGCTAGATTTCAGCACTACTGAAATTCTTCATTATAATGCTGCATTCGTACTTATGGAACTGGAATATGCTCTCAGCCAATCGAAGTCGTCATCTCCAGGCTTAGATAGAATTACCAACGATATGCTCAAAAATTTAACCCTTGATTTTAAACTGTACTTGCTTTCCGTATACAATATGCTCTGGCAAGAAGGTTCATATCCTGAGAAGTGGAAGGAAGCCATTGTCATCCCTATCCCTAAGGTCGGAAAAGACCTATCGATACCGTCAAATCATAGGCCGATCAGTTTAACGTCTTGCATCGGAAAGATATTCGAAAGAATGATCAACAACCGTCTTATGTGGATTCTGGAAACCAATCATTTTCTGTCAGATCACCAGGCCGGGTTTCGCAAATTCAGATCCACCGTTGATCATCTTGTATATCTGGAAGATGCAATTCTCACTGCTTTCAATAATAAAGAACACTTGGTTGCAGTGTTCTTTGATCTAGAGAAGGCCTATGATATGACGTGGCGGTATCACATTCTTAAGAAGCTACATGGCTGGGGTTTCCGTGGTAATTTGCCGCAACTTATTTCTTCTTTTCTGGCAGAACGCAAATTTAGAGTTCGGGTCGGTAATTCTCGATCATCCTCAAGGATATTAGAGAATGAAGTACCCCAAGGCTCTGTTTTGAGCATCACACCTTTTGCCATTGCGGTAAATGAGCTTGTGTCCTTTGTTAGCTCTGTAGGTATGTGTCTGTATGTTGATGATCTCGCCATTTTCTGTTCTGGTAAGAAGATGGGAGACATCAACAGAACTTTGCAATCTGCAATTAACAGCATTACCCGGAGGGCTGACAAAATTGGATTCAGGTTTTCAAGCGAAAAAACCCAGTGCATGCACTTCTGTCGCCTAAACCGACCACTCCTTTTTATGAGGGATAATACTATTAAAACCGTCAATAGCGTCAGATTCCTGGGACTCTATTTCGATCCAAGGCTAACTTGGAAATTACATGTTGAAGAGCTAAGGACTGTTTGCCTTAAAGCTCTCAACATTATAAAAATGTTGGCGGGTACTAAATGGGGAGCAGAGCCCAAAACCCTTATACGGGTGTAACAATCTCTGGTTTTATCAAAGATTGATTACGGGTGTGTCGTCTATGCCTCGGCAAAACGTACAACCCTCAACAGACTAGACTCCATCCACAACCAGGCTCTACGGTACGCTCTTGGTGCATTTCCCAGTACCCCCACATTAAATTTGTATTCAGAGTCAAGACTGACGCCACTTGATGTAAGACGTAAAAAGTTTCTGCTGCTTTATGTGTCTAAAATCAAGTCCTTACCGCAACACAAGAACTTCAGTACTTTCTTTCGGAGTGATAATTGGTGCAATCCACGACAAATTCAAACCAGACCCGCTGGTATCCGCGCGAAAGGGCTTCTAGACCAAATAAATTTTCATATACCATTATCGATTCCTGTAGGGGAATCTGAAGTACCGCCGTGGTTGGTTCCATTAGCTAGGACTAACTACATACTAACTATATACAAGTCCAACAGTCCCCCGATAATGATACAGTCAAGGTTTCTAGAGGTTCTGCACGGATACAAAAACACGATGGTAATTTATACGGATGGTTCTAAAACCCACCATGGTACTGGTTGCGCAATTGCTGTCGATAACACACAGCACTCATGGTCAATGCCTCTTCTAACTCCTATCTACACAGCAGAGTCCTATGCTAATCTGGCAAGCCCTACGCTACTGCGAGTTCGTCAGAACTTCTAGGAAGTTCCTCGTAGTAAGCGATTCTTTGAGCGTCCTACAAGCAATTTCAAACCCTTTTACAGTTGACCCAATTATTCAGCATATCTTGTCCCTCATGAAACATCTTCATGAGACAGGGAGAGATATTTATTTTCTTTGGGTGCCAAGTCACGTCGGCATTAGGGGTAACGAATTGGCTGATGAGGCAGCACGATCTGCCGCTGATAGTAACTCTGTTGATGTCGTATTGTATAAATCTTCAGATATAAGACTTCATCTGAAGAAAGAGGTATTGGCTTTGTGGCAGCGCACATGGGATGGGGTTCAGAACCATTTAAAAACCATTAAGCCGTTGGTTGCGCCAGTTTTATTGCCGAATGATCTTACCAGAAGGGATCAAGTCAAGATCCATCGTCTGAGAATGGGTCATACAAGTCTGACACATGGGTACCGTTTAAATCGGGAAAATGCCCCTATGTGCAACAGATGTGATACTGTTCTGACAGTTGAACACATTCTTGTCGCATGTCCACAGTATGATCTACTCAGGCGACTATATCATTTAGATCAAGACCTTTCCTTTATTCTAACAGACTCTGATAAGATACGTAATGTTCTGAAGTTTTTGCGTGCGGTAAATATATATGAAAAGTTATAGACTTGTCTTTTTTTTTCAACTCAATAACATTTTCTTTATGTAATTCTTGTATTCTTTTCTATTTTTCTCATTATACGTATACATAAGTATGCGTAAATACTTATATTTATATATTGTATTTTATGCATGTGGGTTTTGTTGAGCTCGTATATATATGTATATTTATTTTATATATTTATTTACATGTTACCTTTTTCAAAATTATTATTATACATCTATTTGTAATAATATAAAAGTATATGTCCCGTATATTTATTTATATTATAGTTTTTGATTAGTATATGGGCTAATAACCTCAGCAGTTGATGCCTTCTTCTAGTTAAATTATTATTATTATTATTATTATTATTATTATTATTATTATTATTATTATTATTATTATTATTATTATTATTATTATTATTATTATTATTATTATTATTATTATTATTATTATTATTATTATTATTATTATTATTATTATTATTATTATTATTATTTTCTTTATTCACCTAAGTCTAGTACATCTAAGAGCTACAAGGTAAATAATTAAATACAATACATTAGCAAAATTGTACTTTTCATTTTCAGGGCTCTAGGTTACTCGTAATGATGGCCTAAACTTCGGGTTGGCAGGATGGAGATCTCTTCTGCTGACTAGGATGTGATCTTTAGGTGTCCTAGTCGGTTTCAACCATATTCCAGCTATAAACCATACAGCTGAGGATATATGGGATTTTAGGAAAGTACTTTTCTTATAATGTGGGCTGTTCCATATATTGCCTGTTTTTGAATTTCATATGGGTCGTGATTTCCAGGGATGCGTTTGACATTTTTAATAAATTCCTTATTTACAAAACCCGTCGCTCCAATTATTACTGGAATTATTTCGCATTTTGTTTTCCACATCCGTTTAATTTCAATACACAAGTCTTATTATTATTATTATTATTATTATTATTATTATTATTATTATTATTATTATTATTATTAATATTATTAATATTATTAATATTATTATTATTATTATTATTATTATTATTATTATTATTATTCCCCCCCGTGGGCCCACCTTGTCGTGGTGGGGGGGGCTCAGTAGCCTTTGTTGCCAGCAAAGGTGAAACTAACGGGTCATGACCTATGTGTCCTCCATTCATCTAACCAGACGATTAGTAGGTGATCGTCCGTGCACAGTTTTCTTCATGCCTACCTGCATGTTGACCGTGTGCGGTGACCCGTGTCGGTGGAGGAGGGGATCCTGGTAGTTGAGGAAGCCCCAACACACTACTTTGGCCCTGAATTCACTCAAACGGGAGGTTGCAGGCTAACCCACCTGTGACCAATCGGTTCCCATCCCATTGCGAGGCTGGGGGGTGAGTCGTCTTGGGGACGTAGCAAGATCACCAGGAAGCGGGCGTGCACGAGGACTTAGCGGCCCCATCGTGATCTCTCCCGTGGACTGGCCTTGCTACCCTCCGGGATTGCTATAGTCTTTGGGAAGCCCTGGCACTATACCGGTTTGCGGTATTAGTGTCCCATTTGAGACTCCAAGGAGGGTGGGGATACCAAAGACCGAAGGATCATTTCACATGAAAATGAAAAAATCAAAGCCGCTCTCTGGTTCACCGACCTCAAAAAACGGTGCGCTTGGAGCCGTGTTAAAAGCTCCCGGGGAGAAAACCTCGTCAAAAAACACATCTTGTGCGGGTATGTCCAATAACCCCACTTCTGAGATGAACCAAGAAAAGGCGGTAGTACCCCGGTTCTTGGTCATTCAAAGGCTTGGTGAAAATTTTGAAAAAATTAGTCCCTTTGTCATACAAAAATTACTTTTTGGATTAATCGGCGATTTAAAAAGTATAAAGAAAATTAGAGACGGTCTACTTGTGGAGACAGTTTCGGCTTCACAAGCAAAAAAAATATTAAAACTGACCAAAATGGGAAATATGGATATAGAAGTGGTCCCACATAGGACGCTTAATATATGCAAGGGTGTCATTTATTGTAAAGATCTATTAAATTGTACAGTGGAGGAAATATGCAACGAGTTACGGGAGCAGGGTGTTATTGAAGTGCGACGCATTAAGACAAAATTCAATGGTCAATATAAAGACACACCGAATCATGTCTTGACCTTCAATACCCCGAAACTTCCACTTAAGTTGAAAGTAGCATATATGTCCCTCCCTGTACGCATGTATGTGCCTGCACCGATGCGCTGTTTCCATTGTCAAAAGTTCGGACACACAGCTGCACGATGCAAAAGTCCACAGATTTGCATATGTGGAAAGGCCTTACATGAAGGAACCCCTTGCATAGAACCCATTACCTGTAGTAACTGCGAGGGAGACCACTTGCCTCTTTCCAAAAATTGCCCTATTTATAAGCAAGAGGTTGCCATACAAGAGATGAAAATAAAGGAGAATATTACATATCTTGAGGCAAGGAAGAAGGTCATTATTTCTACACCGGCCGGTATCTCTTATGCCAATAAAGCATCAGCCTCAGCAAAACCTGATACTACTTCCTTTGCCAAAGAAATAATTCCCCACATAGTTCAGGCATTGAAAAGTATCTTTGTTACGAAAGAAACTTTTAATGCCGAACAAAATGCGCCTCTTGTCACCAGTAATCCTTTCCCGACACCATCAAAAATTCCTACACAAAAGAAGAAATCATTAAACACTATTTCTTCTTCTATTGTGTCTATTTCTCCTGGCCCTTCTCCATCTTTCATTCCTACTAAGGAAAAGATAAGGGCAAATAATTCTTGTATTGTTTCTTCTTCTGACGAAGATCTTTCTCTTTGCTCTGCATCGTCGCAGCAGCAAAAGAAAAAGAAGGGTTGGCCTTTAGGCAAACCAAGAAAACCAGTTTAGTTCTTCTACATTATATTATAAGTCATGAACAATATTATTCAGTGGAATATTAGGGGATGCGTCTTTCATTATTGTGACTTGAAGATGCTACTATCGGAATTTAATCCGATATGTACGTGTCTTCAAGAAACACACTTTACACCAGGACAGGTTTACTCATTGAAGAATTATAGTATAGTTAGGTTCGATTCTGCACCCCATATCCGGGTCAACGGAGGTGTGGCGATCATCGTAAGACAAGATGCGAGTTTCAAGCAGGTTAATCTCAACACTAATATTCAAGCGATTGCTATACGAATGTCAGCCCCATTTAACGTTACTATTTGTAACATATATTTACCTGACGCCAACTGGGATTTGACTGACATTCAAGGTATTATTCGGCAACTTCCCACTCCCTTTATTCTTCTGGGAGATTTCAATGCCCACCATTTCATATGGGGATCTGGGCATATTGATCCAAGGGGTAGAATTGTTGAGAACCTGCTTGATGATCCAAATCTTGTTCTAGTAAATGATGGTTCGCCCACATACTTTAATGCCCGTTCAGGGACCTTTTCTTGTATCGACCTAACTATATTCTCTTCAACATTATCAACTCGTTACTCTTGGCGGGCACTTGATGATCTACATGGGAGTGATCACTTTCCTATAGTGATCACTACTGACACTCCCATGTGTGAACAAGTGTTTGCGCCAAGTTGGTTAATGAGTAAAGCCGATTGGTCATGTTTCAAGGCATCCCTTAAAATTCCACCCATGACTAATAACACCAATGTAAATGTAGAAGTACTAACAGAAAATATTTTCTTAGCAGCAGAAACTGCAATCCCTCAGAGCAAGTCCAAAGCTCAAAGAAGGTCGGTTCCCTGGTGGAACCGCGAAATTCAAGAGTTGGTCCGGGATAAAAAAATGGCTTTCAACCGCTTCAAACGGATTCCCACTCAGGAGAACCTTATTATTTTTAAAAAAGCCAGAGCACTAGCACGGCGTTGTATATTGGAAAGCAAGCGAAAATCTTGGGACGAATATGTTTCTGGTATTTCGTCCAATACCACAACACAAGAATGTTGGTCAAGGGTTAAACGTATTGCTGGGCATGGTAATTCTACAGGCATATCCTGTCTAAAACTGGATGATGGAACTTATACGGATGATCCATCCGCTATCGCGGAAATAATGGCCGACCAGTTCCAAAGTACTAGCAGCTCTTCTAATTACATACCAGAGTTTCAAAACTCGAAAGCGGACAGGGAAGTACCGCTAGATTTCAGTACTACTGAAATTCTTTATTATAATGCTGCATTCGTACTTATGGAACTGGAATATGCTCTCAGCCTATCGAAGTCGTCATCTCCAGGCTTAGATAGAATTACCAACGATATGCTTAAAAATTTAACCCTTGATTTTAAACTACACTTGCTTTCCGTATACAATATGCTCTGGCAAGAAGGTTCATATCCTGAGAAGTGGAAGGAAGCCATTGTCATCCCTATCCCTAAGGTCGGAAAAGACCTATCGATACCGTCAAATCATAGGCCGATCAGTTTAACGTCTTGCATCGGAAAGATATTCGAGAGAATGATCAACAACCGTCTTATGTGGATTCTGGAAACCAATCATTTTCTGTCAGATCACCAGGCCGGGTTTCGCAAATTCAGATCCACCGTTGACCATCTCGTATATCTAGAAGATGCAATTCTCACTGCTTTCAATAATAAAGAACACTTGGTTGCAGTGTTTTTTGATCTGGAGAAGGCCTATGATATGACGTGGCGGTATCACATTCTTAAGAAGCTACATGGCTGGGGTTTCCGTGGTAATTTGCCGCAACTTATTTCTTCTTTTCTGGCAGAACGCAAATTTAGAGTTCGAGTCAGTACTTCTCTATCATCCTCAAGGATATTAGAGAATGGAGTACCCCAAGGCTCTGTTTTGAGCGTCACACTTTTTGCCATTGCGGTAAATGAGCTTGTGTCCTTTGTCAGCTCTGTAGGTATGTGTCTGTATGTTGATGATCTCGCCATTTTCTGTTCTGGTAAGAAGATGGGAGACATCAACAGAACTTTGCAATCTGCAATTAACAGCATTACCCGGAGGGCTGACAAAATTGGATTCAGGTTCTCTCAAGAAAAAACCCAGTGCATGCACTTCTGTCGCCTAAACCGACCACACTATGGACCACTGCTTTTTATGAGGGATAATACTATTAAAATCGTCAATAGCGTCAGATTCCTGGGACTCCATTTCGATCCAAGGCTAACTTGGAAATTACATGTTGAAGAGCTAAGGACTGTTTGTCTTATAGCTCTAAACATTATAAAAATGTTGGCGGGTACTAAATGGGGAGCAGAACCCAAAACTCTTATACGGGTGTACCAATCTCTGGTTTTATCAAAGATTGATTACGGGTGTGTCGTCTATGCCTCGGCAAAACGTACAACCCTCAACAGACTAGACTCAATCCACAACCAGGCTCTACGGTACGCTCTTGGTGCGTTTCCCAGTACCCCCACATTAAATTTGTATTCAGAGTCAGGACTGACGCCACTTGATGTCAGACGTAAAAAGTTTCTGCTGCTTTATGTTTCTAAAATCAAGTCCTTACCGCAACACAAGAACTTCAGTACTTTCTTTCGGAGTGATAATTGGTGCAATCCACGACAAATTCAAACCAGACCCGCTGGTATCCGCGCGAAAGAGCTTCTAGACCAAATAAACTATGATATACCATTATCGATTCCTGTAGGGGAATCTGAAGTACCGCCGTGGTTGGTTCCATTAGCTAGGACCAACTACATACTAACTTTGTACGACAAGTCCAACAGTCCCCCGATAATGATACAGTCAAGGTTTCTAGAGGTTCTGCACGGATACAAAGACACGATGGTAATTTATACAGATGGTTCTAAAACCCACCATGGTACTGGTTGCGCAATTGCTGTCGATAACACACAGCACTCATGGTCAATGCCTCTTCTAACTTCTATCTACACAGCAGAGTCCTATGCTATCTGGCAAGCTCTACGCTACTGCGAGTTCGTCAGAACTTCTAGGAAGTTCCTCGTAGTAAGCGATTCTTTGAGCGTCCTACAAGCCATTTCAAGCCCTTTTACTGTTGACCCAATTATTCAGCAAATCTTGTCCCTCATGAAACATCTTCATGAGACAGGGAGAGATATTTATTTTCTTTGGGTGCCAAGTCACGTCGGCATTAGGGGTAACGAATTGGCTGATGAGGCAGCACGTTTCGCCGCTGATAGTAACTCTGTTGATGTGGTAATGTATAAATCTTCAGATATAAGTCTTCATCTGAAGAAAGAGGTATTGGCTTTGTGGCAGCGCACATGGGATGGGGTTCAGAACCATCTAAAAACCATTAAGCCGTTGGTTGCACCAGTTTTATTGCCGAATGATCTTACTAGAAGGGATCAAGTCAAGATCCATCGTCTGAGAATGGGTCATACAAGTCTGACACATGGGTACCGTTTAAATCGGGATAATGCCCCTATGTGCAACAGATGTGATACTGCTCTGACAGTTGAACACATTCTTGTTGCATGTCCACAGTATGATCTACTCAGGCGACTACATGATTTAGATCAAGACCTTTCCTTTATTTTAACAGACTCTGGTAAGATTCGTAATGTTCTGAAGTTTTTGCGTGCGGTAAATATATATGAAAAGTTATAGACTTGTCTTTTTTTCTCATCTCATTTAAATTTTCTTTATTTAATTCTTGTATACTTTTATATTTTTCCCTTATACGTATACATAAGTATGCGTTAAAACTTATATTTTTATATTGTATTTTATGCATGTGGGTTTTGTTGATCTCGTATACATATGTATATTTATTTTACATATTTATTTACATGTTACCTTTTTCAAAATTATTATGATACTTCTATTTGTAATACTTATAGTAGTATATGTCCCGTGTATTTATTTATATTATACTTTTTGATTAGTATATGGGCTAATAACCTCAGCAGTTGATGCCCTCTTCTAGTTAAAAAAAAATTATTATTATTATTATTATTATTATTATTATTATTATTATTATTATTTTTTTTATTATTATTATTATTTTTATTATTATTATTATTATTATTATTAAACACTATTTCTTCTTCTATTGTGTCTATTTCTCCTGGCCCTTCTCCTTCTTTCATTCCTACTAAGGAAAAGATAAGAGCAAATACTTCTTGTATTGTTTCTTCTTCTGACGAAGATCTTTCTCTTTGCTCTGCATCTTCGCATGATTAATAAAAGTACGGCGACACATATAGCACGTGGTGATATTAAATAAACTTTATATATACAAGATAACAATCTGTTACTTAAAGTACCTACTACCTGAATTCCCCAGTACCAATTACAACAATTATTATTATTATTATTATTATTATTATTATTATTATTATTATTATTATTATTATTATTATTATTATTATTATTATTATTATTATTATTATTATTATTATTATTATTATTTTTATTTTTATTTTTATTTTTATTTTTATTTTTATTTTTATTTTTATTTTTATTTTTATTTTTATTTTTATTTTTATTTTTATTTTTATTTTTATTTTTATTTTTATTTTTATTTTTATTTTTATTTTTATTTTTATTTTTATTTTTATTTTTATTTTTATTTTTATTTTTATTTTTATTTTTATTTTTATTTTTATTTTTATTTTTATTTTTATTTTTATTTTTATTTTTATTTTTATTTTTATTTTTATTTTTATTTTTATTTTTATTTTTATTTTTATTTTTATTTTTATTTTTATTTTTATTTTTATTTTTATTTTTATTTTTATTTTTATTTTTATTTTTATTTTTATTTTTATTTTTATTTTTATTTTTATTTTTATTTTTATTATTATTCTTTTTATTATTATTATTATTATTATTATTATTATTATTATTATTATTTCTTTTTTTCACAAACTACTAATACATATATTACATTACAAAATGAAAATACAAATTATTGTTGGTCCCAATATACTGGATAAATAAATATATATTCCGCAGTTCGAAAGAACCACTCCATCCGGCAGCTTGCCAAGCAGCTTAAGTATGGATGTCTACGTTAGCACCTTTCTAATGATATGTCCTGTTCCAATTATTACCGTTGTCTGGATTTCGGTAGGGTCATGTTTACCAGGCATTTTTTCAATGTTCTTTTGAAACTCATCGTCAACGAAATCTGTAGCTCCTATTATTATGGGCAAGACAATAGTTTTTGTTTGCCACATTCTTTTAATTTCTATTTCTATTTTTTATGTTTGAGAAGTTTTTCGGCAGTCTTTGCAATCATGTTTTCATCCGCTGGTACAGTTACTTTTTGTGGTACGTGTTTATATCAGTATTTTTATAAATTTGGACAAACATAAAATTTACAATTTTTGTAATGAATTAAACTACATACTTTGTTATGTCTAACTATGTATTCCTTTTTTGCCAATGAACCAGAAGCCGATATTATATGATGTATGGTTTCATCTTCTTTTTTACAGATCTTACATTTTTTATCTATGTCACTTTTATAATTTTTTTGCGCAATGTATCGCGTTTTTATTGCTTGATATGTGTAGCTGTTAACAAGCTTTCAGTTTCAGTTCCAGTTGTTAGCCACTTAAAAGATTGGACTTTGTCATACTTGATTTTGTCCATATCTGTAAGTTTTTGACCATGTAATTTCTTGTTCTTCCAAATTTCAAAAAGTCTTTGCTGGCTCTTTCTTCTAACTGTATTTAGAGATCTTTTATCTTGTTGAACTAGCTGTTGTGTTGTGTACCGAGCTCCTTCTTCTATTTCTGCCCCATAACTCCCATACATTTCTTCTGATTCTCTTATAGGTTTATAAAGTTTCTCCTGAATTTTCTTTGATTTTTTGAGAATAGATTTTGATTGCGGTAGGCTCATTTCAAATCTTGTTATGTTTTCAATTATAGTGTCCCGGTGAATATTTTTTTTCATGTAGTAACTTAGGTTATAAATAGTGTGACGATACGTACCTGGTCACAGTGTCATTCCCAGTTATTTTTAAAATCAGTATAATCCGCTGACGGAGTTCATTGACCCCGATCACATGTGTTTGTGTCCAGAGCATGTTGCCGCTAATAAACCATATTAAACCTATAAAATATATGATGTTGAGCGCTATTTTGACATTTGTTGCTGGGTCTATAGCGAGCCACAAGCGATGTAGCTCATATTTAGATCCCCACACACTGTAAATATAACCCTCAAAGTTTGTACAAATAAACACATGTTTACCTGACCGATGAATAACGATTAACTATGTAAATCATACCATATGTATTATATTGTTGTATTCTTTGTTTATTTGCTTTGTACAGGTTTTATTTTACTTTGTTTAACCGTAAATTGTGGCGGTTGTTTATAGGTTGACAGAGCGGAAGATCGGAAGTTGGCGAAAATGCTCTGTCAGACGTGTACCGTTACAACAATATTATTGTAATTGTTATTATTTATTTTATAATATTTATTGTTGAATTTTTATTGTTGTGGGCCACAAACTGGTACAATCGGGATGTATTACGACTGTTAGTTATTTTTATTTATTTTATTTTTGTTGTACAAACGCCAGCAGCACCATTTTATACAAACTAAGTTTAAAACGTTACCCCTCCAAGAAATTTGCGAGATTCTGTCGGATTACCAAAATTTGGGTATAAAAGACGCCGAATCGCCTGGAGACATGAGTTCGCCTGAATGCCTTTTGGGGTCTTCGGCTCGAGCTGCGAACGTTTGAGAGAAGTCCACCGCCGAAGCTGCTACCGTTGTTTGGTGAGTGCGAAACCGCTGTCCGTGCCTCTTGTGGATAATAGAGGCTCCACCGTAACTTTGCTATCACGTAAATTGCTGCTGGTGCAAGTTATATTTAACTACCGTTTGTTTTCGAACATATTTCATTATTTTACTTACGTATTGTCAGAGACTGTGCCATTGCCGTATCGCGGGGGCACAGTCGCCGTTCATTGGGCCGTACCGTAACAGTTTGTTGTTCAACAAGCACTTCATTTTGTTTTACGTTATATTTTGCTATTTTTGGGTTGTAATTTTGTTAGGGAAAATAAATATTGTCTTATTAAGGGTAACAAAGCGTGCTTCTTCGAATAAACCTTGGCTTTCTTCCACCAGCTATCCCGGCACCACACCTTCCTTTTCAGCCACTACCGCCGACGGCGCCCGAGCAAACTTATCGACGGCTGAAAGAACGATACAACGATGGTCCAGACACCGCTCCAGATGCCACCGTTACAATAGTGTTATAATAACTTGCCTCTATTTGTTGCAAACCTCTACCACCTAATTTTCTTTTGACGTATAATTTTTCTACACCATGTTTGTGATGAACTAATCCATTAATTGTAAGGAATTTCCTTGTCTTTCGGTCAAATTTTTGCATATCTTGCATGGTCCAATCAATTATCCCAAAACTATATCTAATGACAGGTAATGCCAGAGCACCGATGGCCTGGAATTTATTTCTGCAGTTTAGGTGAGTATAAAGGGTTTTTAAATCTAGTAAAGTATTCGCTACTGATCAATTCTTTCATTTTAGGGTGATTAATGCCATCTCCTTCCCCTATACCTGAATACTTGTATGTTTCTTCTGGTTCTATAGCTTTAATTTGTTCTTCTGAGTTAAGTTTTAGGTATTCGGTATGCCTTAGTTTTCCACAATGAAATGTAGCAATAGCACATTTATCTATTTCAAACTTCATCTGTATATCTGTAAAGAATTCATGTACTGTTTTAATAGTTCTGTGAAGTTCTTCTTTACTCTTACAAACCAATTTTAGATCGTCTATATACAGCTGGTGGGTTATATTGTGAGGCGCATCTTTTTTTTTATATCCTTGTGCTGTTTGATTAATTAGTATAGATAACGGACTCATAGCTATACAAAACCAGATTGGCGACAAAGAGTCTCCTTGGTATATACCTCTCTTAATATTTATTGTCTTAGTACTTGGCCTGTTGCAGAATTAACGTACATATTAGTTTTCCATGTCGACATTAAATGTTTTAACATCTCAACTACTTTTAATGTAATACCATAGATCTTCAGAGACTCTATCAGCCAACTGTGGGGCACACTATCATAAGCCTTTTGATAGTCTATCCAAGCGAGGTTTAAATTCTTTTTATTCTTTTCACAGTCTCTGAGCAATGCTTATGCATGTAACAAAGGATCTTTGCATCCAGATGAGCCTTTCGCGCAACCTTTTTGTTCAGATGGCATTATTTTATTTTGAGCTGCATATTTTGAAATTCTGCTAGCTAGTACGCTTATAAAGATCTTATAAATTACATTTAAACAAGTAATAGGCCGATAATTTTTAGGATTTTTACTGTCTCCTTTTTTGAATATTAAGAATGTCTTCCCACTGGCTAGCCAATCCGGAATTAGTTGCGGGTTACAGATATACAGGTTGTATGCTTTGGCTAGATATTTATGGGCTGCTATTAAGTTTTTAATCCAATAATTTGAAATCATATCCAAGCCTGTGGATTTCCAGTTTTGTGTTCTCTTTGTAAGTTCTATAACCTCCTCGCTTGAAATCTCTTCCCAAGTCATTGTTCTGTTATTCTGCTTAGCTCTAATCCTTTCTATCCACTCAGCGTTCTTATTATGCTCAGCAGTATGTTCATAAATATATTGCCAGTAGTTTTCAATCTCACAAATTTTCGATGGTTCTGGTGTTACTTTGTTTTCTCTTAATTGTCTATAAAAAGCTTTCGTATTCAGAATAAAAAGCCTATTATTCTTGTATTATTGAGTTTTATCTTTATATCTTCTAAGTCTTTGAGATATTGCTAATATTCTCTGTTTTAGTGTTTCTATCACTTCTTCTATTTGTTTATCTGAATCTTGTAAATACTTTGTTATTGAATCTGTTTTTGGGTTTTAATTGATGTCCTTGTTTAATTACCAATAACTGAGATAAATCTTTCCTCATGCTTTGTACCTTTAATTCTAGTCTTTGTTGCCATTTTGATTTACTTAGTGGTTTTCGTTTATTTGTCTGGTTTTCTTCGAGATTTGTGTCATTAGCTTTTTGTGTAATAACATAAGCAGTACAGTATATTGCTGTATTTATCTTTTTAAGATCTATATTTGGAGTTTGTTGTAATATATTCTCCAAACACTTATTTCCAATAGTAACTAATTTTTTAGTGTTTTTGTGTATTTTACTTTTGGAAGTTTTATTCTTTATGAAATATCTATAATTAGATATTTTTCTATCAGCCCTATTATTTCTTGCTTTAGTTGTTTTCTATATTTTCTTCTTCTGATAATAGTTGAATTACTGGTTCTTCTGGTGCACGATGTTCTTCCATTTCGTTTAAATTTTCTTCATTGTTTATATTTATAATTTGAGATTGTGTGTTTATTCCCAGATATATTCTCACATTATTTTTAATTACCTCTATTTCCATAGGAGAAAGCTTTCCCTTTGATTCTATATATCTACGTTCATTTTGTAATTTATTAGCATCCATGTTTGGTCTCGAATTTGTGTTTCTCTGACGCCAAGTTTCAAAAGTCTCTTTATATATTTTATTTTTAATTTTGTTTACATAATGACACCACATTAGTTCTTTATATTCTTCTTTTGACCATTTTTGCCTATTAGTTCTGTTAATTTCATATGGTTTTTCTCTAAGTTTCAAGATGCTCCACTTTGAGTTTCCTCTGTGCGGTAAGCCTCTGTTCGCTGAGGTGGTGTGCTAATTTCTACTGATACTCGTTGTCCGTGTACATCAAGTATGTCGTTATTCCTAAGGATCCGTCCAAGGTGTGGCGAGTTCCGACCCGGTGAATCCGGCACGCCACAGGTTTTCTGACTTCTTGTCTTAACCATTTTAATTTCTCATTTTATACCTCCTGCCAGGTTTATATGCAGCCGCCCCAACTTGGGGTACAGACGCTGTTGGAAGCCGTGCACTCTGCATCAGACGCTCCCAGGAAATCTTCTGGTATCCACTATATCTAGTGGACGTTCCCCTATTCGTCATTAGTTTATGGGTACACTCCCGGCGACCGAGACTTCAGCGCCGTTAACTTATGCATTCTGCTACGCACGGAAGTATTGCAATTCTACAACTTATTTTTATTTTATATGAGTGCTCGTGAAATGACGCCTGGTAAGCGCCCGCACGGAACAAATATTTCATCATTACCGATATCTGTGTACAAGGTATATTGGCACACCCAGCAATGGGTAATATGCTGTGATGATATATTCATTTTTTATTTTATCGGTCTATAAATTCAAATTAATGCTTTTAAAAAGGTCTTTAATTAAAATACTGTTTTAAAATTTGAACAAAAATTAACAGAGTAAAAGTCGCGCCATATTCACGTTTAGATATTTTCTTTACGTTGGCAATATTTTATTGCAGATCTATCCAGGGTCAAGAAAGATTTAGTTATTTAAGTATTATATCTATAGAAAAAGAGTTACTTTTTAAATTAAAACAAAATCCTGATTTGTATGACAAAGTAATAGATTTTTTTGTAAGTCAAAACCGAAGAGTAGAATTAATGAAAAAATAATAAAATGTGTCATATTTTGATTAAAAAAAATTATGTCTGCGAAATGAGTTAAGTGAGGTAAAGATTCGTTTGCAGTTATTTTCTAAATAATAAAATTAATTGTATTCTTTACAATCGTGAACAGTACATAAATGAGACACAAGTTCTTGAATTGTGTCTCCACAAAAGAAACATACAAAACATTTAGGCATTATTATTAAAAAAATCTGATGTGGCCAGCACATTACCTTCCGTCAATCCTGTGTATTATGTACAAATTCCATACATAAATTTTCTTGCAAAAGATTCTAAATTTTTGGTATTTTATGATTCCCTTTCTCGGCAACGGAATTCCATACTCCTGATAACAAACAAATCACATGAAATAAGAAAATCATGAAATTTTGATTGAAAAATTATGACACTTGTCAATTATGGACATAATTAATTGCTGTCATTTTGATACGGGTCCCCATATCTGCTTGCCAAAGGCAGCAAAGTCATGTCACTGCACGCGCCCTATACATAATTTTTTTGCAAAAGATCCTATATTTCCAGTAAAGTTATTTCATAAACAAACTATGCAAATTGCACTTGACACTGACATCTTCTTCTTCTTTAGTTTTCCCATTCGTTAGGGGGTCGCTATTTTTTATTTTCTTCTTCCACTAATTTTTGTTTTGCGTGTCGTCCTCATTCAGTTCCTTTTCTCTCAAGTCTTCTGCAATACAGTCTTTTCATCTTATATTTGGTCTTCCTATGTTTCTTCCACCTTCTATTAATTTATTCATCTCTCCTCATGACATGTTCAAACCAATGTAATCGTCTCTATTATATCTAAAAACTTCTAACACTAGAATTACTTCCCTTATTTTTTCATTCAATTACTTGCTTTTTATTGATACTGACATCTGTCAATTTGAATTACCTGAATATATTAGCAGTTTCCCTGGTTATGTTAGCATAGCTGGCTGAATTATGAAATTTATACGAATTTTTTATCTTTATTATTCTTTAACTCTATATCTGTTGAATATGAAATATAAAATGCAATCAAATCGTATAGAGAATAATATATTCTTTAAGTTATAATAACATTTAACTGAGTTTTTCAAGAAAAACTGTTAAAATCTTCAAATGAGGGTACTTCCGGTTGACCAATTATAACCAAAATCTAAACATGTCTGCATATGGTTGTGAGGAAGAGGAATACGCAAGAATTGTAATTTTTGGAATTCTAGTATTGGAGATATCGTGCACGAAAAAGCGGTCACATACGCACACACACACACACACATACATACACACACACACACACACACACACACACGGACATACGAACACACACACACACACATACAGACATCATCGTAAAAATAGTAAAATCGTATTGTAAAGACCCTAAAACGTGCTTATTCAATGAAAACTCACCACCGAATTTTTTGACCAAAGACAATACCTTCCTTGCCTATAGGTGACGGAAGGTAAAAAAAAAGTAAATTGTAGAAAACTAAAAAATATTGAAAAACTAAAAACCCTTTAATCCGTTAAATAATTATTTAAATCTGATACGATTTGTGAATTTGCAGGATATTTAACATCAAAATTAGTTTTTATATCATAAATATATAATTGGATAAATATCCATACTTGTTTTGATTCCTCTGGATACTCTGCCATCATACTCGTGGTGAACGTTCCTAGTGTTATGGTGCTGCAAAGAAAATACAAAATACTTTTTAAATACAGTTAATTATAACATAAAAACATCACGTCTAGAGGCGAAATGAAGAAAATATAGCCAGAAATTATTATCTCGGAGCTCTATACTGTATCCTTTTCTTAAAAACAAAAATCCTATTTCTGCATTTATAACCTAAAAATAACACGTTCCTTTAGATTTGTTTTTCTTATTGTAGACAACTAATGACATCTGTTATCACTCTCTAGAATACTCCCGACCGTTGTCATACTTACTAAATTCCGTTTCAAACACACTGGTTGTGGGACTACAGGGATATTAATATTCACAATGAGCGACGACGAATCACCGCACATAAACCCGGAAACACAAGTAATCTTAGACTGTTTGAGTAAAATGAAGACGGAACTTAAAGAAGAAATCAACAATATGCGATCAGAGCTAAACTATTTGAGAGAGGGAATAAATTTAAAAATTCCGCAATTAGAAACACGTATATTATTGGTCGAAGAAAAACTAATTAAACAAGACGAAAAATATAACTATCTCGAAAAAGAACGAAGGAAGAGAAACATTTTAATTTATGGATTAGAAGAAAGTAAAGACACGAAAGAAAATATCAAGGATCTTTACGAGAACATCTTAAATGTGCTCACTAAAGTTATTAAAGTACCGACGACAATTAACGAGATCGATCAAATTATCAGACTGGGCCCCTACAAAGAAAACAAAACTAGACCAGTAAAGGTAAAATTTCTAGCATTCAGGAAAACTTTGGAAATATTAAATAATTGGAAAAACCTAAAAGGGACAAATATTGTAATTTATGAAGATTTACTCACAAACATTATCGAAGAAAGAAGACAAATAATTCCTATAATGAAGGAATTCAGGAATCAAGGCAAATACGCAGTAGTTAAATATAACAAATTATATGTAAACGGAAATGAAATATCAAAAAAGGAACTTGGTAAACTAAAACAAGAAGACAGCAGCAAGAAAAGACATCTCTCATAAGACAATGTAGACAACAACGAAACAAACAAGAAGCCCAAGGACAAGAAAGAAGAAGGTAAAGACACTAGAGGGAAAGTAAAACAACAAAAAACAGAAAAACCAAAAAAGGTAAACTCTAAAGAGAATATTATGTCATATTTTGACAGAAACAGATCAAATTCGGTAAGTTTACCAATGGAAGATATATAGCAATTAACTACCAATCATACCCTTAACACGGACAAAAAATCCGCAAAGAAAACGGACAACGATAAAGGAACGTCACTCACCACTATAAATAAATTTCAGAAATTTCAAAATAAGAAGAACACTGCCCCTAGAAGGCCTCCTTTCCGTCCATTATCAACGCAACACGAAACAAGACAAACCAACAAATCACATAAAAAATTATACATATGTGCATTGAACGTAAAAATTCTCTGCTCAGAAGAAAAACTTTTAGAATTAGAAGAAGCTTTAGATAAAGTCAAATGTGACATCATAGGACTGAGCGAAATAAGAAGACTAGGTAATGCTATTATAGAAAGAGAAAATAAAAATATTTTCATGCATGTAGGGGAAACAAAAGGTCAAAAAGGAGTTGGCTTTATAGTTACGGAACATTTAAAGCCCCACATCACAGAATTCAAAGGAATATCTGATCGAATTGCGGTTTTGTGTCTCAACATGGCCGGAGAATCACTAGCAATAATTGAATCTTACGAGCGACTAGCGCAGCAAGCTACGAAGAACTTAACATGTTTTACGACAGTCTAGAAACTACAGTTGCAGATTATAACAACAGCGACATCCTAATCATAATGGGCGACTTCAACAGCAAGATCGGATCTAGAACGTCGGGAAAAAGTTCAATCTTGGGCCCTTATGGATATGGACGAAGAAACCCAAATGGGCAAAGACTTATATATTTTGCCATGTCTCAACAGATTCAAATTTTAAACTCTTCTCACAAGCAAAGATCCGGTAGACGTTGGACATGGCTTGCCCCAATCGGAATACACAAAACAGAATTCGATTTTATACTAACAAACTCTAAACAAAGATTCATAAATTTTGAAACCATAAACCAATTTCAATTTGACAGCGACCACAGATTAGTGAGAGGAACCTTGCTTCTAAATAAGAAAATACGCAGAACAAGGAGATTTAATCCACAAATTTCACAAAAAATACTAACGCAAGAGAACGCGGAAATATTTCGAGCTAATATTACCGAACAGACAGCATACTTAACGAACAAAACTGCCGACGACGTTCAAGATACATACATCTTTGTAACGAAGTTAATAGAGACATTCCCAAAAACCAACAAACAAGGTACAAATAAAAAAAATTCTGACGCAACCCTGCAACTTATTAATACCAGAGAAGAACTGAGAAGAATTCCTAATAAGACACCATTACAAAAAATCTGATGTGGCCAGCACATAACCTCTCGCCGTATATTTTACCTGGCTGTATGCATAAAGCAAAGATTATTTTTATAAATACAAATAATATATTCATATAAATCTATGACGTATAAACTTCTTTATTATTCAATAATAGCATGTCTCAACATGAAGATATTTTACCATAAATTATGTTACAATAAATTACAAAGTAGAGTTTACCATATATAAATATTAGGCTGGTAACAGCAATTTTCAATTCGAACAACTTTGTTTACTTTCTCTTCATATTCTTCTAGTAAAAACATTAATTTTAAGCGGTCTAAAATGTATATATCTGGATTGTGCATCTATTCTTATATATCTTCTTTTACATTTTATTTTTTCATACTTGTTATATCTAAATAACCTTAATTCCCTTTAATAAAGTGACGGATAGATTGCACTCCGATTTTGTCAATATTTACAACTTGAGAAGAATTTGATAGCTTTTTCGCAATTCAAAGTTACTCTAGTCTACAGTACTGGTGTACATTGTCCCATAATGTTTGAAACAAATTTAAGTCCTTCAACCTAGACTTGTCATCTCCATAATAGTCACAGATCAAGAACTAAGGGATTCTCCAAGTACATTTTTAATTCATTACTCATTATTTCTGACACTGACATTTATCTGTCAGTTACAAATAATTTAAATTATCAACTATTTTTCATGGCATTCTTTCGGCTGTCAAATTTATTACAATAGATTATTTTATATATTATACTTCTTTTATCTCTAAATCTATGGAATATATAATAAAATATTTAAATGTATCAGATAGAGAATTTAATTTTCTTTAATATTACCACGAAAAATTTTCAAAAAATATTATTTAGAAGATTTTTTTTCAAGAATCTTCTACTTCCGGTTGTCCAATTATTACCAAAACCTTTTCAGATCTTCCCATGAATGTCCGATTGGGAAATACGTTGTTAAACAAATTTTAAGTCTTATAGTTTTTGAGTAACCGTCCTTCCAACATCCTACATACATACACACATACATCCACACACACACACACACACACAGACATCATCGTAAAAATGTTAAAATCGGATTGTAGGGACCTTAAAACGTGCTTATTCAATAAAATCTGGATATGCGATTTTTAGCATGAATCCAATACCTCTCTTAGCGAGAGGTAAAAATTGAATATTGCGAAACAAGGAAAATGGTCAAAAAAAGTATTAAAAAAGATCTCTACAATTACGAATACAAACTAATCAATGAGTTAGCGGATTCAAACTATTCGACAAGAAAACTATTTAAAAACATAAATACAGAGCAAAAGTGGATAAACAAACTTTCCACAGCGAACGACCATTTCGAAACCATCTTACAAAAAATTATGCAGATGGCAACAAATTTTTACTCAAAGTTATATAACGACAATAAAAATCAGATACAACTAAATACAAATACTGAAGAATTAAATACTTTTCTACCATTCCTAAACACAGAAGTGGAGAAGGTGCTAAAAAACCTAAAAAAAGACAAAACCCCAGGGCCAGACCGAATAACAAATGAAATGTTAAGGCAATGCTACAATATCCCAGAAGTTACAGTACTAATTCAACAAATCTTCAACCAAATAATGTCCACAATGATAATTCCCACACAATGGCGAGAATCGAATATTATACTTCTACACAAAAAATCTGTTGTGGCCAGCACAATACCTCTCGCCACTTCCTTTTTTGGTTACATAAGTATAGGGCGCGAACGGTAATGTTACATTTTTGGGCTTGACAAGCAAATGTGTGGGCCCGTTTCAGAATGATAATTAGTAATTATGTACATAGATGTCAAATGTTAGAATTTTTCATTAAAAATTTCAAGATTTTCTAAATTTACGTAGTTAATTTATCACCAGGAGTTTAAAGTTTACTTGTATGCCTTAGATATTTAACATTTAATTCTGCTCCACATGGAATTGGAAAATCACTAAATTTAGAATGAGAAATTATGATATTTGACATCTATATACATAATTACTAGCTATCATTCTGACATGGGCCCCCATATCTGCTTGTCAAGGCCAACAAAATCATATGACTGCTCGCTCCCTATTGTATTTAACATTTCTTGTATACCTACACTCTACACCAAAAATTCTACTTACGCATATATCTATTCCATATATATTTAGATTGTTTAATTTTAAATTCATTTTTGATGAAGAAATTTTGTCCTCTTCTAATTTTTCGAAATGTTTCCAATTCTATTAATACATTAAGAAATAATATAATGTATGTACTTCCCAGAAAAAGTCTTCAGTAATGTCTTCGGATTTCTGACACTGACATTATCTGTCAGTTACAAACAAATTAAATTTTCAACTATTTTCCATGGCCATTCTTTCGGCTGTAAAATTTATTATAACAGATTATTTTACATACTATATTTCTTCTATCTCTAAATCTATAGAATATATTGTAAAATATTTAAATGTATCAGAAAGAGAATTTATTTTTCTTTAATATTATCAAGAAAAAATTTCAAAAAATATTATTTAAAAGTTTTTTTTTCAAGAATCTTCTACTTCCGGTTGTCCAATTGTTACCAAAACCTTTTCAGATCTTCCCATGAATGTCCGATTGGGAAATACGTAGTTAAAAAAATTTAAAGTCATAGTTTTTGAGTAACCGTCCTTCCAACATCCCACACACACACACACATACACACACACATCCACACACACAGACATCATCGTAAAAATGATAAAATCGGATTGTAGGGACCTTAAAACGTGCTTATTCAATAAAATCTGGATATGCGATTTTTAGCATGAATGCAATACCTCTCTTAGCGAGAGGTAAAAAGGGGATAAAAACAATCTAAACAATTACAGACCCATTTTTCTCATCTCCAACTTATATAAAGTCTTCGCGCAAATATTACTAGAACGTATAAAACCAAAACTCGAACTGAACCAACCAGTAAACCAAGCAGGATTCAGAAAACACTACTCTACCACCGATCACCTGCACTCTCTAGGCCAAATTATCCAAAAACACAAAGAATATAATATGTTACTATATATAGCTTTTATAGATTACAAAAAGGCCTTCGACTCAATCAAACATAAGTTTCTGATCCACGCTTTGGAAAAGCAAGGAATAGATAAAACATATGTAACAATTATAGAGAAAATATACGAAAGAAATACAGCAACTATTACCCTTCACGAACAAGGACCACAATTCGAAATTAAAAAAGGAGTTCGCCAGGGCGATACATTATCGCCTATTCTGTTCTCAAGTGCGCTGGAGTCAATATTTAGAAATCTGAATTGGGAAGAAAAAGGCATAAAAATAGACGGAAAAAATTTAACAAATTTGCGTTTTGCAGATGACGTCGTCCTAGTCTCGAACTCAGAAGAACAACTAAGGGAAATGATATCTGAATTAATACAAGCCAGTGGAGAATCAGGACTGGAAATAAATCTTTCTAAAACCAAAACTATGTCAAATGGGCCTCACACGAACATTCGACTAAACTGCGGCGAAATAGAGTACGTAAAAGAATATGTTTACTTGGGGAAACTAATAAGCTTCAAACATTCAATAAGTGTAGAAATTCAAAGAAGAATAAGCTTAGGATGGCGAAAATTTTGGAGCCTCCGTAATATTTTTAAAGGCAAATACTCGGCAAAATTAAAAGCTAAAGTCTACAACCAGTGTGTCATTCCTACCCTCACATACGGCTGCCAAACATGGTCCTATACCAAAAAAGACATCCATAAATTAAAAACCTCCCAAAGAAAGATGGAACGAATTATCACGGGTGTAACGCTCCGAGATAGAATCCCAAATATAGAGCTAAGAGAAAAATCCAAAGTCAACGACATAGAAGAGACAATCAAGAAATTAAAATGGCGTTGGGCGGGACATACCCAAAGACTCAAAGACGACAGATGGACCACAAGGACGACCAGCTGGATCCCATGGGACAAGAAAAGAAACAGAGGAAGACAACCGATGAGATGGGAGGACGATATCAATAAATCCGCGGGAAAGCTGTGGTCGAGGAATGCAAGGGACCGAAAATTATGGACCGAAATGGAGGAGGCCTTTGTCCGAATGGCTATATTATTATTATTATTATTATTATTATTATTATTATTATTATTATTATTATTATTATTATTATTATTATTATTATTATTATTATTATTATTATTATTATTATTATTATTATTATTATTATTATTATTATATTATTATTATTATTATTATTATTATTATTATTATTATTATTATTATTATTATTATTATTATTATTATTATTATTATTATTATCATTATTATTATTATTATTATTATTATTTACTTTATTCACCTAAGTCTAGTACATCTATAAGAGCTACAAGGTAAATAATTAAATACAATACATTAGCAAAATTGTACTTTTCATTTTCAGGGCTCGTAATGATGGCCTAAACTTCGGGTTGGCAGGATGGAGATCTCTTCTGCTGACTAGGATGTGATCTTTAGGTGTCCTAGTCGGTTTCAACCATATTCCAGCTATAAACCATACAGCTGAGGATATATGGGATTTTAGGAAAGTACTTTTCTTATAATGTGGGCTGTTCCATATATTGCCTGTTTTTGAATTTCATATGGGTCGTGATTTCCAGGGATGCGTTTGACATTTTTAATAAATTCCTTATTTACAAAACCCGTCGCTCCAATTATTACTGGAATTATTTCGCATTTTGTTTTCCACATCCGTTTAATTTCAATACACAAGTCTTTGTATTTTAATTGTTTTTCGGCATCCTTTGTTATTATTTTCTCATCGGCTGGTACGGAAACGTCAATTAAATATGTAGTACAAGGAGTTCTTATAATAATATCAGGCCTATTAGCGTTGATGGTACGGTCAGTTCGCACTCCCATATCATACAATATTGTTACATTTCCTTTTGTATCATTCACTACTTTCTCTGGCAGATATTTGTACCATAGTTGTTCATTTGTTTGTCCTATATAATGATTGAAGAGATTGTAGTGAATAAGATTGCAGATTTTATTATGCCGTATGACATATTCAGTTTTGGCCAATTCTGAGCAGGATGACATTATGTGATGTATGGTTTCATCTGCAGCTTTACAAATTCTGCATGACTTGTTTTCGGATGATTTATGGATTTTCTTTCCTATATATCTTGTTGTTATGGCTTGTTCTTGAGCCGCTGTTATTAAACTCTCCGTTTCCCCTTTAATTCTTCCTCTTCTTAGCCACATGAATGATTCTATTTTGTCATACTCTATTTTTTCCATGTCGCGTAATTTTTGTCCATGAAGCGGTTTGTTTCTCCACATTTCATATAAACGTTTCCTACATTGTTTTTTATTTCTACTGGGCTTATATTAGTTCTTTCTTCTTGTGCATTGTTTTCTACGTCTTCCATATCTGCATTTTCTACTAGTTCTTCATCTAAACTTTCTTCATGCCTAATATGGTTCCTTCTGTTCTCATATTTTTCAATGGGCTTATAGATTTTTTGTTTTATTCGCAAACATCTTTTTGATAAGGATGTATAATGTAAGAGAGTTTCATCGTATATTAATATATTCCTAATAATGGGATCGCTTGATGCTCTGTTTGTTATATAATAGTATAGGCTGTACATAGAATCATAATATACACTTTCTATTTGTTGGAGACCCCCTTCCTCCAAACTGTCTTTGGACATATAATCGGTCCACAACTTGTCGTGGGTGAAACTGGCCGTTAAGTGTTAACAACTTTCTTGTTTTCCTATCTATTTTTTCTATTTGAGCTATGGTCCAGTCTATTATTCCGAAGCTGTATCTGAGGACTGGCACAGCGAAAGCTCCTATAGCCTGAAATTTATTTTTGCAGATAAGTTGTGATCTTAATATTTTTCTTATTCTTGTGAAGTACTCATTTCTTAATCTTTCTTTCATTCCCTTATGGTCAATTTCCTCACCTTCTTCTACACCTAAGTATTTGTATGTTTTACCAGGTTCCAGTGCTTGTATGCTCTCTTCATCATTTAATCTCATGTTCTCAGACCAACTTAATTTTCCCCTTTTAAATATAGCCACAGCGCATTTCTCCAAACCAAATGTCATACGTATGTCATCAGAGAATTTTTTAACGACATCTAATGACTTTTTTAATTCGTTCTCACTTTTACAGGTTAATTTCAAATCGTCCATATATAATTGGTGGGTTATTGATATCGGGGATCCTGTTAGTTTATAACCTGTCGCAATTTTGTTAATTAGTTTGGAGAGAGGCGCCAAAGATATGCAAAAAAGAAGTGGGGATAATGAGTCTCCTTGGTATATTCCCTTTCTTATATGTATATAGCTGGTCTCTATGTTACCTTCATTTGTTTGTAGATGAAGTTTCGTTTTCCACATTCCCATGAGATGTTTTAATAAATTATTATTATTATTATTATTATTATTATTATTATTGTTATTATTATTATTATTGTTATTATTATTATTATTATTATTATTATTATTATTATTATTATTATTATTATTATTATTATTATTTTTTGCCTATTTCTCTGTTTTCATCCAGGTAATAATCATATATACAGCCAGCGGCAAGTATGTACAATGGTTTAGTAAGTAAAATGTATTAAGTTACTGGTATATTATACTAATTAAATTTTTCTTTTTCAGGTTCAATTCAGGACTCTCCCAGGACCCTTCTAACGATGCTGCAGGTATGGAGTAAAACAGCTCTCTGCATGGGTATGTACAGTGACTTTTGAAGTTGTAATGTTTCCAGACTTTTATGTAATTTTAGTGGGATTTCGCCGGTGCATCCCAAGACTACTGGTACTATTTGGACTCGATCCATCTTCCACATCTTGCGGATCTCATCAGCTAATGGTAAATATTTATTAATTTTTCCCGCATAGCCTGTATTGACATTGGCACATAGTGGGACAGTTATATCGATTATGTATGTAATTTTCTCGTTCTTCAGCGTCAGTACAATGTCAGGGATGTTGCACTCGATTGTTTTATCGGTAATTATTTTCCTATTCCAATAAAGCCTAGTTTTGTTATCTTCACAGATGTTAGGTGGATGGTATTTATAACAGGGGACGATCTCATTGTATTCCATATATTTCTTTCTTAGTTCTTGATGGACTATACCTGCTACCTTGTTATGTCTATCTAGGTATTGTTTCGGAGCTAAGACTGTGCACCCTGACATTATGTGGTCCAGGGTTTCCTCATAATCCCCACACATACGGCACTTTATGTTGGGTATTGCTTCTTTTATAATCCTTTTCCGGTAGCTGCGCGTTGGTATTACTTGATCTTGGATCGCAGTAATGAAGCCCTCAGTTTCATTAAAAAGTGCGCCAGTTCTAAGCCACGTTTCCGATGCTCTGGTGTCTATATGCTCTTGATGTATTTGTGCAATGTACTTGCCATGCAATGGTTTTGATTTCCATATAGTTTTTAATTCTTGCACAGTGAGGCATTTCTTAGAGCTTTGAAGTTGTTCTTCTGCTAGGCGTAAAGGTGTTAATCGCTTGTCTGCTTCTACTATTACCTTGTGCATCTTGGAGTCTTCTGCTTTTTCATGGAAATATTTTCTGAGGTTTTGGACCTGTGTCATATTTCGCAGTGGTATGCTAGGAATTCCTCTTCCTCCTTGATGCCGCGGTAAGTGAAACCGTTCAATGGCGCTGTGGGGATGGTGTCCACGATTGTTACGGTACTCTTTCCTAGTTTTCCGATTCATCTCTTCCAGTTCTGTTTCGGTCCAGTTTAGTATACCAAAACTATAGGTGAGTACCGATGTAGCATATGTATTAATGGCTGATAGACTAGATTTTAGTAATGCCTGGATTCTAGTAAGGTAGGTGTCTCGTAACATTTTTTTACAGGTCTTATCTTCAATCCCTTGAGCCTGAGCATAACCAAGGTAAGTAAAGCTCTCATTTTCTAACATTCCTGTTATCTTTCCTTGGTTTTGAATATCAAATCCTGCACTTTCCTGCCATTTTCCATGTATCATTGTGCTTGTTTTACATTTGTTCAACCCAAATGTCATCTTTATGTCTGTGCTGAATGTTCTTACATTTTTTAACATTTTCCCCATTTCTTCCTTTTTCTTTGCGAAGAGTTTCAAGTCATCCATATACCAGAGGTGGGTGAAGTTTTGGTTTTCTATGGTGTAACCCTTGTGTTGACGGTTTAATAATGATGTTAATGGTTTTATGCAGAGACAAAACCATAGTGGACTAAGGGCGTCACCTTGGAAGATGCCTCTACGTATTGGTATATGGCCAGCATCGATTGTTCCATTTGGTGTATTCATCATAAGGGTCGTATTCCAGTTCTTCATGGCATGTTGTAGGAATTGTATGATATGGTCTTCTATTTTGTATAGTTTTAGTACCTCTACTAACCATGTATGTGGTACACAATCATACGCTTTTTTGTAGTCTATATAAGCAGTGTATAATGACTCCTTCCTTTTCTTAGCATGATTGGTGATGACTGAATCAAACACCAGTTGTTCTTTGCAACCCTGCGAGCCCTTGCGGCAACCTTTTTGCTCTTCATCTAATATTTTATTATTTTTTAGGTGTTCATAGATTTTTTCCGAGATTATAGCGGTAAGTATTTTATAACTCGTTGATAGACAGGTAATTGGTCTGTACGCCGCCGGATCTGGGGACAAGGTTTCTGTCTTTGGTAACAGGAAAGTATTACCACTGGTTAAAAATGTTGGCATAAGTTCTGGATTTTGCAGGATTTCTGTATAACATTTCGCCAGTTGTCTGTGAGTTGATGGTAAGTATTTTATCCAGAAGTTCTGCACCTTATCGGGACCTGGTGCTTTCCAGTTTTGTGTTTTCCTTATCGCTTTTTCTACTTCTGCCTTACTGATCTCCCATGTTAACATGGTTCTAAGGTTGCTGTTGTGCGCCTTTTCCTCGTAGTACCATTTGTTTTGTGTGTGTTTAACTGGATTGCTCCAGATATCCTTCCAGTACTTTCTGGTTACATTGGATGTAGGTGGTGATCCTTCTTCAATATCCATTTTCTTCTGCAGGCTTCTGTAGAAAATTTTCTCGTTCGCAGCAAACATATGGTTGTGTTGTCTGCGGGTGTTACTTTGTTTGTGCCTTTTTAGTCTGGCACTCATTGCAGCTAACTTCTGTTTTAATAGATCTAATACTTCTATTGATGTAGGGTTTTCTTGAGATTTGTGTTTATTAGCAATTTCAGTGGCAGCTTTGTTGACTTTCGCAGAAGCTTGTGGTTTAGTGCTTTGGCATAAAATGCCAATTTCTTTTCTAAGTCCACTGATTTTGTTAATCATTCTTCTCTCCCATGCGGGTGTCTTACATTTCTTCTTTTCCTTTGTAGGCCTCTTGTTGGTACTTCCTATTTTCTGTCCATGCAGTTCTAATGTTGTTACCGCACCAACATAAATCAGTGTGTGTAGTTCTGTGAGTGATATCTCTTCACTTAGTCTTTTGCCTATTACTGCATCTACGCTCTTTATTACTTCGCTTGTTTCACCATTGTTCTTTAGTTTAGGAAGCCGAGGTCTAAAATTTGGGTCCATCCCTTCGTATTTTAGCAACTGACGGAGAAATTCTTCTTCAACCGGGTTGTCTTCAACTGTAATTTGTTCTTCAGGAGTTGGTGTTTCGTCTTCTACATAAGTCTGGATGCCCAGCTCTATCGCCACTTCATTCTTAATTCTCTTTATTGTTTCAGCAGGTAACCGGCTGTTGCAGAATATGGAACGTCTCTGGTCTATAATATTCTGCACTGTTTTTCCTCTTAATTCTGGATACTTTGTCGTCACTAGTCTATGAAGTTCTTTAGTGAATGGCCCTTTGTATGTCTCTAAATTTGTAATTTTATAGTAGCATCGGACCACGTACTCATTGATTTCATCATTCCAGATGGTCCTCTGTCTACTGCGGGAAGAACTAGTGGGCTGAACAACTGGTTCAGCAACACTTAACTCCTCTACAGGCGTCTGGGGTTGTTGTGAGCGCCTGGTTCGTTGTCCGGGGACATTGCGTGGATGGTCGTTTGCAGGTATGGCATCACGACGGTTCCGACCCGGGTCCTGCTGTCCCGGCCCGCCAGAGTATCTGTTCCTTCTTGTATTGACAGGAGCGTTTAGAAAGGTCACACTGTTTCGGGGTGCTAGCCCTAGCAGCGGTATGTGTGGGGCTGCCACACGTAGCTCAGAGATCCGTGGGGACGCTACTTCCCAATGGTGCGGGCACCAACTCCTCGTGGCTCGGGGACCCGGGGACGCCACTCCCCGTGCAGCTTCCAACATAAGGAACCCACCCCCTGGGTTTTTATTATTATTATTATTATTATTATTATTATCCTTTATTTCACAGATACAGGTTATAGGTACAATATATACACAAACATTTGTATTTTTCGGGTGTAATCTCAGTAGTATGCGCCCACTTCCTGTTCCGGGATTTACACTCCTTCCATCTGCTTACCAAGCAGCTCAGGTAAGGGTGTTAAGTAATTGTTTTTCTTATTATATGTGCAGTACCGTATATTGCAGTTTTTTGAATTTCCAGTGCGTCATGTTTACCAGGGATTTTTTCTATAGTTTTTTTAAATTCTGCATCCACAAATCCTGTCCCTCCTACGATTATTGGAATTATAAATGTTTTTGTCTTCCACATTCTACTAATTTCAATACTTAAATCTTTATACTTTAGCAGCTTCTCAGAAAATTTTGATATTATATTTTCGTCTGCTGGAACTGAAACATCCAAAAGATAGGTAATTTTTTCTGTTTTTATTATTATGTCTGGTCTATTGGCTAACACAGTTCTGTCAGTTTGTATTCCAAAATCGTACAAAATTGTAACTTTATTGTCTGCACTAGTTATTACATTTACAGGGTTATGGTTATACCATTTTTCAGTTAAGTTTGTACATTTATAATGTTTGCATAAATTATAATGAATGAGAGTGCAAATTTTATTATGTCTTTTAACGTATTCATTTTTAGCAAGTTCCGAACATGAAGATATTATGTGATGTATAGTTTCATCATCCTTTTTGCATACTCTACAATATTTATCTTGTCTATTACGATGTAATTTATTTGCAATATACCTTGTAGTTAATGCCTGTTCTTGAGCTGCTGTTATAAGACTCTCAGTTTCACCTTTAATAGTACCACTTGTTAACCATTTGTACGATTGTTCTTTGTCTATATTTAAATTTTCCATTTGTCTAAATTTTTGTCCGTGCATAGATTTATTCTTCCAAATATTGTATAATTTTGTTTGACATTGTGTTTTTATGTGTGTAGGTGTCCTCCTTTCTTGCGGCTGAGTTTGTTGTGTTATTTGAATTTCATCTTCTACATTTTCTACGTTACTTTCAGAACTTGTTACCCCACTATATATTTTTTCTTCTATTTTCTTCGATATTTTTAAAAGAGATCTATTCTGTGGAAGGCCCATTTCGTATCTTTTAATGTTGCTTATTATTGGATCACGGTTACTGTTTGTTCTAATGTAAAAACTTAACTGAAACATTGTTGCATAGTAAGCTGCTTCTATCTGTTGAAGACCTCTTCCTCCCATTTTTCTTTTTACATATAGTCTTTCAACATCCTGACGTGGGTGTAATTGTCCATTGATGGTAAGTAATTTTCGTGTTTTTCTATCAACCTTCTTTATTTCTTCTAGGGTCCAATGTACTATACCAAAACTGTAGCGGATTACTGGGATAGCTAATGCTCCTATGGCTTGAAATTTGTTTTTACAATTTAGATGAGTATTTAATATTTTTTTAACTCTTGCTAAATATTCCTTTTTAATTCTTTCTTTAATTGTCTTGTGATCTATTCCATCGCCTTCATTCAACCCTAAGTATTTATATGTTTCTCCATGCTCTAAAGATTTTATACTTTCATCTGAATTTATTTGTATATTCTCTGTCCGTATTAATTTACCTTTCTGAAAATTAGCTGTAGCACATTTCTGTATACCAAATTTCATTCGAATGTCATCGGAGAACAATTTAACTTTGTCTATGGTTTCTTTCAGTTCTGTATTGCTTTTACATATCAACTTTAGGTCGTCCATATACATTTGATGTGTTAATACATGTTGCGCTTCTTTTATTTTATATCCTATTGCAGTCTTATTAATTATTGTGGATAGTGGTGTCAACGCTAAACAAAACCAAATAGGTGACAGTGAGTCTCCCTGATATATGCCTCTTCTGATATTGATAGTTCTTGTTTCTTTAATATCATTTGATGTTTTTAAATACATTTTAGTTTTCCATGTACTCATCATTTGTTCTAATAAATTTGTAATGTTTTGAGGTATACCATAAATTTTGAGAGATTCTAATAACCAGCTGTGAGGGACACTATCATACGCTTTCATATAATCTATCCAGGCAATGTTTAGGTTTTTCTTATATTTCTTGCAATCTTCAAGCACTGCTTTGGCATAGAGTAAGTGGTCTTTGCAGCCTTGCGAACCTTTGGCGCATCCCTTTTGTTCCGCCGGTATTATTTTTTGCTGTATAACATATTTGCTTATTCTGTTAGCCAATATACCGGTAAAGTTTTTATACATTACATTCAGACAGGTTATAGGTCTATAGTTTTTGGGGTTTTTAATATCTCCGTCTTTATACAATAAATATGTTTTTCCTGTTGAAAGCCATTCTGGAATAAGTGAAGGATCATCTATATATTCGTTAAATTGTTTTGCTAAATATTTATGAGATATATTTAATTCTTTTAGCCAATAGTTCGGGATCATATCAATTCCAGTAGATTTCCAATTTTGTGTCCGTTTAGTTTTTTCTGTAATTTCTTCACATGCCACTTCTTCCCAGTCCATTCTTCTATGTTCTTGACTCTGCTTTATTTCTTTAATCCAACTAGCATCTTTGTTGTGTTCTATATTATCCTCGTAAATATTTTGCCAATAATTTTCTATTTCATCTGCACTTGGACCTTCTTTATTTAGACAATTAGTACTTCTTAAAGTTTTATAAAATAATTTTATATTTTGATGAAACATTCTATTGTCTTTAAATTGCTGTGTTCTAGCCCTAAACCTTCTTATTCTTTGTGCTGTCGCTGTTATTCGCTGTTTTAATTCGTCAATTACTACTTCGATAGATTTTTCTTTGTTTTCTAAATATGTTTTTGTTAAATATTCTACTCTCGATTTTGATTTTGGAGTTTTATTTTCTTTTAATAGATATAATTGTGATACATCTGTTCTTAATTTTTTAATCTTTTCTTCAAGTCTCTTTTGCCACATAGGTATGTCAAGTTGTTTTATAGGTTTTCGCATGATATTTTTGGATAGATCTATATTATTTATCTGCTGGGTTAAAACGTAGGCTGTGCTATATAAAGCTGTGTTAATAATGGTAATATTTACATTTTCAACTTCTTCCAGTATTTCATCTAGACAATTATTTCCAATGTTTATTAGTTGTCTTGTGTCTTTGTTGTATGTTATCTTAGGAAGTTTTACTCTACTATTGAAATCTTCTTGTATTAATTTTGTATATAGGTCTATTATTTCTCTTTTTATGTTAGTTTCTCTGTTTTCTACATTTTCTTCTTGATCTTGTTCTTGTACTTGTATTATTTCTTGTTGATTTATTGAAATTTCTTCAATAGTAGGAATTTCTTGAGTGTTAGGATGTGTTTCATGATTTTGAGACTCGATGTATGTTTTAACTTCATTTATAATTTGTTGTATTTCTTCGGGGGAAAGTTTTTCTTTTTGTTCAATATACCTGCGTTGATTTTGCAGCTTATTTGCATCCATATTTAATCTAGAGTTGGGATTTCTTTGACGCCATAACTTAAAAGTATCCCTGTAATTTTTAACGGTTAGTTTACTATGTTGGTAACACCACATTAACTCCTTATATTCCTCTTTTGACCACGTTTGTCTTATTCTTCTTCTACTTGATGTAGGTGGTTCTTCAGCTTGGCTACATAACGCTCCGCCTTGAGAAACCTCTGTGCAGTAAGCGTTATCATGCTGATGTGATGTTTCCATGTTGTTATCTACTCGTTGACCATTTTCATTGCGTAAGTCGTCTTCATTATGAATCCATCCTGTATGTGGCGAGATCCGACCCGGTAATCCCGGCACGCCACTCAAAATTTGACTTCTTGTTTGGACCATTATTTTAATTATTTTACATTTTATAGCTCCTGTCAGCTTTGAAACTAGACGCCTCCTCTGAAGAATCAGACGTTGTTGAGTACCGCGTACTCATAACTGATGGATGTTCCCCTATTTATCACCTGGGGAGGCATTCTGTTGGGAAAGTTTCAAACCCAAGTTTAAACACTAGTTCTTCTGTGTTTTGACTGTCAGAAATTACACTATTTATATCAAACTTTAATAATACCTATAAAATTGTATGTTAATAACATATTTTAAATACTTTGATTATACTATATATAATCTGATTTCAAATATAAATTTAATTATATTTATTAAGTTATCTATGTTATTTTTATATTTTTTAATGAAATAAAATGACAGCTGTCATTTTATATATTGTACAATATATTAGTATAATACAAAGATTATAAGATTAAATTATATGAAATATAAAAATATATTACCAATAAAGTAGCTCAATACAATTTATTATTATTATTATTATTATTATTATTATTATTATTATTATTATTATTATTATTATTATTATTATTATTATTATTATTATTATTATTATTATTATTATTATTATTATTATTATTATTATTATTATTATTATTATTATTATTATTATTATTATTATTATTATTATTATTATTATTATTATTATTATTATTATTATTATTATTATTATTATTATTATTATTATTATTATTATTATTATTATTATTATTATTACCTTTTTCAAAATTATTATGATACTTCTATTTGTAATACTTACATAGTAGTATATGTCCCGTATATTTATTTATATTATATTTTTTGATTAGTATATGGGCTAATAACCTCTGCAGTTGATGCCCTCTTCTAGTTAAAAAAAAAATATTATTATTATTATTATTATTATTATTATTATTATTATTATTATTATTATTATTATTATTATTATTATTATTATTAGTATTATTATTATTATTATCTCAGGTACCGCGTGGTGAATTGTTTTAAAACTTGGAGAGCAGATATATTATACTTCAATTGAGATGTACTTAAAATTTCAATTAATTCTGATATAATGGTTTCACGATATAACTACCTTAAAACAAAATCCTGATTTGTATGACAAAGTAATAGATTTTTTTGTAAGTCAAAACCGAAGAGTAGAATTAATTATAAAAATAATAAAATGTGTCATATTTTGATTAAAAAAAATTATGTCTGCGAAATGAGTTAAGTGAGGTAAAGATTCGTTTGCAGTTATTTTCTAAACAATAAAATGAATTGTATTCTTTACTATCGTGAACAGTACATAAATGAGACACAAGTTCTTGAATTGTGTCTCCACAAAAGAAACATACAAAACATTTAGGCATTATTATTAAAAAAAACAGTAAATTGTAGAAAACTAAAAAATATTGAAAAACTAAAAACCCTTTAATCCGTTAAATAATTATTTAAATCTGATACGATTTGTGAAATTGCAGGATATTTAACATCAAAATTAGTTTTTATATCATAAATATATAATTGGATAAATATCCATACTTGTTTTGATTTCTCTGGATACTCTGCCATCAATGAAAAAAAAAGATTTTGAAGCAAAAGTCCAGAGCTTTTAGCGGAGTGGAAACTTTGTATCTGTGATCATTTATGACCACATAACATCCTACAATTCCTCCTAGTGGGCCAATTAGTACAAAAAAGGGTTGCAAAGTCAGTACAAACTTTCTTAGCTGTTTTTTCCTTTCTTCGATTTTTTGAAGAATTTCAGCAGAATTCTATAAATAATAAGTTACAATATGAAACTAATTAATGTATATATGCATCGTATTACTCTAACATCCTTTTATACATCCATACAACGAAGAAACATTCCCATTGCACTTTAAACCCTAAATAATAGAAACGTCTCTGAATTCTCACCAAAATATCATACTATTAAAATATTATATGAAATAAATCATTCACGTGTAGTTCCAGAATAGCACAAACACTTAGTTTTTTTTTTATTTGAAGTGAATTGAATATATATCATTTTGTTAATTTATTTTAATAGTGAAATAAAAAATATATGTAAATTATTGACAATATATAATGAATGTAAAACGTATTTTCAGGAAAATTTATATATATATATATATATATATATATATATATATATATATATAAGTAGTATACCTAGGCTGGTTCTGCAACAAAATGGTCTACTGCGCAGGTTTCTGCGCAGGTTTTACCCCCACCCCAGCCCCTACCTCGGCCCCCGACCCTCACACCGGCCGCCTTGCATTAGCTGAAAATAGATTAACATCTGGCATGCACGTGTTCAAGTCACTGACCTTGCATCAGCTAAAAATAGACCAACATCTGGCATGCACGTGTTCAATTTAATGACCTTGCATTAGCTGAAAATAGATCAACATCTGGCATGCACGTGTTCAAGTCACTGACCTTGCATCAGCTAAAAATAGACCAACATCTGGCATGCACGTGTTCAATTTAATGATCTTGCATTAGCTGAAAATAGATCAACATCTGGCATGCACGTGTTCAAGTCACTGACCTTGCATCAGCTAAAAATAGACCAACATCTGACATGCACGTGTTCAAGTCACTGACCTTGCATCAGCTAAAAATAGACCAACATCTGGCATGCACGCGTTCAAGTCAATGACCCTGCATTAGCTAAAAATAGACCAACATCTGGCATGTCCGTGTTACAGCAAACAGGATGTGGTTATGAATCATGGTCTAAAAATAGACCAACATCTGGCATCCACGTGTTCTAGAAAAACTGGTTGGAACCGGATGTGGTGATTAGTCATGCTCTAAAAATAGACCAGCGTAGAATTTTCATTTCAGTTGTTTTTAACATGGCTTCCGCTTGTGAACTTAGTGACCAAGTGGTTAAAAATATATCAAATGCAATTAAAATTATTAAAACTTTTAATGAAGCTGAAGTCTGGCGCAAGCACGTAAATAAACTTATCTTGATGATATCAAGATATATTAAAAAGGGTGTTACGTCAAACAAGGATGTAAACGTGAGCAAGCTGGAAGCGAATTTGGCACTTTTGAAGTACTATCATGAACAGCTTAAACGGTTAAAAACAGCGACTTTAAAAACTGGATCCGGTACCGGTGGAACATTAACAAAAATATCAAGCCTCGTGTGGCAGGAAGTGGAATCCCGATTTGTAAGCAGAATCAGGACAGGAATTATCGTCAACAGCACCTTTAAGGATCCAAAATTATTTCTGGAAAAATGCTTAAGAATTTTCAAGAATAAAATTAATGCAGCACGGCGGGTATCAATGATCAAGGTAAATGTAGTATTCAGTGCCGAATTCATTTTGCCACATACTGGAACCGTGGAAATAAAAACATTCAACACGAGAAATGAGGTCATTAGCAACATTACCAATCTAGATGACTGGTACAAAACTTACATACTGGAAAATCTTTTAACAAAACTGGAAGAATTCCAGGAACGTGATTCAGGCTGGGCATTATCCGAAATTTTACACCTGAAAGTTCACATTAATAAATACCAACCAATATCCGGGAGTTCATACATTGATTTACCTCCCAACATTAAACTGAAAAAGGCGGTAGTTAATGTGAAAAACGATGACAATTATTGCTTTTTGTGGGCTGTAGTATCAGCACTACACCCAGCACACAGGTCAGAGAATGTTAATCGCACATTATCTTACACCCACTACTCTAAAGTGTTGAAGTATGAGGGTTTAAGGTTTCCACTACAACTAAGGGATGTTCCAAAATTTGAGGACTTGAACAACTTATCAATAAACGTTTACACGTTGCAAAAGGCTGGAAAGAAACATAAAGTTGTCCCACTAGCACTTAGTGAAAAAAACTTTGAAAAATGCATCCACCTTTTAATGATAATGGAATCTGAAGAAGAGGGGGTAGAAGAAGAGGATAATGATAATGAAAAAATGGATGTGGATCAGGTTAATTTTAAGGAGTTAAGGAATAATGTCAACCACCACTACATGTGGATAAAAAATTTGTCACGCCTGTTAAGCAAACAGCTTTCAAAACATAATAAACAAACTTGGTTGTGTGACAGGTGCCTCAACCATTTTAATACTGAAAAAAATTTAAATAAACATAAGGAAATGTGTAAATTAAAAAATAAATGTTTAGTTAAATTACCATGTGAATGCGAAAAGTATTTGCAATTTAAGAATTTCCACCATCAGGAAAAAGTTCCTTTTGTAATATACGCTGATTTAGAGAGCATACTAAAAAAATCTGATGTGGCCAGCACATAACCTCTCGCCGTATATTTTACCTGGCTGTATGCATAAAGCAAAGAATATTTTAATAAATACAAATAATATATTCATATAAATCTATGACGTATAAACTTCTTTATTATTCAATAATAGCATGTCTCAACATGAAGATATTTTACCATAAATTATGTTACAATAAATTACAAAGTGGAGTTTACCATATATAAATATTAGGCTGGTAACTGCAATTTTCAATTCGAACAACGTTGTTTACTTTCTCTTCATATTCTTCTAGTAAAAACATTAATTTTGGGCGGTCTAAAATGTATATATGGATTGTGCATCTATTCTTACATATCTTTTTTTACATTTTATTTTTTCATACATGTTATATCTAAATAACACTAATTCCCTTTAATAAAGTGACGGATAGATTGCACTCCGATTATTCTTATATCGATGTGTAATTTTGTCAATATTTACAACTTACTTGAGAAGAATTTGATAGCTTTTTCGCAATTCAAAGTTACTCTAGTCTATAGTACTGGTGTACATTGTCCCATAATGTTTGAAACAAATTTAAGTCCTTCAACCTAGACTTGTCATCTCCATAATAGTCACAGATCAAGAACTAAGGGATTCTCCAAGTACATTTTTCTTTCATTACTCATTATTTCTGACACTGACATTTATCTGTCAGTTACAAATAATTTAAATTATCAACTATTTTTCATGGCATTCTTTCGGCTGTCAAATTTATTACAACAGATTATTTTATATATTATACTTCTTTTATCTCTAAATCTATGGAATATATAATAAAATATTTAAATGTATCAGATAGAGAATTTAATTTTCTTTAATATTACCACGAAAAATTTTCAAAAAATAATATTTAGAAGATTTTTTTTCAAGAATCTTCTACTTCCGGTTGTCCAATTATTACCAAAACCTTTTCAGATCTTCCCATGAATGTCCGATTGGGAAATACGTTGTTAAACAAATTTTAAGTCTTATAGTTTTTGAGTAACCGTCCTTCCAACATCCCACACACACACATCCACACACACACACACACACACACACACACACACACACAGACATCATCGTAAAAATGTTAAAATCGGATTGTAGGGACCTTAAAACGTGCTTATTCAATAAAATCTGGATATGCGATTTTTAGCATGAATCCAATACCTCTCTTAGCGAGAGGTAAAAAGTGGAAGGTAAAAAAAGGTGTAATACCGAATACGTGCAGAAACACATACCATGCAGCATCGCATTCTACCTGAAATGCTCCTATGATGATTCATTGTCATTTTTCGCAATTACACGTGGTAAGAACTGTATACGCTGGTTTTCCGAGAAATTACATATCGCTGCACAATATGTAGACGGTATTTTGAAGAGAATTGCACCAATGCAGCCAACATGTGAGGAGGAACAAATTTTTTTAACTGCAACCCACTGTCACATTTGCAAAAAAATATTGCTGAATAATCAAATTAAAGTTCGAGATCACTGCCACCTGACAGGGAAATTCAGAGGTGCAGCACACCAGTGGTGCAATTTAAACTTACGGGATTCTCACACCATACCTGTGATTTTTCATAATTTAAGCGGGTACGATGCTCACTTCATAATAAAAAGCGTTGTCAAGGATATTCCTGGTAGGATAAATCTACTGCCCATAAACAAAGAGCGGTATATTTCATTTACAAAGCATGTGAGTGAAACAAAAGTTAACTTACGCTTCATTGACTCGTTCCGGTTCATGGCGAGCAGCATTGATAAACTGTCATCTTACTTGAGTGACAAAGATAAACCTCTAACCCGAAAACATTGTGCTAGTGATGACGAATTTCACCTGCTCACTAGGAAAGGTGTTTTCCCCTATGAATACCTAGACACTTGGGAGAAACTTGATGAAGTGCAGTTACCAGCAAAAGAGGAGTTTTATAGTTCACTGCGAGGCGAAGGGGTCAGCAACGAAGACTATCAACATGCCTGTAACGTGTGGAACCAATTTCATGTTAAAAACTTGGGTGAATACAGCGATTTGTACCTGAAAACTGATGTATTATTATTAGCCGATGTGTTTGAAAACTTTCGCGCTAACTGCATGGAGTCATATAAACTTGACGCTTTACACTACTACACAGCACCAGGACTTGCGTTTGACGCAATGCTAAAGTGCACAGATGTAAAATTAGAATTACTGACTGATGTGGATAAAATAATGTTTTTCGAACGAGGAATGCGTGGTGGCTTGTCACAGTGTTCCAATAGATACGCGAAAGCTAACAATAGATATATGGGTGAATTACATAATCCAACTTTAGATGAATCATACATTATGTACTTTGATGTAAATAATTTGTATGGAGCCGCGATGAGTCAATACCTACCGTACGGAAAATTTGAGTGAGTAGAAGAGCAGGATTTTTACTCATTTGATTTAATGAATATTAACGATACATCTGATATTGGATACTGCTTTGAAGTAGATTTGGAGTACCCAGCTGAGTTACATGAGCAGCATAAATATTCAAAACTAATTGCAAACTTGTATTCAAAATCAAAATATGTAATTCATTACCGCAATTTAAAACAGTGTTTACAATTAGGACTAAAAGTAACCAAAATACACCGAGTATTGAAGTTTAATCAGAGTGCGTGGCTCAAACAGTATATAGACTTAAACACTGAGTTGAGAAAACGATCGGAAAATGAATTTAAAAAAAACTTTTATAAATTAATGAACAACGCAGTGTTTGGAAAAACTATGGAAAATGTTCGAAAATATAAAGATATCAAGCTCGTAACGAAGTGGTGTGGACGTAATGGGGTAAAATCATACATTTCTCAGCCAAATTTTCATAGTTGCACAGTATTTGATGGTGATATAGCCCTTATTGAAATGAATAGACTAAGTGTTAAATTTAATAAACCGATATATGTAGGATTTTCAATATTAGATATTTCCAAAACCTATATTTATGATTTTCATTATAATTACATAAAAAGGGAATTAGGTGAAAAGGTGAAATTACTATACACAGATACAGACAGTTTAATTTATTATTTTTCAAACATAAATATTTACGACATTATAAAACGTGACATTTACAAATATGATACATCTGACTATGACAAAAACAATATTTACAACATACCGCTGGTTAACAAAAAAGTAATTGGTCTCATGAAAGACGAGAACAATGGTCAAATAATGACTGAATTTATCGGTTTGAAATCGAAAATGTACACTTACAAGGTAGTAGGAAAACCTGTTACAAAAAAAATTAAAGGAATAACTGGCACTACAGTAAAAACAATTACTTTTGAGGATTATTACAACTGTTTGTTTGGAAATACTACTGTAATAAAAAATCAGTTTTGTATACGTTCAAAAGATCATAACGTGTACACTACAAAACAAAGAAAATTAGCGCTAAGTCCACATGATGACAAGCGTGTTGTAAATTATTTATATACAGACACAATACCCTGGGGATATGTTCACCAGTAATTTTAAGTTGAAATTAAAATATAAATATGTAAACTAGGTAAATATATGTAAGTTAAAACTAATTTATAATGTAAATTTTTTAGAATAAATATAATTTCAATAAAAATAATGTCTTTTAATTATGTCCACATTTTTTATACAACACTTACTATTTAGTACTGCACAACCACATAATCTTCAACTACAGGTGGAGGTTGACATACATGGCACGCTTCCCGCGGTAACTCAATTCCTAAAGATGTTTCGCAGGAGTCGCAGTATGTGCAGCGATCCTGATAATTACGAGACCAGGTCACATGTTCCCATCCCGCTGCCCACAGAGGAACCGCCAGCCTGTATTGTAGCATACAGTTGTAACACATCCACAACTTTTTATATGACCCATCTGCGATGAGGAATGTGGTTACGTAGCCGGTGTTGATAATGCAAATTTTTGTGTCGTCTTCCACGACACGCAGCTGTTCAATGTAACAAACACCGTCATCTAACATATAGCCCTCATCCTCTTCGTGCGAATCAAAATGTTGGTTTACTACAGCAACATTCGCTACGAGAATGTCTAGATCGTTGTTAACAGCCATTTTTATTATTATGCAAAAATTTGTTACTGAAGTTTTGTTTTAAACAACTGTTATATATATAAAAATCTGATGTGGCCAGCACATAACCTCTCGCCGTATATTTTACCTGGCTGTATGCATAAAGCAAAGATTATTTTTATAAATACAAATAATATATTCATATAAATCTATGACGTATAAACTTCTTTATTATTCAATAATAGCATGTCTCAACATGAAGATATTTTACCATAAATTATGTTACAATAAATTACAAAGTAGAGTTTACCATATATAAATATTAGGCTGGTAACAGCAATTTTCAATTCGAACAACTTTGTTTACTTTCTCTTCATATTCTTCCAGTAAAAACATTAATTTTGGGCGGTCTAAAATGTATATATCTGGATTGTGCATCTATTCTTATATATCTTCTTTTACATTTTATTTTTTCATACTTGTTATATCTAAATAACCTTAATTCCCTTTAATAAAGTGACGGATAGATTGCACTCCGATTTTGTCAATATTTACAACTTACTTGAGAAGAATTTGATAGCTTTTTCGCAATTCAAAGTTACTCTAGTCTACAGTACTGGTGTACATTGTCCCATAATGTTTGAAACAAATTTAAGTCCTTCAACCTAGACTTGTCATCTCCATAATAGTCACAGATCAAGAACTAAGGGATTCTCCAAGTACATTTTTAATTCATTACTCATTATTTCTGACACTGACATTTATCTGTCAGTTACAAATAATTTAAATTATCAACTATTTTTCATGGCATTCTTTCGGCTGTCAAATTTATTACAATAGATTATTTTATATATTATACTTCTTTTATCTCTAAATCTATGGAATATATAATAAAATATTTAAATGTATCAGATAGAGAATTTAATTTTCTTTAATATTACCACGAAAAATTTTCAAAAAATATTATTTAGAAGATTTTTTTTTCAAGAATCTTCTACTTCCGGTTGTCCAATTATTACCAAAACCTTTTCAGATCTTCCCATGAATGTCCGATTGGGAAATACGTTGTTAAACAAATTTTAAGTCTTATAGTTTTTGAGTAACCGTCCTTCCAACATCCTACATACATACACACATACATCCACACACACACACACACACACACACACAGACATCATCGTAAAAATGTTAAAATCGGATTGTAGGGACCTTAAAACGTGCTTATTCAATAAAATCTGGATATGCGATTTTTAGCATGAATCCAATACCTCTCTTAGCGAGAGGTAAAAAGTAGTGCAGTAAAATTAGCATTAAACCTCCCGCTGGTAGAACTATGCTTTGGTCTTAGCAAATATTGCAAAGTTATTTTAAGACAAAATAATGGTTTGTTTTTATGTAAGTTTATTTAATTAAATGTAGTTATACAAAAAGGAATGTAGTTATACAAAAGGAAAGGAATACGGGGAGAGTGTACAACACGGGCTACTTTTGCGCAATTTAAAATTTAAAAAATTTGGTGTCGATCGGGATAAGTGTAATTTTATAATTTAGTCATAGGGTTCTAAAAAGGTTCTAAGCAAATTTAAGCTGGTAAGTGACGTTATTTCTTAAATTAAACGTTCATATTTTTATTTTTACTGTTATTTATTTTTAAATTTTAAAAATACAGATTTTTACAAAAATATAGTTATTTATAAAAACATCTTAGAAAATACTTATTTTAAACTTACATATTTTATGAATTTTACTTTAGACTTATATACTATAGCCTAATTACAAAACACGTACAATACTAGTTGAAGGGGAATATTTTACAATTCTGTCATGTAATATGAGGCAGTACGCTGTAGTATTCGCAGGTACATTAGTGGAAGTTTCAAACTCTAATCGAATGTCTACAGCACCAGTTTTCAAAATTTCGTTTTGATGGGTACAGTCAATTACAACTATGGGTGCAACATTTATAAATTCTTTTGGTGTTAGTATCGGTACGTTTGTTTTACCATAGTATGATGATTGGAACTGCGCATACACATCATAAAGGATAGCAAAACAGTTTTTGTTAAAATTCAAATTATCATACGGGTACATTTCAGAATTAAGGTACAACTTTATATTAGTTAAATTACAGCTATCAAATGAACTGCCAGACATTCCAATTGTATTTTTTCTATTAGTTTGAAATCCAACAATTACAAAGCGAGGTTTTTCTAGTTGTGATGAAGTTTTGATAGCCCACGTGTGACGTTGGGTTTGTTGAAATACCGGATACTCCATTAATTCCCAGCTACGGAATGCAATTTCTAGTTCGACATTTTTTTGAATTAAATTGAACAACATGAGGCGTTCTGCATCAGCAACAGAAATATGTGGAATTTTCCATTGCACTTTACTTATTTCAAGTTTTAGTTTATCCATATGACTACAGCACTAACTAAGGCATTTTCATCTGTATTGCTGCGTATAAGAACGAGTTCTTGTCGTAAATTCATTACAATTTTCCGGAAATCTTCAGCAAATCCGAGCAGCATTCGTAACGGCATACATACGTTAAAATACCCATTACTATCTAATATGCTAGTTAGCTCTGAACTTCCATACCAACCAGCATTCATAAGTGCAGTGCTCTCATTTTTGTTATATGAAACGTATGATTTCAAGGTGGATGAGATACTAGGATTTCGCACCCTGTCCACAACTATACCATTAATTTCATATCGAATTTCTTCAAATAAATGTGCTACACCATTATTTGCCAAATAAACTTCCTTTATTTTAGTCCCATCTTTATTAGTTACTTGTCCTTCAATGTAGATTAAGCTGTTCCATGGAAGCGTGTAGGCGTCCTGTTGTTGAATTGGAATTCGAATTTCATCATTGTTATTAAAGGTGGTAGCCGAGTAGGGTTGATGGGTATGTTTTTCAGCATTAACTATAGAATTGTCTTCAAGAGCTGCCTCGGTAACGGTTAAGATATTAGCATCCATTTTCTTTAATGCACAGTATGTAATTTTTACACTTTAATATTGATTCAAATTTAATTCTAATCCAAATTATTATAATTGTTGTCCTTTTCTTTTTGCGCCTTTTTGATTTTCTTTCGCAATTTTGAAACGTTATCGTTGTAACCAAGTGATTCAAGAAATTTGCGGTTGGATGGTGTTAACACCTCAAAGGTTTCTTGTAGACTAACCAATCGGTTAGCAGGTAATTTGTAAATATTAGTAATTTTTGGTTGATTGTATTTAATTACCATTGTGCGCAACTTTTTTTAAATGTAGTCTTAACGTGATGACCTCTTCTCTAAAATTGATTAAATCACCGTTCTGGTCGAGTATTTGTACTACAATTGAACTTATTCGGTGAGTATTTATTGGCATATATATGGCATGTTGAGGGCTCTCTATTATTTTCTCACCTGGCTCAGTGTTGGGAAAAAATTGATGAACAATATGGGTTGGTGCGCTGTTATTATACGAACCTGAGGATATGTTACAGTGCACACATATAGAGTTAACTTTAAGAATGTCTATTGGATAATCAGCTATGTGAAATGTATTTGCGGATAATAAACGAGGTTTGAATCCTAATAGATCTCTAAATGTATCATTCGGTCGGAAATCAACGTCTACGCTAGCCAGCAATTCAACCTTTAATGTATTTCTATTTGCTTTAATTATTAATTTATTTTTATCTTTCACGTCCTTTTGAAGGATCTGAATTACCTTACTTAAGTAATTTTTTATATCTTTAATTTCATATGATCCTGTTTCTAACGATACTTTATGGCTGCCGAAATAAAAACAATTGTTTACACCCTTCTCAATATTTGGGATAGAATTGTATGATTCAAAATTTATCAAACCGATTACATATTCCTCATCATCCAAATCGATAGGAGGATTTATATCAGCTGTTAATATGGAGCTGCGTCCTGTTAAGGTTAATGTTGTAACGGTGGCACCTGGAGCGGTGGCTGGGCCATCGTCGTATTGTCCTTTCAGCCGTCGGTCGGAATACTCGGGCGCCTTCGGTGGTGGTGGCTGAAAAGAGGACAATGTGTGCCGGGATAGCTCTAGGAGGAAGGCCAAGGTTTAGTTGAAGAAGCACGTTTTTAACCCGTAATAAAATAACTTTTATTTTATCGTAACCCAAAAATACAAAAATAGTAAGTAGAAAAATAATAATAATGATATACAGTGCACGGCAAAACTGTGTCGAGCCACAAACTGGTAATGTACAACCCCAAATGAACGGTGACTGTGCCCCCGCGATACGGCAATGGCACAGTCTTTGACAACGGTAAATATTACGAATAATGAAATATGTTTCAAAACCCACAAACGGTAAGTTAAATGAAATATGTTTTAAAAACCAGCTAACGGTAAGTTAAATGAAATATGTTTTAAAAACCAGCTAACGGTAAGTTAAATTTTACAACTTGTGCCAGCAGCAGTTTCCTGTGATAGCACAAACTTGACGGCGGAGTCTCTATCACCCACAAGAGACACGGACGGTGAATCTACGCTCACCAAAGACAGTGGCAAATCCACGGCAGACTTCTCGGACTCTAGCGTTCGCAACTCAGTCGATGATCTTCCAGAGACCATCAAGACGAGTTCAAGAACTGATCTCTCCAAGTGATGCTGCGTCTTTTATACCCAAAATCTGGTAATCCGGCAGAATCTCGCAAAATACTTGGAGGGGAAACGTTTCAAACTTAGTTGATGTAAAATGGCGCTGCTGGCGTTTGTACAATAAAAATAAAATATATAAAAATTACTGGAAGTCATTAAACAACCCGATTGTACCAGTTTGTCACTCACAACAATCAAAATCCAACAATAAACATTATAAAATAAATAATGACAGCTACAATATTATTGTTGTAACGGTAGACGTCTGACAGAGCGTTGTTGCTAAATTCCGTGCTGTCAAACCATGACAGCCGTTACAATTTATTGTTGCAACGGTTAAACACGTAAAATAAAACCTGCACAAAGTAAATACACAAATAATACAACAATGCAAAATACAAGGTATGATTTACATAGCAATATCATCAATCATTGTTCGGGTAAACATATGTTTTATCTGTACAACATTTTTCAGGGTTATATTTACAAAGTGCGTGACCTAGATACGATTTATATCGCGTGTGGCTCTCTATAGGCCCATGTAAATAGCCACAATTGTTAAAACAACGCTCAACATCATATATTTAATAGTTTAATCCGGTTTGTGAGCGGCAACAAGTTCTGAACACAAACACACGTGATCGGGATTTATGAACTTCATCAGTGGATTGTAAAGAATTTACTGAGTTTACAAATAACCGGAGATGGACACTACAACAAGGTATGTATCGTCACATCCCCCTCTTACTCCGGTTAACAAAAAAAAATAGTGAATAGCTGATTTAATATTTTTTTTGCCTGTTGCTTTAAATGCAACGTGAGAACTCTACAACTGAATGTTAACGGTAATCGGCCAACAGAAGATTTACAAAATGGATAAATCAAACTAATGATTACGGCCTTCTGTGCACCAAAAAGAAAAAAACAACAAAAACTTAAATGGCGGTACGGTAAGTAAAAAAACAAATCAAGCAAAAGCTTGAGAGACTGAAGTTGCAAAAACAACTAACAAATAAAGAAAAACCTTTACAGGTCACGGTCAAGAAAAAAAAACAAAATGGCGGTACCCTTGATGGATGCCGCTCGTCTCAGCGGCGTGTGGACTGCCGCTTCCGCCTTCTTCTGCGACGTCGTGGTCGTGGTGTACCCTGCTGCTTCACTCAGATCCACGTGGTCCCTCCTCCAGGACGGCTCACCCGCGTCTTAGTCCGGCGGTATCCGCACGTTGGCGGCTGCGACTGAGGAGGCGGCAACGTGGAGCTGGCTATGGGAACGATCCCCGCCATCACGCCCAAGGTCGTGGGGCCAGGAACACTCGGGACGGGACGCCCTGGGCCTGCCGTTTGGGGGGTCAGCCTCGCCCACAAGGGTTTCCGATCCGGCACCGTTATCGGCTGCGGTGCTCGAACCGGCGGTGCGTCCTTGGGCGACCGGCCTGACCGCTTCAACGACGAAGCCAGAGACAGGCCAAACAGGGAGTCCAACAGCTCCTGGCTGGCCCACCTCGGTGTCCTTGGCGTGATGGGTCGGTCCGGTGTGGTCGGCAGCGGTGACGTCTCCACCATCAGCCAGTCCGCCAGGGTCCTCGGTGACAGCGTGGATGATGATAGCGTCGATGGAGTCGATTGCCTGTAAAAAGACGGACTCGCCTCGGGCGGATCGGGGCCGTACAGCTGCAGGAGGGCCTCCTGCAGGGACATCTCCTTCCTTGGCGAGTCGCCAACCGACTCCATGACGATGTCCGGCCGACTCCTTGCCCTGGAGTCGACGCGGACGGTGGTGGGGATAGAGGACGCCTCTGGCTTCGACGGTAAAGTGATGAGGGGCGCCCGCTCGTGCAGCTGCGGCGACGGTGGCGGCTGCGGACGCTCCTCTGGTCGGCGGGCTCTTAACAGAGGCGACCCCACTGGCTGGATCTGTGGACCCTTACGGCGGCGTGACGGCGGCCTCGCTGACTCGGGAAGACGGCGGAGCGGTGACCCGTGGTGGTGCTTCCAAGGGCAGAAGCGGCGGTCCATACTCTGTAAAGGCAGGTTTGAGATCTTTCACATGTATGTTATTTAACCGTCGTCCGTCTGTGCTACGCAGGTTGTACACAGCGTGTGAGACGCGCTTGGCGACCGTCCAAGGACCGGAGTACCGTGGGCACAATTTCGCCGCGACCCCTTTCGCGGCGGAGGACAGAGGATGCTCGCGCCGCATCACTTGGTCTCCGGGAAAGAACTGTACTGCGCGCCGGCGCAGATTGTAATACTGGCCTTGTGTTGTGGCAGCGTGGGCCACGTTCACTCTGGCAAGCTCCTGAGCATCGCTTAAGGCCTTGAGACGCTCCAGGTGCTCGCTGGAGATGGGAGCGTCTGCAGGTGCTCTGGGTGTGGAATCCTGGTCTGCGCTGGTGGGCAGTCGTGGTTCGCGGCCGAAATTGAGGTATGCTGCCGAGTACCCCGTCGAACTATGCCGGCTGGTGTTAATGGCCAAGACAAACTCAGTCAGGAGTGCGTGCCAGTTCCGGTGGTTGGCCTGACAGAACTGGGCCAATATGGGCTTTAGGACACGGTTGACCCTCTCCACGGGGTTCGCCTGCGGTGAGTACGGCGGTGTGAATTGGTGACGTATGTGGTACTCCTTGAGGAACTTCCGGACGGTCCTATTGTCGAATTCGGTGCCGTTATCGGTGATGACGGTTTTGGGGCAGCCGAATCAACAAAGGACGAGTTCCCTGAAGGCAGTGACCACGGCGGCTCCAGTGGCCTGGCGGAGTGGGCGACACTCAATCCACTTGGTCATTCTGTCCTCCAGGTGACGAATATGCTCTTCGGCAGTGGCACTGGCCACTACTATGTCATCAAGGTACGCAAACGCATGTGGTTCCAACTCTGGTCCGATAGTGGTATCCAGCAGCCGTTGAAAAGTCGCTGGAGCGGCGTGGAGGCCGAATGGCATGACCTTGAATTGAAACAGGCCCTTGCCTGGCACAGTGAAGGCCGTCAGCGGCTTGCTTGCGTCCGTGAGTGCAATCTGCCAATACCCGTTCTTGAGGTCAATGGTCGAGAAGAAACTGGCCGGTCGAAGCTTGTCCAAGATACTGGTTATGAACGGTAATGGATACGCATCTTTCTCCGTGGCCTCGTTGAGTCGTCGGAAATCGATGCAGAAACGCGGCTGCCCATCCTTTTTCCGCACGATGACCGCCGGAGAGCTCCACGGGCTCTGGGACCTCTCGATGATGCCATCTTTTAACATTTTGTCTACCTCATCGACAATCACCTGTTGCATCTTTGGGTTGCGTGGTAAGTACCTTTGTTTAATGGGCGTGTCGTCCTTTAATTTGATATGATGCTTAATGTTGGGTGTTACGCCCTTCAGGTCCTTAAATCTGGGCAGCTCGTCGGCCAGGAATTTCGCCAGTTTCTTCTCTCCCGTCTCTGAGTGGATTGTGCTTAACTGAGGGACGCCTGGCGGATTCGCCCTGAGCACAATACTCGGTGGTGCCGTACATATGGTTGCCCCAAAGGCTGCTAAGGCGTCCATGCCCAATATGATTGGGTTCGCTAGCTTGGGCAAGCATTGGAAGGCCAGCCGCTTCCAGATGCCGTCGATTAGGCAGCCCAGCGTAATGGTGCCTTCTGTGCTCGTGGTGGAACCGTTCGCCAGCTGGACCAGCTGGGAATGAGCGCGTTGTATTCTGGCATGCCGGTCAGACAGCCTCTCGGCTGTGCGGTAATTGACATAGGAATACATGGCGCCAGTATCCACCAGTGCCTGGAACGCCTGTCCTTTGATGTGCACGGTTAGGAAGAGACGGTTGTCATGGCCGTTGGGCTCCTGAATGCCAGGTAATGGAGCCGTTGACTTTGTCGGTTTAATTTTCTCCGGGGGCTGTCTCACGGTGGGTTGTTTTCGCCCCTCATGGGAACAACTCACTGCCCATTTCCCGACGGTGGTGTTTTCTGGCAGCTGCAGTCGCGGGTTGTTGTCCCTGGCTTTCTGCAGCGCCAGCAAAATAATTTAGGCTCGTTGCGGCAATGGCGGCGGACATGGCCATGCTGGCCGCATCTCCAACAGAGCACAGATGCTCCTGTCTTGACTGGTCGTGACAACGGCGGCGGTGTACGCTTGGCGGCGGCCGTTGGGCTCGTGAGGGCATGTAATCTGGTCATCTGTGGCGTGGCTTTGAGGTCCCTCTGGAGGCGTTCATATTCATCCATTTCTCGGATGAGGCCTCGTACCGTGGTGACGTCGCGACGGCGAATATATTGCCTGTATTCCGGCAGCATGTTGGTATACAGCCGGAAGAGCTCCTGCTCTGCCGACAGCCGGCCATAGCGCCGGATGAGGGTACGTATATCGGTCAAATAATCCTTTCCTTTTTCACCAGGACGTTGCTTACGCCGATTAATCTCCTCCTCTGTCCTCAGCGCATAATCTTCGCCGACGTAGTGGGCGTTAAAATCGACCAGAAAATCAGCCCAGGTCGCCCAATCATTCCGGTTGTTGCGGAGCCACTGCAGGGGGCCGCCACGGAGGAGCTCTGGTAAGGCCGTGAGGAGCTGTTGGTCGTCGAGGCGGTAGCTGGCCTGTAACTCCGTTACTCTTTCTAGAAACGACACGGGATCTGTTTTCCCGTCGAAGAAAGTGTTCCATTTGCGCACGATTTCGCAAATGGGCGCATAAACTGGTGTCTTGGGGGCCGTAACGGGACCTGGAGCTTTACTCAGGTCGGCGACAACTTCATCCGTGTCGTCCTTCTCTGCCCCCAGCTCGTGGGCGGGCCCTGGTTTCATTAGCGCCGCCATTTTCTTTCTCATTTCAGCTACAGTGCCACTCGACTCATGACCCATGCCCTGGAGCAGTACCTGGAGTTCTGCCTTACGCAGGGTGCATATCCAGCCAGAGCGTGTGAGTGTGGCGTCGTCTTCTTCACCTAAAGGTCCTTGCTCGGGCGCCATTTGTAACGGTGGCACCTGGAGCGGTGGCTGGGCCATCGTCGTATTGTCCTTTCAGCCGTCGGTCGGAATACTCGGGCGCCTTCAGTGGTGGTGGCTGAAAAGGGGACAATGTGTGCCGGGATAGCTCTAGGAGGGAGGCCAAGGTTTAGTTGAAGAAGCACGTTTTTAACCCGTAATAAAATAACCTTTATTTTATCGTAACCCAAAAATACAAAAATAGTAAGTAGAAAAATAATAATAATGATATACAGTGCACGACAAAACTGTGTCGAGCCACAAACTGGTAATGTACAACCCCAAATGAACGGTGACTGTGCCCCCGCGATACGGCAATGGCACAGTCTTTGACAACGGTAAATATTACGAATAATGAAATATGTTTCAAAACCCACAAACGGTAAGTTAAATGAAATATGTTTTAAAAACCAGCTAACGGTAAGTTAAATGAAATATGTTTTAAAAACCAGCTAACGGTAAGTTAAATTTTACAACTTGTGCCAGCAGCAGTTTCCTGTGATAGCACAAACTTGACGGCGGAGTCTCTATCACCCACAAGAGACACGGACGGTGAATCTACGCTCACCAAAGACAGTGGCAAATCCACGGCAGACTTCTCGGACTCTAGCGTTCGCAACTCAGTCGATGATCTTCCAGAGACCATCAAGACGAGTTCAAGAACTGATCTCTCCAAGTGATGCTGCGTCTTTTATACCCAAAATCTGGTAATCCGGCAAAATCTCGCAAAATACTTGGAGGGGAAACGTTTCAAACTTAGTTGATGTAAAATGGCGCTGCTGGCGTTTGTACAATAAAAATAAAATATATAAAAATTACTGGAAGTCATTAAACAACCCGATTGTACCAGTTTGTCACTCACAACAATCAAAATCCAACAATAAACATTATAAAATAAATAATGACAGCTACTATATTATTGTTGTAACGGTAGACGTCTGACAGAGCGTTGTTGCTAAATTCCGTGCTGTCAAACCATGACAGCCGTTACAATTTATTGTTGCAACGGTTAAACACGTAAAATAAAACCTGCACAAAGTAAATACACAAATAATACAACAATGCAAAATACAAGGTATGATTTACATAGCAATATCATCAATCATTGTTCGGGTAAACATATGTTTTATCTGTACAACATTTTTCAGGGTTATATTTACAAAGTGCGTGACCTAGATACGATTTATATCGCGTGTGGCTCTCTATAGGCCCATGTAAATAGCCACAATTGTTAAAACAACGCTCAACATCATATATTTAATAGTTTAATCCGGTTTGTGAGCGGCAACAAGTTCTGAACACAAACACACGTGATCGGGATTTATGAACTTCATCAGTGGATTGTAAAGAATTTACTGAGTTTACAAATAACCGGAGATGGACACTACAACAAGGTATGTATCGTCACAATGTGTATGACATGATTTCTTAACATGCACTAAAGTAATCGTTCATATTTACTCTACTTTATACAAAAAATGTAAACATAAATGTCCACAATTTTCCTCGTTGTATGTTTGAAAAACATCATGATTATATTTAATACTATTATTTTTGTTATTACTTTTAAAATACTTAATTACTTCACGCGGTGGCCTTAAGTTACCGAAACTATCAAAATAATTTATAGATTTATCATATTTTTTGTATGCAACCCAATGAGTACCAGGATTTTCAGCATTATCTAAATTTATAACCCCCATTTCAAATTTACCTATTTTTGCAGGCAATTTATTACGCATAAAAACTCCACGGAAATATGGTAAGTGTTTTGCATACTCAAGTATGTCAATATTGGTTAGTGCACGTTTTGGTAACTTCAATTTTATTAGTTTTTTGTCTTTGCCTGTGATTTTAGATACATTCCCGAACCCTTTTTTTGCGTTTTTGTTGGTGCCCTCAGATACATACCAAAACCCCTTTTGTGAGGCTGCAAATATAAGCCTTTACCCATAGAAATTGCTTCCATTGTTTTATTATGACGTTGACTTTCAGCCAATTGCTCTTTTGCACCTTTAATATCACTCACAGCTTTTGCAATACCAGCAGCTCCACCACTTAATGCTCCAAGCGCACTTAGTGCAGCAAAAATAGGTATTAATGGTAAAATACCCCCCGATTTTGGAATAGGTACAATTTTAGGTTTTCTAATTTGTCGTTTGATTTGCTTTACTGAATTAAAAGCTACCCTAGTTGCGTTTTTTAAGTCTTTGGCTTTACTTGTTCGCAATGCTAATCGAGCACGTTTTACAACATTTTTGAAAGGTAACGCCTTTCCCATTCTTTTTGTCGCACAACCCATTCCCAATTTAATTTTTGCACTCATAGCTGATTTTACACCAAGAGATGCAATTTTTTCACCCAAAGATGCGTCTGAAGATTTCAATCGTTGAGAAGCCTGTTCTGCTAGAATTCGGTCTGCTTTGTGGCGATCCTTAATACTTTTACTGTGAGAATATGCTATGTCGTGCTGCATACATGCTTCATCCAGTTTATTAACACCTTTGTCACCCTGTTGAAGCCGCTTTTCCAAACGAGTACCAGGTCCACAATAGTTATAACCAGGGATATGAAGTTCTACGGGGAGTTTATTTATAAGGTTATTTAAAATTCCTGCACCCCGTTTACGATGTGTCACCTTTCGCGCACGCATTACAAATGAGGTATAAAATATATGTGCCGTTTATTTATACATCAGTATTGGTTTGACCATCATGAAAGTTATAAAACAACCTTTAACTTTAAACGTTGAGAACTGTGATCTTGAATATAAACAAACTGTCCGGCACAGTAAATTATTACCGTCATGCATAAGATGTATTATAACAGGACCATCCGGTTGTGGTAAAACTAACCTCATAATTACATTAATTGAACATCCCAATGGTTTAAGTTTTGAACATGTAAAAATTTATTCAAAATCTCTAAGTCAACCCAAATACGAGTATTTGGAGCAACTATTGAAATCAATATCTGGAATTACATTTAGTGCTTATGGTAGCAGTGATAACGTAATTTCGCCTGAAAACGTTGAGCGGAATACAATATTTCTTTTTGATGATGTCAGCTGTGATAAACAAAATGTTATGCGAGACTATTTTTGTATGGGACGTCATAAATTAGTTGACTGTTTTTATTTATGTCAGACGTATACACGAATTCCAAAACATTTAATTCGTGACAACGCAAATCTTATAATTCTTTTTAAGCAAGATGAAATGAATCTCAAACATGTGTACACAGATCATGTGGGAACAGATATGACGTACAACCAGTTCAAAAATATATGCTCATTTTGTTGGTGTGATAATTATGAATTTCTTGTGATTAACAAAGAGTGTGAACTAAATAACGGTCGGTACAGAAAAGGGTTTGATCACTTTATAATTTTCAATAAATAGCTAAACAAATTTCACTTACACACCATTTCTTATTAGCATTCTTTAGAGGTAACTGCTATAGTTATTTTAGTCGTTTTCGACCCGTTTTAGCCGTTTTGATTCGTTTTTAGCCGTTTTGACCCGTTTTAAGCCGTTATTTATTTGTATTAGACCTGTTTTTCAGACTGTTTTAGCTGGTTTATTTTTGTTATCAAGTATGAACAAAGATCTTAAAGAAAAATTAATAAAAGCTCGTAAGGCTGTCAAAAGAAAATTGCAAGCTTTAAAAAAGGGTACTATAGAAAAGGAAATTGAACTTGAAAAATCATATCATCCAATAACAAAAAAGTTAAAAGATTTATCAAGTAAACTTTATGATATTGGTAATATTAAGCAGGAGCGTATTAAAACCAAACTGAAAACAAAAAAAGCTAATTTGGAGCATATAAAAAAATCTGACAATAAACCCAAAGAAAAGGTGGGGGATTTACCATCATTTATTGACACCGAAACGGAAAAAGCTAATTTGGAGCATATAAAAGAAATAAAAAAATCTGACAATAAACCCAAAGAAAAGGTGAGGGATTTACCATCATTTATTGACACCGAAATTATTGCAGAACATGAACCTCAAGAACAAGAAGAAGAAGATACTTATAATGTGCAAGATGTTACGGCTAATTTATCTAGAGAAGTATTTGATGAATACCTGGAGAAATATGCCCCACTACCTCGAGAATATATTGAAACTATGTACTCTGAATCATCTGACTATGATCACAATACTGGTATTAAACATGACCCCATTACTGATAAGTTTACAATTGGAAATACATATATTGATTTTGATGGTAATGATTTAATTCTTAACGTTGACGGTGCGCAAAAAATAAGGTATATTGGAACTCCTGGTCTATATGAATTAATTTTTAAAAAAAATCCTATAGGGTTTAAAGAAAGTGATCAAAAAAAATATCATGATATATTAAAAAGAACAAATGCGCATAGGCGGGGTAATACATCAACAGGTCAAATTTTAGGAAATCGATCTGAAAAGTATAAAAACATTATTAAACCAATTTTGCTGCAAAAGAATGGTAAAGGTTTACATATGATTTATAATCAAAATCCTATAAATTATGTACACTGGGATAATCCCAACGAGCTGGTAGAGAGGTTAAAATTGTTGCTGGCATCACAGGCAGCCGGTAACAATAACCACAATAATGAAATAGTTTCAATAATAGAAGAGTTAAAAGAGGCAAATATCATATATTAACCTCAGTATCAAAATGCCCATCAACAAGTTTGGACATCATTCCACCAAGTATAGAGCTTATGATGAGGATTATTATTATGACGACGCTGATACATTTAATTTACATGACAAACGAATTGTAAATATAAGTGTTCCCGTTAATGATAATGATGCTGTAAACAAAAAGTATCTGGAAGAAGCTTTAAATAAGATTGTTAAAAAGCTTGATGAACATACAAGTTCTACATATAATTTAATAACTGCAACCACACAAATTATTAAAAAAGTATCACACGATAATGAGGAGCTATATAAACATTTGAAGCTGGAGAAACCATCTAAAAAAAATCTGTTGTGGCCAGCACAATACCTCTCGCCACTGTCTTTTTTTGATTACATAAGTATAGAGCGCGAACAGTCATGTTTCATTGTTGGCCTTGACAAGCAGACGTGGGGGCCCGTTTCAGAATGATAATTATTAATTATGTACATAAATGTCAGAACTTTTCATTAAAAATTTCAAGATTTTCTAAATTCACGTAGTTAATTTGTCATCAGGAGTGTGGAATTTACTTGTCGAGGAAAATAAACCACATGGAATTGGAAAATCATTAAATTTAGAATGAGAAATTATGATATATGACATCTATTATATATAATTACTAGCTATCATTCTGACATGGGCTCCCATATCTGCTTGTCAAGGCCAACAAAGTCACATGACTGCTCGCGCCCTAATGTATTTAACATTTCTTGTATACTTACACTCTACACCAAAAATTCTACTTATATCTATTCCATATATTTAGATTTTTTAAATTATTCCACATAATTAGATTCTATGAAGAAGTTTTGTCCTACCCTTGTTTCTCGAGATGATTCCAATTCATTGTCAGAAATAACAGTATATATGAAGGGTATGTGTAATATACCTATAAATATTTAACTAATAATGCATTTAGAAATAATATAATGTATGTACTTACCAGAAAAAGTGTTCAGTAATGTCTCCGGATTTCTGACACTGACATTTATCTGTCAGTTACAAATAATTTAAATTATCAACTATTTTTCATGTCATTCTTTCGGCTGTCAAATTTATTACAACAGATTATTTTATATATTATACTTCTTTTATCTCTAAATCTATGGAATATATAATAAAATATTTAAATGTATCAGATAGAGAATTTAATTTTCTTTAATATTACCACGAAAAATTTTCAAAAAATAATATTTAGAATATTTTTTTTCAAGAATCTTCTACTTCCGGTCGTCCAATTATTACCAAAACCTTTTCAGATCTTCCCATGAATGTCCGATTGGGAAATACGTTGTTAAACAAATTTTAAGTCTTATAGTTTTTGAGTAACCGTCCTTCCAACATCCCACACACACACACACATACACACACACACACACACACACATCCACACACACACACACACACACACACACACACACACACAGACATCATCGTAAAAATGTTAAAATCGGATTGTAAGGACCTTAAAACGTGCTTATTCAATAAAATCTGGATATGCGATTTTTAGCATGAATGCAATACCTCTCTTAGCGAGAGGTAAAAAGTCACAGTCTGCTGCAAAACCAGTTAGAGTGAGTCTGGCTGTGAAACCTAGTGCTAGTTCATAAGAAGAATCATCATCATTATAACAAGCAGATATTATGTCTAAGGTTAAACGTGATATTGTTAACGAGCTACATAAGCCAGCAAGAATTAATTTTAAGCGTAGACATGTTATTGTAAAAGGTTTGGATGAGACATTTCAAGCAGATCTGGTGGAAATGCTACCATATGCGAAAGTAAATAAAGGCTATCGGTATATACTTGTAGTAATTGATATTTTTTCCAAATATGTATGGGTTGAACCAGTAAAAAATAAAACAGGAGGTGATGTTTCAAAAGCAATGCAAAAAATTTTTAAACGTAACAATCGCATACCAAAAAACTTGCATACTGATATGGGTAAAGAATTTTATAATAACAATTTTCAAAAATTAATGAAAAAAAAACAATATTAATCATACATACATACATACATACATACATAAAATCACGCGTGTCCCACTTAGTGGGTTCGCACAAACCCGATAACAATAAGAAGAACATCAACATTATACAACAAATCCTTACTCTTAAACATATTAAGGTGACCGATTTTCGGTAGCGAAATACCGCATCCGGATCACAATAATAGTTAGGAAACAATCATCCTTCGCCACACATTCCTATCTAAGCAGACTTCTTTCGCCTCGGCCACACTCATAATCGAATTCATACATGCTCTTCTTCTCTTCACACTTGGAAACTCTCTCTCTTTAAGCACCCTACCAATCACATCCATCCACTTACACACTGGTCGACCACGCAATCGAATACCCTCAACTTCACCAAGATATATACGCTTAACAAGCCGTTCACTCGCCATTCTCTCCACATGCCCAAACCATCTCAACTGACTCACACCAACTCTCTTAATCACATTGTTGCTTACCATACATTCTTCATACACCAAATTATTCCTCACGCGATCCCGTCTGACATACCCACATACACCACGTAAATACCTCATTTCCACGGCAGTCACTCTCTTTTTATGCTTCCCTGTCCATGCCCAGCATTCACTTCCATACATCAAAGCAGGCACTAGCACTCCATTATATACACTCAACCGAGCATCCCTTGATACGTTAATATTTCGTGCAAACGTACCCAGAGCATCCATTACCTTACATCCCGCACTCACTCTCCTTTCTATCTCTCGATCAATTCGACCATCTCTCGACATCATGCTACCCAAATATACAAACTCATTTTCCTGCTCCAGTTTCACTCCATCCACCAACACATTGCACTCAGTCACCAATTTACTTCTTTCAAATACTAACACTTTGGATTTATCAACATTCAACATCAGATTCATACTTCTTCCAACTTCATGTATTCTCTCTATCATTCTCCTGAGTTGCTCTTCATTTTCTCCTAAAACAACTACATCATCAGCATACGCTAACGCAGGCACTACACTTTCACCAATATGTACACCGTCCATTTCATTCAAAGCTCTCCGCAATAACACATCCATATACAAGTTGAACAACCACGGAGACATACCACAGCCCTGTTTCACACCAACATTTATACGAAACCAATCACTCAACCTACCATCTATTCTCACAGCAGCCTCACTACCCTCATACAACGCTCGAATCGCTCCCAACCAGTTTCCATTCACACCGTACTCTCTGAGTACATCCCACAAAGTATCTCGAAGAACGCTATCATACGCCTTCTTTAAATCGAGAAAGCCACAGAACACCTTCTTGTTCTTGTCAAGTGACTTCTCAAAAATCATACGAAGAGCAAACAATTGATCGACACATCCCCTCTCAGGCAAAAAACCACCCTGTACGTCACTAATTTTTGTAATAGTTAAGGTTCGCACCTTATGAATTAAAACCTTACCAAAAAGTTTCCCTACTACACTCAACAAACTTATCGCGCGAAAATTCGTACATTCACTCGAACTGCCTTTGCCTTTGAATAATGGGCAAATAACAGCTTTTTTCCAATCTTCAGGAACCACACTACGTTTCAAACAAAATCTAAATAAATAAATTAACCATTCAAAAACTTTCTCTCCTCCATACTTTAACATCTCATTTGTAATCCCATCCAAACCCGCAGCCTTACCATTCCTTACACGCGCCAATGCATCACATACATCACTTTCATCTATATCATAATCATCTTCATTATCATTTTCACTGCCAGTTTTGTTACCATCATCCTTCTCAATCTCACCTCCATACAAACCTTTAAAATACTTGCACCATCTATTCCTCACATCTGATTCATTCCACAATAACTCTCCATTCGTACTTCTCACAGCTTTCACAACTCGACCACTTCCACCCCGCAGTCTCTTCACACTCAACCAAAACAGTCGTTTATTCGTAGTAAAATCATTTGTCAACCTTTCACTCAACATGTCATCAAATCGCTTTTTACTTTCTCTCACCACTTGCTTCACCCATTTATTCTTCCTTTTATACTCTAACAAACATTCTTCACGCAAACGCCCAGGCGAATCCTTAACATTTAAAAACTTCAAATATGCCCTCTTTTTCTCAGCAATCGCTTCTTTCACCTGTTCATTCCACCATGCATTTCTCGGACAAGAGCCTAATCTGCTTTCACCACAAACTTCTTTTGCACATTTGAGGAGGGAATCCTTTAATTTCATCCAAACTTCATTTATATTACAATCAAAATTAGACTCGCATTCGGGCAAGGATTCATTCAACCTTTCAACATATTGCATTCTTACATCTTCATTCAAAAGAGCATAGGATTTTATACGAAACATTTTCCCGGAACTTTTCACCTTCATTCTCCAAAATTTATTCAATCGCATTCGCGATACAACCAAATAATGATCATTCGTACCCAATTCTGCGCCTCGTTTCACACGCGTATCTACTACCATACTCCTCAATCGCTCATCATATATAACGAAGTCAATCACACTACGTTTATTCTGAACCACATTCTCCCAGGTGTATATGTGAGCTAACTTATGTTTAAAAATGGAATAATCATTATTCTACATTTAGCACTAAAAAGGCAAGCATAGTTGAACGTGTCAACCGCACACTTAAATCGTTAATGTGGAAGGAATTTAGCTTTCAAGGCTCCTATAAATGGTTAAATATTTTGCAAAGTATTGTAAATAAGTACAATAATACAAAACATAAAACAATTAAAATGAAGCCAACTGATGTTACCAAAAGTAATGAAAAACAGCTTTTGTACTCAGCTTATAATCACATTAAAGTTGTTAATTTAAAAAATATAAAGTTCAAAGTTGGAGACCGTGTAAGAATAAGCAAACATCGTGGTGACTTTGAAAAAGGGTACACACCAAACTGGAGTAATGAAATATTTGTAGTTGCAAGTGTAAAATCTAGTAATCCCACAACATATGAGCTTAAGGATTATCAAAATCAACCCATTCGGGGATTATTCTACACCGAGGAATTACAAAAAGTAAAACATTCCGATGTTTTTTTAGTGGAAAAAGTATTGAAACGAAAAGCTGATATGGTTTATGTAAAATGGCTTGGATTTAGTAGTGCCCATAACAGCTGGGTACATAAAAGCGCAGTAGATAAGTATTTTTACTCATTTCAATTTCACTGTTCATGCATTGCGTTTCAAAAATGACTTCAGTCATCGTTGATTTACAAGGTTTTAAAATAATTGAAAATAATGAATTTATATGTAAGGAAATTGCCGTAATTAATATTGAAAGCAAATTATGTGTATCGAAAATTTTTAAACCACCTTATTCTTGGTCTAATTTAAGCAGTAGAACAAAGCGAAATGTAGCTTGGTTAACTAAATATTTTCATAATTTAGAGTGGTGTTGTGGTGAGGTTCCGTACTCTAACGTTAGTCAAACAATTCAAAAGTTGCTAAATTCCGCTGACATTAATACTATATATGTTAAAGGTTTAGAAAAAAAACATTGGTTGGAAACGTTTGTACAGAAAAAAATAATTAATTTAGATGATACCGAATGTCCAGCATTATCTCAGCTACGTGAACCAATTGCGGTGGAATATTGTAATTTACATCTTAATAATTGTGCCGTTCGAAATGTTTATTTATTACTAAAATGGTTCAACAATAAATTTAATGTATTTAATGCATTCAAAACTTTTTATAATCATGGTGGTATATTACATTTTATGTGTGAAGAAGAAATAGCTAAACTATCAATGGAATTTATTATGGTGTATGCTGAAAAACAAATTGAGGACCAATGGTATAAGTTTCCCAAAACTTGGCAAATCAATGAAGAATTTCAAAAGTGCAGATGTTGCTTTAAACATTCAACAAATTTTAATGAGGATCAAGCTGGAGGAAAATATCCGCTAATAAAAGAATGAATGCAGTTTAATAATATATAATGTATTATAAATATTATTTGTATTTTTTTAAAAATAAAATTTATATTTATTTTATAGTTTTATTTTCTATGCATGTAAAAAGGTTATGTTAAAATTAAACTCATTTTACATTAAATTCATGTTTATTGAAAGATATAATTATACACACATCACATATAACATTTTTACATAGTAGTGTTACATTTATTCTGAAAAAAATTCTAAATTATTCATTTTTCCAAGTTTTCCCTTGAACTGGACGTGTAGTTTTTCATTTTCGGCCTCTTGATTTAAATTATTTAACTCTTTTTGGGATATTTTATTGAACTGAGCCCCCAAAAATATGTTGCAGTCTTCCAGTTCCACCAGAATTCGTTCACCAAACTTGGTTGTCATTTTCGTCAGCTTTAATATTTTGTACTTCTTTCCTTGTGTTAACTTTTCAATGGAGCACAATGGTTTCACTTTGGCAAATTCGTTAAGTTTTAAAACACTTGAAGCCATCGCTGTGATGATTATGATCGGTTCAGTTACTTATAGTTGACTGTGAGCTGTACAAGAATTTTGATTTATTTTATACTCTAATGTTGGTGCAAAAAAAAAATCTGATGTGGCCAGCACATAACCTCTCGCCGTATATTTTACCTGGCTGTATGCATAAAGCAAAGATTATTTTTATAAATACAAATAATATATTCATATAAATCTATGACGTATAAACTTCTTTATTATTCAATAATAGCATGTCTCAACATAAAGATATTTACCATAAATTATGTTAGAATAAATTACAAAGTAGAGTTTACCATATATAAATATTAGGCTGGTAACAGCAATTTTCAATTCGAACAACTTTGTTTACTTTCTCTTCATATTCTTCTAGTAAAAACATTAATTTTGGGCGGTCTAAAATGTATATATCTGGATTGTGCATCTATTCTTATATATCTTCTTTTACATTTTATTTTTTCATACTTGTTATATCTAAATAACCTTAATTCCCTTTAATAAAGTGACGGATAGATTGCACTCCGATTATTCTTATATCGATGTGTAATTTTGTCAATATTTACAACTTACTTGAGAAGAATTTGATAGCTTTTTCGCAATTCAAAGTTACTCTAGTCTACAGTACTGGTGTACATTGTCCCATAATGTTTGAAACAAATTTAAGTCCTTCAACCTAGACTTGTCATCTCCATAACACAGATCAAGAATTAAGGGATTCTCCAAATACATTTTTCTTTCATTACTCATTATTTCTGACACTGACATTTATCTGTCAGTTACAAATAATTTAAATTTGCAACTATTTTTCATGGCATCCTTTCGGTTGTAAAATTAATTACAACATTATTTTATATATTATATTCCTTTTATCTCTAAATCTATAAAATATGTATAAAAATATTTAAATGTATCAGAAAGAGAATTTATTTTTCTTTAATATTATCAAGAAAAATTTTCAAAAAATAATATTTAGAAAATTTTTTTCAAGAATCTTCTACTTCCGGTTGTCCAATTGTTACCAAAACCTTTTCAGATCTTCCCATGAATGTCCGATTGGGAAATACGTTGTTAAACAAATTTTAAGTCTTATAGTTTTTGAGTAACCGTCCTTCCAACATCCCACACACACACACACATCCACACATCCACACACACACACACACACACACACACACACACACACACACACACACACACACAGACAGACATCATCGTGAAAATGTTAAAATCGGATTGTAGGGACCTTAAAACGTGCTTATTCAATAAAATCTGGATATGCGATTTTTAGCATGAATCCAATACCTCTCTTAGCGAGAGGTAAAAACATTATCGGTCTATTTTCAGCACATAAGTCATTGTCATAACCAGTTTTTTTTTTTGGAACACGTGCAAACCAGATGTTGGTCTATTTTTAGAGCATGATTCATCATCACATCCGGTTCATACCAGTTCTAACAAGTTTCTTAACTATTTTTAGAGCATGACATTATGTTTAAGTTGTTAAAACTTTTACACACATTTTTTACTTCACAGTACACATTAATATCATGTTTTAATTTTTTTAACTTTTTTTGATGTACATTTACTGCTTTTATATATTCACCCAGCTTTTTGAGGTTTTGTTGTTGCTGTTGTTTTTGTTGGTTTTTATTAGCTTTAGTTTTCATTTTAAACGTCAAAATAAGTTTATAATCATATAATTACAATAATCACACTGACATAAAGGTAAGTTGTAGTATTTAGATGTGTTTATTATGTTTATATAAAGGTGAATAGCCATCTGAATCAAATCCTTCAGTAATAAGCATATTTTCCACTTCACATACATTTGCAACGTCACATAAGGTCCAGTTAAAGTGTACGAAATCTATCGTGGATAGCTGGTTCTTTGGATTTTTGAATAAACATGTATAAACGTTACACACTTTATTCAGCCATTACATTTTTTTTTTGTCTTAGCTCAGTGTTCTCACCGTTGCTTACATAAAAGTTCCTCACATCGCTGTGAAGTTATACAAAAGTAACTAAATTGGGTTCTATGCAACATTTACACAAAATTAAATTATATTATTGTTTCAAGTCTTAACATGCCGCCCACCTTGGGAGCCTCGCTTCCAACAATTTGTACATTACATATTTGGTTCAACTGGTAACATGCACAATTTCACCACTGGACGTTTTATCACTGCATCACTACACTTAACATCAACTACACGAATGAACCCGTCAGGTCCAGGATACAGTTTGATGACTCTTCCCATCTTCCAGGCTGCAGGAGGAACTCCATCTTCTTTCACCAGAACGAGGGAATTGACTGCTAAATCTGGTTTCATTTGTTTCCATTTCTGTCTGTGCTGTAGTGCTTAACTCTTCGTAGGTAAGGCTAGATTCAGCTAAAATTTTTCGCAAATGTAACTTCGCGCTTTTTATTCCTGCCTCCCAAAGCCCTCCGAAATGTGGGGAATGCGGGGGTATGAAATGCCAATTTATTCCTTCCTTTGTCAACGAATCGTTAATCATAGCTTGTTTACTGTTCAATTCAGAATAAAGTTCTTTTAATTCTGAACTTGCTCCCCGAAAATTGGTCCCATTATCCGAGTAAACATTCAAAGGTTTTCCTCGTCTTGCAATAAATCTGCGAAATGCCGCTAAAAATGCTTCAGCAGATAATGAAGTGACAATTTCAAGATGAACTGCCTTTACCGCAAAACAAATAAATAGACAAATGTACGATTTAATTCGCTTGCAACCTCGCCGTGCTCGATCTTTTATTAATATCGGGCCGGCATAATCAATACCAACATTGGTAAAAGGAGGCATAACAGTCACTCTTGATTTGGGCAAATCACTCATCATTGGATTAAGTTGTACAGGATTGAATCGCACACATTTTACACAATTTCTTACTACCTTTCTGGCGGTAGATTTGCCAAATATTGGCCAAAATCTATTACGAACAGCATTTAACAAAGCTGTTGGTCCTGCATGCAATAATTTATGATGCATTTCGTAAAACAAAAGATCTGTTAATCGATTATTTCTAGGCAAGAGTATCGGATGCCGCTTGTCGAATGAAAAGTCTGATTGTGAGAGACGTCCGCCCACCCTGATCAGTCCAAACTCATCAATAAAAGGGTTTAACATCAAAATTTTGCTCTTAGGATCTATTGGCCTTTTCTGTGTTAGAAGATGATATTCTTCTGAGAAATATTTCTTCTGAATAAGTCTAATGAGTAAGCATAATGCATGATCTATTTCAGTAAATGAAAGTGTTTTAGCTAAATTTCTATCCATCGGATTTTTAACCAATGAATTATTTTTAAATCGAATAATCCATGCTATAATTCTTGTTATTTGTCTCAAACTGGAATGATTTCTTAATAAAGATAAAAGTTCTTCATTAACTATTATCATTGCTGTTACTGTCTTCAATTTGGTTTCAGGAATGTCTTCCGGATATAATTCTACATGTTCTGGGTTACTCGAGGGTTTCAATAAAAATTCTGGGCCATTCCACCAAAGATCATTTTCAGCTAATTCTGAGGCCAATGCGCCCCTGGATATTAAGTCAGCTGAATTATTTTCTGATCTGACATGATGCCATTGTCGGATGTCTGTAGCCCTTTGAATCATTGCTACTCTATTCGCAACGAACGTTGTCCATTTGCTTGGATGTGCTTGTAGCCAGGCTAAAACAATCATCGAGTCTGTCCAATAAAATTCTTCATTTATTTGAGCATTTAGTATGTGCTTGGTTTTTGGCATTAAATCAGCTAACAATGTAGCTGCAAGAAGCTCAAGTCGTGGCAACGAAATTGTCTTGACAGGTGCGACTCTGGATTTGGCTATCAGTAACTTTATTTGAGTGTCATCTTTTGCATTTACCGATTTTATGTAAATACAACATCCATACGCTCTCTCGGATGCATCCGAAAATCCATGAAGCTCTAGCTTCTTTGCTTCAGGGATTATCACATGGCGAGGAATTACAATATTCTTTATTTCTTTTAAGTCGTACCTGAAGTTTAACCATCTTTGTTGGATTTCTGTAGGCAACTCATCATCCCAATCAACGTTCAATTTCCATATATCTTGTATCAATAATTTTGCAATTAATATTATGGGTGCTATAAGACCTAACGGATCCCACAGTTGTGCGGTCATCGATAAGATTGTTCGTTTGCATATTCTGCTTGTTGGTTGATCTGTAAGGGAATAATGAAATTGATCGTCCTTAGGATTCCAAATGATTCCTAATGTTTTGTTAAACTCTGTGGTGGAAAATGTTAGTGATAAACAATCTTCTTCTGTATCTAGTTCTTTGACATTGGATCTAAACTTTCTCAAAGGAAATCCTGCTTCTTGTAGAATTTTTGTTAAATTATCCCGAATACATTGTAATTCAGATACTGTTTCTGCTCCTGTAAGGCAGTCATCAACATAGAAACTTTCCTTTATAATTCTGGATTCGGCCGGGTATATATTTTCATTCAACTCCGCCAAATTGAGCACACATCTTGTAGCCAGATATGGTGCGGCAGTCATACCAAATGTAACAGTGTTTAATTGTAAACTCTGTAAAGGTTTGCTGGGATCATCTCGCCATAGTATTTTTTGATACTTGCGATCATCATTGTGAATCCATACCTGTCTATACATACGCGCTATGTCTCCTGTCAGTACAAACCTGTGTTCTCTAAATCTCAAAATAATGGCTATTAAATCGCTTTGGACTACAGGACCTTTATTTTGAATTTGGTTTACTGGGAGTCCCGTATCTAACTTGCAAGACCCATCAAATACAATCCGTAACTTGGTTGTAGTGCTGGCATGTTTAATAACCGCATGATGCGGCAGGTAAAATGAGTCATTGTCAAAGGTGGATATTTCTGCATGTTGTTCGTCTAAATATTCTTGTATACATTCAGAATATTGACTCTTGAAAGTTTCATCTTTGGCAAATCTACGTTCCAAAGCATAAAATCTATGTTTCGCAACATCTAATGATTGTCCCAATTCATGGCGATTTTGTTTCCAAGGATATCTGACAACGAATTTCCCATCTTGAGCTCGTTGTGTTGTGTTAGCGAAATACTCTTCGCAATGTTCTTCTTCAAGGGTAAGAATTCGTTTACTAGGTGGTATTTCATCAATTTTCCAAAATTCTTCTAATTTTGTGTTCAATGTAGTTAAAGAAAGAAGTGAAATTTCAGATCTTCTTGGTTGACTTGATGCTTCGCCAGTAGCTACCCAACCAAGTTGTGTGTTGAAAAACGTAAGACCACCAGGGCTCTTTCTACGTCCTATGCGAAGAAGAGTCCAAAAGAGTGAGCCTCCAATCAATACATCAATATCTCCTGGTATTGTGAAATTTGGATCGGCTAACTGCAAATCAGAAGGTATTGTTACAGCATGTATTGCAATCGGAGAATTTGGTATTGTTGTATTGACTCTTGGTAATATACCACAGATCATTTCTGCCTTAAAATTAGAACACTTTGAAAATAGTTGTACAGTAACGTTGTACTTAACGTTGGTACAAGTTTGAGTGATTCCAGTAAGTACTATATTTGCAGGTTCTTGTTTAAGATCTAGCAGTTTACAAGCTCTTTCTGATATAAAATTTGACTGGGCTGCTGAGTCTAAAATTGCACGAAGAGTTATTAACTTCCCTTTCGCATCCATAACATTGACCAAAGCAGTTGCTAGAAGAACTTCCGTAAATGAAGAAGGGTTAGAAAAGGCTGAACAAGAGGCCTGAATTCTTTGTTCAGTGGTTTCTGGCTTTGGAGTGCAATTAGGATTTGAAGTCTGGGATTGAGTTGGTTTGACATTAGGAGTAGCAGAATTCTCAGAGGAATTTTTCGGGTTGGCATGTAATGTTGTGTGATGTTTTTTACGACACACTCGACACGTTGAAGATTCACAAGCAGAAGCATAGTGGCCTTTCTTCAGGCAATTTGTGCATAATTTTAATGTTCTGACCTTCTCAAATCTTGTTGTTGGGTCAAGCTTCAGAAATGATTCACAATTTTGAATAAAATGACTGTCAGAACAAACTGCACATGATACCTTGTTAACTGTAGCATAAGCCTTAATTTGTTTTTGTTTTGGATCGAACTTTAGTTGTTTGACAGGATTCGTTATTTGTATTGCTTCCAGAACTCCTTGCCGTTTCTTTAAGAATTCTATCAGATCATTATAAGTAGGCAAATGATCATTATCTTTATCAGAGCTTAGTTTAGATTCCCATGCAGCAATTGTTTTCGAATCTAATTTCTTTAGAGCAATAGAAATCATCAGTGAATCCCATTGTTCATTGGATTCAATTAAAGAATTCAAACAATTAATGTGAGATTGCATCTCATCTAAAAATTGTCGCAAATTGGTGTGAGATTCCCTTTGAATCTCATTTAAATTTAATAGACAATGAATATGGTTATACACAATTCGTCTTTTGTTGTCATATCTTTCTTTTAAAGAATTCCAAGCGATTTCATAATTTGCATCAGTTGTTTCTAATGAATTTATCATGTTAAACGGTTCTCCCTTTAATGAAGTTCGCAAATAACATAGCTTATGACATGCTGGTAAATCTAGATTATCATGTATTATGGTCGTAAATACATCAGAAAATTGACGCCATTGTGTAAATGTGCCATCAAATTTAGGTAAATCAATTCTTGGCAATCTTATGTTGTTTATTTGTCCAGACGAACTCCTTGACGAACGAGAAGTGTTACTTTGCACGTCTACTTCGAGGTTGTCTGTTGCTTTATTATATTTCGATAGTAAGGTTTCAGCTTTAGAAATTAACGAATAAAATGTGTCTTGAAACGATTCGCGTTCGACTACATTTTTGGCTTCATTTTCTGGATCTAACATTTCAATTTCTTGTTGGATTATTTCAAATTTTTCAATGACTGGTTCAATAATTTCCAATCTCTTGCGTAAATTTGTCATGGATTCATCATCAATTTCGTTCGTGTTTGGATTCAGTGAAGCTAAATACTTCTTAAATAAAGTTAATTGTGTTTTCAAACTACCTCTTTTGTAGTTTAGTTCCGTACATCGTGTTTCGTCTGTCATCTTGCTCAAATTGAATGGAAAAGTGGATAATAATAAAAGAATAATAAAGGAAGTTGACTTACTTGTATACACGATTGGTACCTTAGTTTGGCAGACAAGGGATGGAATTTATCCTCTTGTTCGTCTCGCACTCCTGGGTAAATGTACCGCACCGCTCGGCTGTCGACCGCACAGCTGGGCCGCTGTACTGCTCTACTGGGCGACTGTATCGCACCTTCGCACCGCTGGGCTGTTGACTGCACAGCTGGGTCGCTGTACTGCACTACTGGGCGACTGTATCGCACCTTCGCACCGCTGGGCTGTTGACTGCACAGCTGGACGATTGTACTCTCCTACGTTCTTTACTTAAATCTTGGTTATTTTCTCGATTACTTTGTTGATGATTGTTGCTGCACGTAACTTGTTTCACAACACATCCGGTTTGAAGGACCATGTACGAAATCTATCGTGGATAGCTGGTTCTTTGGATTTTTGAATAAACATGTATAAACGTTACACACTTTATTCAGCCATTACATTTTTTTTTTGGCTTAGCTCAGTGTTCTCACCGTTGCTTACATAAAAGTTCCTAACATCGCTGTGAAGTTATACAAAAGTAACTAAATTGAGTTCTATGCAACATTTACACAAAATTAAATTATATTATTGTTTCAAGTCTTAACATAAAGTGATCTAAGAAAATTAGTTTATAAGTTATAATATGCACTTCATAATGTTCCTTTTCATTGAAAAAAATTATTTTTAATAATTTAACTTCTTCTTCATTCTCTTCTAATATGGAAAATGATATCCGCATATAGTAATTCTCGTTATAAATTTCAATTTTATTGTCGATGTGTACCAAAAAACATTCGTTGTACAGCAATTCAATTGCAAAATGTGGATCTGTAATTTCAACTTCAAACATTCTTAATATACTTAAACTTTACTATGAGCAAAAGTTGGATTTTATCCCTTTTATACACTGAAGAACACGTGCATGTCAAATGTTGGTCTATTTTTAAAGTATAACTAATTACTGTGTTTTTCTAAAACACATGCAAGCTAGAGCATGACTAATCACCACATCCGGTTCCAACCAGTTTTTCTAGAACACGTGGATGCCAGATGTTGGTCTATTTTTAGACCATGATTCATAACCACATCCTGTTTGCTGTAACACGGACATGCCAGATGTTGGTCTATTTTTAGCTAATGCAGGGTCATTGACTTGAACGCGTGCATGCCAGATGTTGGTCTATTTTTAGCTGATGCAAGGTCAGTGACTTGAACACGTGCATGCCAGATGTTGGTCTATTTTTAGCTGATGCAAAGCCTGGAATACATCTGACAAACGTTGCCATTCGTTCGCGTTGCCGAAGATTTATTCTCATGCGTGCGTCAAGTGTAGACGGTCGTTTGCAACGAATTAATTGCGGAGCGAATGGCTGCAGCGCGAACGAATGCTTTCCATCGGCTGTCGGTAAAAATGAAAAGATCAAAAGGAAATGTTTGCCACGAATGTCTGTAAACGTTGCTATGTGGACGTGTTGAAAATCAGTTGCAGTCGTTCGCAACCATTTGACGAGGAAGGTTGATTCTTAGAGAATTCATATGAGTGGAAATCAAGTTGTTATAGCCAGTGCCGAGTATATTGAAATAAATAGAATTTTAAAACGACGAAAAGAGAAAAAGAAGAGAAAACAAAGAACTACTTGGATGCATGAATTATATAGAAGTAGATATAGATATGACGGTATGAACTTATTGTCAGACTTAAATGAAACATTTTTTAAAAATTTCACAAGGATGTCCAGACAACGCCAACGAATGGGTGCAAATGGTGGGAATGCTAGCGAATGTAAATTGCCAGTCATTCGTTCAGATGTGTCATGCTACCCAGAAACGTTGCCGAGAATTGCCTGCGTATGTGCAGCAATGATAGCAACGCAAACGAATGCGAACGAATGGCAACGTTTGTCAGATGTATTCCAGGCTCAAGGTCAGTAACTTGAACACGTGCATGCCAGATGTTGATCTATTTTCAGCTAATGCAAGGTCATTAAATTGAACACGTGCATGCCAGAGGTTGGTCTATTTTTAGCTGATGCAAGGTCAGTGACTTGAACACGTGCATGCCAGATGTTGATCTATTTTCAGCTAATGCAAGGTCATTAAATTGAACACGTGCATGCCAGATGTTGGTCTATTTTTAGCTGATGCAAGGTCAGTGACTTGAACACGTGCATGCCAGATGTTAATCTATTTTCAGCTAATGCAAGGTCCGCCGAAGCGGCGGCCGGGGTGAAGGTCGGGGGCCGAGGTAGGGGCTGGGGTGGGGGTAAAACTTGCGCAGAAACCTGCGCAGTAGACCATTTTGTTGCAGAACCAGCCTAGGTATACTACTTATATATATATATATATATATATATATATATATATATATATATATATATATATATATAATGTAAAATAGGCTTACCAGTATATGTAGTACAAAAGAATTTTGAACTTCGGCTTTCGATGGTCGCCAGTTTTTCTTTTTATTTTTGTTCCGCAATGTTGTAAGCAGAAAAATATATGGAAGTTGCTTAATTGCCAATATATTTATATCTACAGATGATTAAAATTAGTATTAAGTTCTCTTATATTTCTTATAAAAATATTACGATACCTTCGCATTCATCGGGTATAGATATTTTATTTTTTGCGACAAATAAATTAATTGCTCGTGCATATTTTGGCCAATTTTCATACAGGTAATTTTCTTTGTCTTTATAATTTTGAAGAAAATCCCGAATCAACTAGAAAAGAATTATATATCCATTTTAAAAAAAATATTGAAAATTAAAGCTATATATTTTTACCAAAGTATATCCACTAAGTTGCTGCATTGCAGGAAAATGTTTAATGTACTCATGTACTGTTTAATATTTTTTTTCGGGACATTAATGTTAATTCTCAGCATTTATTAACTTTGTCCCAGGGTTCAATTGATGTTTTTAAAATGGTCAAGTATCCGTCTAATGCGGAGTCTTGCTCACCATCAGCAGTCTGATTTTCATTGTTAGAAATTGTATCTACCAATAAGAAAATACATAAATAAAAAATACAGTATGCTGCAATCTGTAATTTTTTACCTGAAGTTTCAGATACATCTAATTTTGTTCTAAATTTTCTCGTAACATTCACATATCTAGACCATAGTTTTCCTCTGGCTAATAGTTGTGGTGATGTCGTCGTTTTTGGCTTATATGGTACAAAATAGGTAGCAGATTTTTCTGTCGGAAATAATGTCACAATTTCTTCCGCAGCTTTCACAAACGCATGTGAAGGAATTCTTAAAAAAATATATACTTTTATTAATTTTTTACTAACGCCCCATATTCTCATTTAAATACCTGCTATTGGGAAATATTTTCAGTAAATGATCAACCACCACGGCTGATATGATTTTTCTGCAAGAACTGTCAATAATAGTTTTTGTTAAAACAATTCTTCCGTTATAATTGTTTTGAAAAACAAATTCCAGTCCCTATGAAATATAACGCAAATAATTACTGAAAGACTAATAATTATTTAATTAATTAACTAACGTCCGGAAAAATATCTGAAACTTTCTGCACTGGCGGAGATACTACTGCTGGAAAAGGCGCTGGCGGTGGTGGCATTAATTCACCTGATAGATTTAAAAGAGTGACGTTGTCCTCATTGATCTCAAATAGCAACCCATTTAAATCTGTCTCAGTTACAGATGCGGTACTATCAGTGCTATTGGAATTTAGTTCTTCTGAGTTACCCTATAAATATAACTTCGATTAGAGTGGTAAAAATTGTAGGTTGATATATAGCATTTTTATTTCAATTAAAGAAGCTTCACTAAATTAATTGTTTCATATAAAATAAGCGTACGCATAAAAAAATAAATAACAAGAGATAAGTTTGCATAATAATTAGAAAAGCTACTTTAATTTTAATTATGCATTAATCCCAACGTAATTGTAATATTTTTTATAAACATACGATGCTGAATTGTTCTTCCTTATATATTTTAAATTTTGATAAAAATTTAATATGCAGACCAATTTTGCGTATTAGTTTTTCTATGATAGTGTCTGATAATAAATTAAAGGCCTCCATGGCAATACCCTCATCTAAAATAATAAAGTTATGTTTTATTTCATATTGGAGAATTAGGTTCAGTTTCTGGAAATATGTAGCACGAACTTATTTATGGCAATCTATATTTAAAATTTTACCTTAATATTAACAGTTTACAAAATATTACAAGTTTTAAAAATATTACACAAATTAATTTCATTTGGATGAAAAATGCTTTTTTATGCACCTTTTAAAATGGTTACAAAATTCTGAATCAAATAAGATATTTCTCAACCATAGTTATTTACTCCATTCGTAATTATAATAATAACACAAATCATAGAATACAACACTAGCATTCATTACCAACTAATCCCCCCTTCCTATATTCTCCACCTTATAAAGACTACAACTCTTACGTATACCTTACCTAGCTATTAATTTAGTTTATTATTTATTTACTATTATTTATCGGTCTCCACATTCCCTCCTTTTTTTCCAGTTTCAGAGGAGTTATTCTCGGTAAACTACATGCTTGAGTATTATCTGGTCTAATTAGTTCGTCGACGCTCTTTTCTTCATTTTCTGCTGGTGTACTCGAACTCGATGCTTCTTTGCTATGCTCTTGCTCTGAATCATGGATTTTCTTTGCATGTGAAATATGGCGTTTATATATTTTTCCGTCTGTAGATATTAACTCATTTCCATTCCTTTCTAATACTTCGTACTCGTCTTCGTTAAATCTCGTGGTAAGTTTATGAGGCATTATCATGTTTTGCAGTACTACTTGATCTCCCGGATTAATATTTACATCTACCGCTTTCCTAGACTTATCTTCCCTCTCTTTTTCTTTTTGTTTGTTTACTATGTCATTGTCTCTTGCTTCTTCATCTATATCCTCCCCTATTAGATCTACCAATGAAGGGAGTTTATCGCGAATGTTTCTTCCGAACAATAATTGTGAAAGTGTTTTATTTGTGGTCCCGTGTGGTGTAACATTATGCATTAGCGTAAATTTATGTATTTTTTGATAGTTCGTGTTATTTGAATTACAAATTTGTAGGCGTTTAAGAATGGATTTATTCATATTTTCTACCTCTCCATTCGCCTGTGGCCAGTATAGAGGAGTCTGAATTAGCTCTATATTGTTATTCTTACAAAATTCTTTGAATTCCTGACTCACAAACTGTCTGCCGTTATCAGTACGAATTGATTTCGGTATTCCCAACCGTGCGAATATTTCCTCTAAATGGTTTATTATTATTTCTGAAGTTGTCGTTTTCAAGAATTTTATTTCTTGGTATCTAGAAAAATAATCGATAATTACCAGAAGCATATCTTTATTTGGTATCGGACCCATTAAGTCAATGGCCACACATTGCCATGGTCCTTCTGGAAATTTGTGTCTTGTCATTGGTGGAGGTTTATTAGGTTGCGAAACCAAGAGACAGTCTCGACATTGTTTAACAAATTTCTCTGTCTGTCTATCAATCAGTGGCCACTAGACCTTCGCTCTTAGTCGTCTTTTCATCACTGTTTCTCCCGGGTGTCCTACATGTGCCAATTCTAATACTTTCTGTCGTAGTGTTTCCGGAATTACAATTCTACTACCCCGTAGGATTACCAGACCCAAAGTTGTCAGTTCCAGTCTAAATGGGAAATAAACACTCTTGCCCGCTTGGTCCCATGTATTGTTATTGACATGCTCAACTGCTTCTAGGAGTTCTTTGTCCTTTTTACTTTATATCAGAAATGCGCAAGGCCTTTGGTGTATTTCGCCCTAATATTGAAAAGACATGATGCTCTCCGTCCTTATCAGAGGATTTTTCTGTTGTTAGACGACAAAGTCTCGATACAGAGTCCACAATATTTAGTTTGCCTGGCTGGTAGACGACTTTAAATGCGAATGCTTGTAGCCTTAACACCCAACGTTCAATACGAGCTGGCGATTTGGAAGACGGCTTGAAAATAGCTTCCAATGGTTTATGGTTGGTAACCAACTCAAACTTTAATCCGGCCACATAATAATAGAATCGTTCAACACTCCAAACTAATTCCAAACTTTCCTTTTCCGTTTGCGAGTACCGACGCTCCACGTCTGAGAGGCAAAGCATATGATCCTAGGACATTGCTCCTCATCAAATTGCAGAAGAACAGCTCCCAGCGCCACTGGGCTTGCGTCCGCTACTATTCGCGTTCTTTTCTTAGGGTCGAAATATGATAGAGTTGGAAGTTTTGCTAAATTTTCTTCAAGTTTATTGAAATGCTTTTGATGTTCTTCCGTCCACAAGAAATTTACGTCCTTTTTTGTTAGTTGTCTTAGGGGTTCGGTTGTATTTCCCAAATCAGGAAAGAATTTTCCCACGTACGTCACCAAGCCCAAAAAACTCCGTACTTCTTCTTTAGAGCTTGGTGGACGAAATTCCAGAATTGTTTTGACCTTTTCCTCATCCAAATTTATACCGTCAGCACTTAGCTTGTGACCTAAAAAGTTCACTTCTTGAACTTTTACCATACACTTCATTCATTTAAGAGTACATTATTTTTCTTGAACACTATTAATACTTCTCTGAAGCACGAATCATGCTCCTCTTCGGAACTCCCGAACACGATGATGTCGTCTATATAATTTAAACAGTTCTTGCAGGAGGCGAGGAGCCTTTCACACTCTTTTTGAAATTTCTCAGGTGTCGAATTGACGCCAAACATTAATCGCTTATAGCGAAACATCCCCTTATGAGTGATGAACGTCGTAATAGTGCGGCTGTCTTTATCCAGCTCTACCTGATGTTATGCATTTGTAAGATCTAAGCGGGAGAAATATTTAGCATTCCTCAGCTTCGTCATGAATGAATCAAACGTTGGCATTGGGTAGTTCTCCCTCTGTATGGCTTCATTGGCTCTTCGCATATCTACACATAACCGAATGTCACCATTTGGTTTGAATATTACCACAATGGGTGATATCCACGGGCTGGGTTCTGTCACCTCTTCTATTACGTCAGTTTTTAAAGCTTCTTTTAATTTTTCTTCCACTTGAGTTTCCACTGATATTGGCACTCGCCGCAGTGGTTGTTGCACTGCCTTAATGTTTGGGTCAATATTCAGTTTGACTATTACTCCTTTGATTTTTGGGAATGGAGATATTGCTTCTACTCGGTTTATATTAAGTCCCAACTTTAAAATTCCTAACTGTTTGGATGTTTCCTTGCCTAATAGAGAAATATCTCCTGCATCAATTACATAAAAATACGTAATAATTTCCGTTTGCCGGGAATATTGACTGTTGTTTGGAAACGATGCCAAATTTTTAAATTTTGTTCTGCGGCATATGACTTTAATAAGTCCGTAGCTTCCGGTTCTATGTCCCATGCTGCTGCATTGCTGTTTGCCAGTTTGTCCCAATCTTCCCCTTTTAAAATGTTAACTTTTGATCCTGAGTCAATTAATAATGTTATTCGCACCCCTCCTATATGACATTCGATGATGCCGTCATTTGTATTAGATTTTGTAGAATGACTATTAATCTTGAAACATTCAAAAACTAGATTCTGTGCCGTTCTTTTCTGTATCCGAGTTTTCAGTCTCTACACAGTTCACATCTGACTTAAATCTTTTTGTTTTATTTTTCTCTGGAAGATCATATTTTTTTCCTTGCCAAGTTCTACACCAGAATGCAAAATGTCCCTGTCGCCCACACTTCCTACATTTTACATTTTTCGCGGGACAGTCCTTTATGTTTCCGGCATGTCTATATTTTCCACATCGAGTGCATTGTTCGGATGGCTTTTTATCTTTACGGTCTATCTTATTTATCCCACTTACAGATGCGCCGGGCTCTCTCTTGTGGTCGCTCATCGCTACTGATTGACTTTGAATTTGTTCGTGAATTTGACACAGTTCGATTACTTCCTCTAATGACCTTTCTTTCTCCAATAATTTCTTTTTCAATTCTGTGGAGGCCCAACTGTCAATCAATTTATCTTTCATACTGATATCAGCAGCTTCCTGTGCATTATTCGCGAATGTACACCTTGCTGCTTGATGCCAAACTTTTATAAGATATTTATTGAATTTTTCACATTCCACTGGTTGAAGATTTCGGAAAATGTGTCGCTCAAAGGTGGAGTTCTGTTTTGGAGAGAAGTATGTTGTTAATTTATCAACAAGTATTTGAAAAACATCGTTGTTTTGCTCCGGATTGAAAGTTTCTATGGCTCCAGGCAAATTGTATGCCACCTCTTGCAGCTAGGTGCCGCCCAAGTGCAGCAGCTTATTTCTCTTTTTGATAACATCTGTAACATCTTCTGCAGCTAAATACAGTTGTAGGGAACGCAGCCACTTTTCCCATTCTCCCCTCACTAAGGCCTTGTCAATGGTTTCGCACAGAAACGGCTTTATCCCTGACTCTGCCATATTACCTAGATCTCGTTCCTGAAACAAAACACCTTTATGTAATGACATTGTCATTCTTAATTCAGCCTGCATGCTTTCTTTAATCTGGCTCACGCCCTTCCATCTGGCTCCCAGCCATTCCTTCATATGGCTCACAGCCGTTTCATTTGGCTCACGACCATTCCATTTGGCACAGCCATTCACTTTCGCTCACAGCCATTCCTTTTGGCTCACAGCCATTCCTTTTGGCTCACAGCCATTCCCTTTTTTCACTTTATATTTACCTGAATCGTACACCGTAGATTCGTACCACTTCTCGTCGCCAAATGTGCTAGCCGGAAATCACTGAGTTAAAACACTGTTCTACACTGTGCAACTGTCTATTTATTTTACTCCATTCGTAATTATAATAATAACACAAATCATAGAATACAACACTAGCATTCATTACCAACTAATCCCCCCTTCCTATATTCTCCACCTTATAAAGACTACAACTCTTACGTATACCTTACCTAGCTATTAATTAGTTTATTATTTATTTACTATTATTTATCGGTTTCCACACTACTTATTTTCGGATGTATAGTAATGCGTAATAAACGAAGCTTACCTTCAAAAGTAGAAATTAATTCTGACAATTGCCAGCCTTCTAACATGTTTTTTACAAATTCGTCTGCCATTCTGCCAACTACACAACACAAGGTAATTATTTGTTTATTAAATGTTTCTTGTTCGTCCAAGCAATAACAGATAATACGTATATTTATTGTCAAAGCATAGTACTCAGTGATAGACTATAGACGACTGGCTATCTAGGGATAGGGACGACTGAATGATACAGAACCATATAAGTTGCAACTTGCTTCTGTGTATAGAATATCACGTTGTAAAACATAATATATACATTATAGAAATATTTAGCTATGGTAAAAGGTACACAATATTTATTGTATTATTTACTATTTAGAGATAAGAAATTTTAAACAATATATTATTTTACCACTTAAAATGATTTTGTTGTAAGGTACAATTAATGTGCCAAGTATAAAGTATTTATTGTAGGATATATAATAAATGGTTTAACAACAGAAATTATGTGAAAGATATACTGCGGTTTTGTAATTACTAACATTGTATTTTAAATTTAAATATATTTGTGATATGTTTTATAATATAACACTTTATAATAATATTCTTACAATACATTTCTCTCCGTGCAGTTTTTAATTTTGAACATGTTTTGTTCTAAAATAAATAGGGCAGATATTACAACCATATGAAAATTTTATCATTGTATTTCCTATGGTTCGGAAAAAATGTAGACACTCGGTATATGTTGTATCTATAAATAATATATTTGGTTTATTTGTGTATTTTTATTGTAATAAATATTAAATAAATTTACGAATACTTTAGTATTATTTCTAATTTTTTAAAAATATATTTCGGCAGATTAGAATTAAATTTCAATCTTCGAAATATCAGAAAATTTAGTGACTGAGATTTAAATTTCCATTACCCGGTGAAGTGTATATACATTTCGACGTTTCTTGCAAATTGCAAAGTATTTGGGCATGCAATGTAGGTCCGCGAAGTTAGCCACCACCATGAAGCACAAACGACCAAATTGGTGTCAAACGTTTGTGCTTCGTTAGTGCTTAATTGTGCTTTTACAAAATATACAGCAACCTCAAGTGTTCATTAGTTATTAACAAATTAAAAGTGGTTGCCATCTTCACGGTCAGCAACCACCTTAGAAGCACAAACGACCAAATTGGTGTCAAACGTTTGTGCTTCGTTAGTGCTTCAAGGATATGCATAAATAAAGTCAGCAACCCCAAGCGTTCATTAATTATTAACAATTTAAAAGTGGTTGCCATCTTCACGGTCAGCAACCACCTTAGAAGCACAAACGACCAAATTGGTGTCAAACGTTTGTGCTTCGTTAGTGCTTCAAGGATATGCATAAATAAAATCAGCAACCCCAAGCGTTCATTAATTATTAACAATTTAAAAGTGGTTGCCAACTTCACGCTCAGCAACCACCTTAGAAGCACAAACGACCAAATTAGTGTCAAACGTTTGTGCTTCGTTAGTGCTTCAAGGATATGAATAAATAAAGTCAGCAACCCCAAGCGTTCATTAATTATTAACAATTTAAAAGTGGTTGCCAACTTCACGCTCAGCAACCACCTTAGAAGCACAAACGACCAAATTAGTGTCAAACGTTTGTGCTTCGTTAGTGCTTCAAGGATATGAATAAATAAAGTCAGCAACCCCAAGCGTTCATTAATTATTAACAATTTAAAAGTGGTTGCCAACTTCACGCTCAGCAACCACCTTAGAAGCACAAACGACCAAATTAGTGTCAAACGTTTGTGCTTCGTTAGTGCTTCAAGGATATGCATAAATAAAGTCAGCAACCCCAAGCGTGAAGCGCAAATGAGGAAAATTTTCCAGCTTATGTAAAATAGAATAGGATTGACCAGAGATATTGCGCTAAAACAGTTTTTTACCTCCCGCTACCCTTGGTAAGGGCAATATAGGGATCGTGCTAAAAATGGCATATCGAGATTTTGGTAAATGACCACGTTTTAAAGTCCCTACTATCCAATTTATCATTTTCACGATGTCCGTGTGTATGTGTATATGTATGTATGTGTGTGTGTGTGTATGTGTGTGTGTGTGTGTGTGTGTGTGTGTATCCTCTTTACGCTCTATCTCAAATACTATCATTCAGAAAGTTTTGAAACCATGTATTTCTACCTTATTCTAATATGGAAAGAAGCCATTACATTTTGGTGGCAATCGGATAACCGGAAATGGCAGATTACTTGAACTGATAGTTTTTCTTCAAAAAATACCTTTAAATATAATTTTTTCGAAATTTGGATAAATTTATAAAGTAATATAAAAATTATATCTCGGAGCTTATGCTTATATGTAACTGACAGATAAATGTCACTGTCAAAAAAATAATCATTTCAAATTAATAATAGTAGCGTTTTAAAAAGAAAATTTTAAATAGAACAATATATATATATATATATATATATATATATATATATATATATATATATATATATATATATATATATATATATGTGACAAGCGGCATATATATTTATTAATGAGTATTGAAGAACGTCTTCGAAAATGTCAATGTTCGGACAACCTTTGAAATTCTGTTTATTAGTGTACCAGTTGTAAAGATTTATTATCCCTTGTCCAAATTTTAAGTTAAGAATGTCTTCAAAACTGTCAATGTTCGGACAACCTTTGAAATTCTGTTTATTAGTGTACCAGTTGTAAAGATTTATTATCCTTTGTCCCAGGGCAGCGAACCCGACAAAAACTGGGTTCGGTTTAGGTTCAGGTTAATTTGTTTTTTGAGAGATGGGTTCGGGTGCGGTTCTGGTTCAAACATTAACACAATTTGCGGTTTTGTTCCTGGTTCAGGTATTGGATTCAGGTTCGGTTCGACCTAATGAAAATTGAATTAATGTTTTTTGAATAACAATCTTTATATAGAAATTATTTAAAATGCGAGCCGGAATTTACGCGAGACATGAACACGAACACAATTTTCATAAACAGACAAAACAGGCGACGATTATCGGGTGCATTACGATTACGCTTACGTTTCGAACTCAAAATGAACCTGAACCGGAGCTGAACCCTGAACCCGAATTGTAATACCCGGTTCGGTTCAGACTCGGGTTCAATTGACAAATATATTTGAGGTATGGTTCTGGGTTTAGGTTCACTAAAATGTTACGGTTTGGTTCCGGTATTGGTTCGGTTCAGGTTCGGGTTCGATGCCCTGCTTTGTCCAAATTGTAAGTTTAGACTTCAAAATTAGTCACGTTTAAGGGAAGCTCAAGCCTGGGAAAGCTGGCGTACAGATGAGCCAGTTTCTGTAAGCTCCGTTTTCACTCATCACAGCCAATTTTCTCAGAGTTGAATTCTCCAATAGGAGTGGTGTAAAACGCCCACTCCACGGTACTAGAGGGGATGATATTTTCGAAGACAGAGAGTTTTCAAAAAAGCGACGGTATTCGTTAGTCGGTGGTGAAGAAGTCCGTTTCAAGTGCTAGTGTCCACTCCTGACCCAATGTTTGGTAAGTCATACCTTAAATTTAAGTAACTTTAGTTATCATTGCTAGTTTGTCGTCATTCCATTGTTAAACCGTATATATCTACATTGTTGTAATTTAACTTTAGTTTGCATTGCTATTTTGTCGTCAAATCTTGTATATCTACATTTTATAATTTAACTTTATGTAATATAATTTAATTCGTCACTATTACCTTCAATTATTTCGTCTACTTCCCCCTCCCCATATCCACGAGATTATTGATTAATCTTCGATTCTAAATTCAAAATTAGGTTTGGTTGTTCCCCTTAAAATAACCTGGTGGCGGTGCTATCGATACCAATACTTTGATTACTCCGCGGTTGTTATTTCATTCTTGTGACGGAACCGTTCTGTCACATATATATATATATATACATATGTATATATATATATATATATATATATATATATATATATATATATATATATATATATATATATATATATATATATTCATCAGTCTAACAACCGAACGTCCGTACATTGCCAGATCCCCAACAATTTGACGTCCTTCGTAAAGTGACGTCCGAATATGGACGCCAAATTATAAATCAGTTTTTCTCACATTTTTAGCATCTACGTGATGTGGGGAGTCTACCTGCAAATTTTAATTTTGGACGCCAAATGACTGTTTTGTTGTTAACAGCCGTATATTTAGTTCATCGAAATTCCGTGTGTGGCGCTTTCGTCGCATCATAATATACGCCGCCGTATATTGAAAACTGAAAATCACCGCCAATTTGACGTCCATACACTTGGCAACATGGCATGTGTAACTCGTGCGTTTAGTTTTTAGTATTTCTTCACTTTAAATGTTTAAAGAATATGAATCTGATTTGATTATGATACCATAATGAAATATTATATTGAGAAATTATTATTTTTAAAGAATTTAGTCAACACTGAGTAAAATTATAAAGATGTCTATTATTTTCCATATTATTTTGTTTATTTTATAAAGATAATTTGCAGAAATAATGTATTTTTATAAAATAATTATTTTTTGAGAACTCGTATTTTCTCAATTAAAAAAAATCTTTTCCACATATAAACGACGAAAGTTTATTCATTAAAACATGAAAAATAGTTTCATATTTATTTATTGTTCCGATATTTTGTTACTGTGTCATATAGGATTGCAATAACTTCTTTGATAATATTTTATGACAATGACAAATTTTAAATGAATTATTTTTTCTACGTTCCGTTAATAAGAAAGATAAGAAAGATATTGTTTTTGGTCAAAAAATTCATAGTCCGTTTTTAACGAATAAGCACATTTTAGAGTCCCTAGAATACAATTTTACTACTTTTACGATGATGTCTGTACATGTGTGTGTGTGACAATCGTTATTCGATAACTGCAAGCTCCAAAAATTACAATGTTTTACGTATTTCTCATTTGTATACCCTTATGAAGAGCTGATTCAATTTTGGTTATAATTGGTCAACCCGACCGGAAGTACCCAAATTTTTATTATAAACATTAAAGAATATTATATTACATGATTACAATTTTTCATTATATTTGCTATAGTTGGAAGAGAAAAATAATTATAAAGAAATTAAGTTTCATAAATCTTGCAGTCTATGCAGCATCAAAATGGAAACAATTTGGATATTGAAATTATACTAATTGACAGATGTCAGGGTCAAAATATGTTCGTGAAATAATTTTACTAAAAATATAATATTTTGCAAGAAGGATTTAAAAATATATAAAATTGAAGGCAGGTAATGTATTGACCACATTAGATTTTCTTCATTCAGTACATGAAACTTTGTAAACGCGAAATAGGAAATTAGTTTTGGATCTTAAAAAATACTAAATAATTTAAACAATTTTTAATTAATTTTCATTATGCTGGAAAGTAATTTTGAGTTTTTCAGTTTAACAGATGTAAAATAATTATTAGACTGATTAAATTATTGTCCGAATTCGCAAATCAGGTATAAATATGCAGGTATAAGAAAATAGCGTATAATATACGGGCATAAGTTCTTACAAAGCATAAATGACGTAAAAAAAACACTACGCTTCGTATCGTGCTTTTAAGCTCGTCACACGTAGGTACTTTAAATACCAAATCATCATAGCCAGGTAGCTTTGCTTTCTTTGTTGCTATGGTAGATTAATTGAAAAAATGAAAATAGTAAGTATGGGGTCTCGTGGCCGTGTGCCTGAGTGTCTGGTCGCGAATCTGGGGACCCGGGTTCGATTCCGACCGACGCCAAAAATTACATCGAATTTTAATGGCACAAAATTGACCCCTGTGGTGCACTCTCCACGCCATCTATGAGTGCCCATTACCGATATCTGTATACAAAGCAGATTGTCACAACCAGCAATGGGTAATATGCCGTGATGAAATATTTATTTATTTATTTATGTAAGTATTGTCAATTGAAACAAAATTCTTGAAAATACTTTATTTTTATAATCGTCTAAAAAATATCTCGCTCGAAAGTAATATCGTATTGCTCGTGCATTCCATTCGCACGTTATTATACTGTTATTTTGTGAATGCGTGACTTGTAAAATTTAAAATTATTTTTTATTACATATTATGTATTAAAATACATCTATACCTGCTACTACAATGATTTTATAAATATCTCGATAAACATTTATAAAAAATAATCATAAGCATTTATTACTGATAAAGAAAAACCTCGCCCAATTTTTTTTATATATTATTATGAACCTGAGTGAAGAAGAATTATTGATATTACATCAACGTTTCTGTCATTACAATAACCATCTTCAAGATTAATCAATGTCTCTTTAGGATGTCATTACATAGAAAACACAATATATTAAATTATATATAAAACATTCCTCAGAATTGAATAGAAGAATAAATGAGATAAAATAAATAATGACATACAATTAGGTTAAAATAAATTTAAAATAGACAAGAATATAAAAAATGGTTAACAACTTTAGAACACTATCGGATAAAAACTGAAAATTACTTAAATATAAAATTTTAAAATACGGTATTTATAGTTTCGGGGATATTATTGGAAGCGCGGCCCCCCGGCCGACTTATCTCTGCAAAATGTTATAAGAACTCGGTTAAATAAAACTTTTGGAGGTAAAGTCAATATTGCTCCTAGGTGAAGCCAAGGTATATCACTAGTTTTATACTATGTAGAGATGTGCATAGCACTGCGCAACATTATTCCTGCTTAAATTTTATTGGTGCATCGTGTATAATGAAATAAAAAGTTCAGTATTTTAAAAATTTAAAATCAGTATTGTAATTTGTATCAAAAATAAACTTGAAAATTTATTTCTGTCTTTTGAACTGCGATCATATAAGTTAAGGTGTAGCAAAAACAGCGTTAAATATTACATGTGATACACATATACATTTCATTAAAAAATACTGTTATTATAGGATAGACAAACTTAATTTGACAAAACAAATATTTAATATGATCAAAATGCTTGAAATATGGATGGTAGTTTTCTTACTTGCAAATGAAACATATATGTATCTATGTGAATAATGTTTTTGAGACATGGAACAAAAAAAATATTTCTTTTATATCTTATACGCTGAGATACATATAAACAAGTTTATGAAAGATGTGAGAAAACTAGTAGGTAATTATTAAATAAAAATAATGATTGTTATTCCGATCATCCAATTTTACAAGCGATTACTTACGAAAATATGCTAATATAATGTATAAGTACTTCAGTCTTCTTAGTTGGGTGCTCAGAGAGCCAGTCAATATTTTTAATTTATTAGAAAATCAATTTCATACTTTTTTGGTCTAGGCGTCAGATGTTGCGATACATATATTAAATAGTCCTTATATCATAATATTTATTTAATAATTCATGTACCTACGGTTAAACTTTGTTTCAAAAGGAACCTTGTAACTTGTATATATTTAGGAACACCTAAACTAAATATTTAATTTGTGGCTGTAAAACAATCAAAAAATATGCTAAATCATCTAAACCCCAGTGCAAGTATGTTTACTTATTCTAAAAGCATTTGGTTACTTTAATTCAAATTTTCAATATGTCGGAAGCAGACATAAATTTGTATAAAATCTGATGTGGCCAACACATGACCTTCCGTCTTTTCTATGTGTTTTATATAAATTACTCACAGATAAGGTAGTGTCCTGCAAAAGATTATATATTTCCAGTAAAATTATTTCACAAACTATGCAAATTATACTTGACACAGAAATCTGTCAATTACTAAAATATACATACATACATACATACATAAAATCACGCGTGTCCCACTTAGTGGGTTCGCACAAACCCGATAACAATAAGAACAACATCAACATCATACAATAAATCCTTACTCTTAAACATATTAAGGTGACCGATATATACTGTTTCTATTTGATTTACATTGTGCTTACAGCAACGTAGGTTGCAAGATTTATAAATATTAATTTCTTTATAATTTTTCATCTCCAAATACTTTGAATATAAAGAAAAAAAATCTGATGTGGCCAGCACATAACCTCTCGCCGTATATTTTACCTGGCTGTATGCATAAAGCAAAGAATATTTTTATAAATACAAATAATATATTCATATAAATCTATGACGTATAAACTTCTTTATTATTCAATAATAGCATGTCTCAACATGAAGATATTTTACCATAAATTATGTTACAATAAATTACAAAGTAGAGTTTACCATATATAAATATTAGGCTGGTAACTGCAATTTTCAATTCGAACAACGTTGTTTACTTTCTCTTCATATTCTTCTAGTAAAAACATTAATTTTGGGCGGTCTAAAATGTATATATGGATTGTGCATCTATTCTTACATATCTTCATTTACATTTTATTTTTTCATACATGTTATATCTAAATAACACTAATTCCCTTTAATAAAGTGACGGATAGATTGCACTCCGATTATTCTTATATCGATGTGTAATTTTGTCAATATTTACAACTTACTTGAGAAGAATTTGATAGCTTTGTCGCAATTCAAAGTTACTCTAGTCTATAGTACTGGTGTACATTGTCCCATAATGTTTGAAACAAATTTAAGTCCTTCAACCTAGACTTGTCATCTCCATAATAGTCACAGATCAAGAACTAAGGGATTTCCAAGTACATTTTTCTTTCATTACTCATTATTTCTGACACTGACATTTATCTGTCAGTTACAAATAATTTAAATTATCAACTATTTTTCATGGCATTCTTTCGGCTGTCAAATTTATTACAACAGATTATTTTATATATTATACTTCTTTTATCTCTAAATCTATGGAATATATAATAAAATATTTAAATGTATCAGATAGAGAATTTAATTTTCTTTAATATTACCACGAAAAATTTTCAAAAAATAATATTTAGAAGATTTTTTTTTTCAAGAATCTTCTACTTCCGGTTGTCCAATTATTACCAAAACCTTTTCAGATCTTCCCATGAATGTGCGATTGGGAAATACGTTGTTAAACAAATTTTAAGTCTTATAGTTTTTGAGTAACCGTCCTTCCAACATCCCACACACACACACACATCCACACACACACACACACACACACAGACATCATCGTAAAAATGTTAAAATCGGATTGTAGGGACCTTAAAACGTGCTTATTCAATAAAATCTGGATATGCGATTTTTAGCATGAATCCAATACCTCTCTTAGCGAGAGGTAAAAATAATCAAATCGTATAGAGAATAACATATATTTGTGATAACAAAATGTCAAAAAGAGATATTTAACATAAAAAAAAACTGTTAAGAACTGCAAATAAGAGTACTTCCGGTGTACCAATTATAGCCAAAATTTAATTAAGTCTTTATACGGACGTACAAAAGAATGAAAGAATTATAATTTTTGGAATTGTAGTTGTTGGAGTTATCAGAGAACTTTTCACACACACACACAATCAAACACACACACACATAAACACACACACACACACACACACACACACACACACACACACACAGAGTGAGAGATGCATACACATACATACGAGTATATACAGACTTCATCGTAAAAATAGTAAAACGAAATTTTTGACCAAAGACAATACCTTCCTTACCTAAGGTAACGGAAGATAAAAAAACAAAATCACAGAGAGGAAGAACAAAATTATTTATTTTAATAAAATTACAAATAAATGTGACATTTACGTAGGCAATGTTAAAATATTTTGCACATAAGGCGTATAAATACATATCTGCAGATCCATTTTATTAAACATGCAGAACGAATTTTGTTTTATTTGATTCAATTGAAGAATTGCATGTAAATCAAATTTAAACAAATAGTTTTCAAAATATTAGTAAAAAATATAATTTAAAAAAAATCATGATCCCATGTTAGACGACTATGTTCGTATTCCATGTTGGTGCTACAGTACACAATATTTGGCAACAGTGTAGGATGCCCGATTGATAGCTTTTTGTAAACGTATATTAATTTTGGACGCCAAATTGTCAGTAATACGTACAAAAATATACGCGGGACGGCAAAAACCCGTATAAAGTACGGAAGTCAAATATACGTGTATATTGTTTTCTTTAAATACGAATTTTTCGAAATATCCTTATGCTCACATTATTAGGTGGGGTGAAACATTCTATATACTCGAAGAAGTAGACGCCTAGGACCAGTATTTCCCATAGACGCCAAATGCATGTTTCTATGTACGGAAGTCAAATTGATAGAGAGATGTATATATATATATATATATATATATATATATATATATATATATATATATATATATATATATATTAAAACATGCTGTACTAATAAAAATTCACAAAATTTAGAATGGTTTACCTTCTTGAAATAAACATTTTTAGTGCCACTGGTTTGATCGGTGTTTTTAATATTTTATTTAAATTTAATTTAAATGGGCCCCCAAGAACCAATCTCAAGAACTATAAGAGCTACATATTTTACAAGACTAATGTAATGAACAGAAAAAACATTTTTTAATATGTGGTTCTCAAAATACAAGACCTAACTTTTTTATTTTAAATATATAGGAATATATATTGTTCAAAAATTCTAATTTAATTTAATTTAATTCTGAATATAATGATATATTTTTACACCCTCACGTAACATTTTTTTGAGTAAAATGCATATAAATTTTATATTAATTTTTATTTAAATGTCACTATAATAAGAGTGCTCCGACAGGAAATAGTAATTTATGTAACAAGACCTGAAAGTGATACTTTACTGGGTGAGCAGGGATATTTAACAGCCAAGCCACTTAATCCATTCCAGACATTTAAATTTCTCAAGTCGTAAATGAACGTTCACTTCTGCAAGATGTTACGGGTATTGTTGCCAAAATAATAAGAAATATGAATATGTTTAGATTGGGATAAATATTTATTTTGTAACTTTTTTTTTATATATACAAAAACTGAAACACAAAATTATACGTAAACCTACAGTTATAAAATTATTAATACATAATACTACAATTTAATATTTAATAGGATACCTACCCATTGGCTTTATTACAGCTTCTAGTAACCTAGGCATTGACTTTATTAATTTAGATAATATGGAAAGTGGATTTTTCCCATTCTTGTCAGATTCCCCCGGCATTGCTAAGTAGTGGAAAATATTTTTGAATGGTCGCATATCTAGTTCCGACTTTAAATTTTCAATAGGGTTGAAATCAGGAGACTGGGGAGGTGTTTTAAGTTGTTTCGGTATGTTGTAAAACAGTCATTCCTTAACAATAATTGTATTTTTGGGATCATTATCTTGCTGGAATATAAAATGTGAATAATGTAACGGCATTGTAAATTAAAAATATCTGATGTGACCAACACAATACCTCCCGCCATTTACCTATGGGCTTTCGTCGCTACGTGCCTGGTCGCGAATCTGGGGAATCCGATTCGATCCCGATCAACGCCAAATAATTCGAATTTTAAATGGCATAAAATTAACCCTTGTGGTAAACGCCCGCACAATACAAATATGTCATCGTCATTACCGAAATGTGTGTACAAATCATATTAGAACACCCAGCAATGGATAATATGCCGTGATAATAAATTTATTTATTTCTTTATTTAAATACATACCTGTATATTTACTAATGCTAGAAAAGCTCCGAGATATAATTATTATATTACTTTATAAATTTATCCATAAAATATATAGAAAAAGTATTCATAATCTTTAAATTTTATAATAACAAATTGCGAAAAAATTATATTTAAAGGTATTTTTTGAAGAAAAATTATCTTGAGCTTCAAGTAGACTGGCATTTCCGGTTATCCGATTGCCACCAAAATCTAATGGCTTCTTTCCATATTAGAATAAGGTAGAAATACATGGTTTCAAAACTTTCTGAATGATAGTATTTGAGTTAGAGCGTAAAGAGGATACACACACACACACACACATACACACACACACACACACACACACACATACATACATACATATACACATACACACGGACATCGTGAAAATGATAAATTGGATAGTAGGGACTTTAAAACGTGGTCATTTACCAAAATCTCGATATGCCATTTTTAGCACGATCCCTATACCGCCCTTACCAAGGGTAGCGGGAGGTAAAAAACTGTTTTAGCGCAATATCTCTAGTCAATCCTATTCTATTTTACATAAGCTGGCAATTTTTTTCCTCATTTGCGCTTCACGGATGGTTGCTGACCGTGAAGTAGGCAACCTCTTTTAAACTGTTAATAATTAAAGAACGCTTGGGGTTGCTGACTTTATTTATGCATATCCTTGAAGCACAAACGTTTGACACTAATTTGGTTGTTTGTGCTTCTAAGGTGGTTGTTGACCGTGAAGTTGGCAACCACTTTTAAATTGTTAATAATTAATGAACGCTTGGGGTTGCTGACTTTATTTATGCATATCCTTGAAGCACTAACGAAGCACAAACGTTTGACACTAATTTGGTCGTTTGTGCTTCTAAGGTGGTTGCTGAGCGTGAAGTTGGCAACCACTTTTAAATTGTTAATAATTAATGAACGCTTGGGGTTGCTGACTTTATTTATGCATATCCTTGAAGCACTAACGAAGCACAAACGTTTGACACTAATTTGGTCGTTTGTGCTTCTAAGGTGGTTGCTGAGCGTGAAGTTGGCAACCACTTTTAAATTGTTAATAATTAATGAACGCTTGGGGTTGCTGACTTTATTTCTTCATATCCTTGAAGCACTAACGAAGGACAAACGTTTGACACCAATTTGGTCGTTTGTGCTTCTAAGGTGGTTGCTGAGCGTGAAGATGGCAACCACTTTTAATTTGTTAATAACTAATGAACACTTGAGGTTTCTGTATATTTTGTAAAAGCACAATTAAGCACTAACGAAGCACAAACGTTTGACACCAATTTGGTCGTTTGTGCTTCATGGTGGTGGCTAACTTCACGGACCTATGCAATGTATATATGTAATGGAAGATGATTACATTGTAATAAAACTTTTTATCTGACGTTTTTTCTTTAAAGTACCCCCATTCAAAAGATAAATACATTTTTGTTTCGAATGTTTCACATTAAAATTTCAAAGCTAAACGTAGATATGGCCGTATTCTAGCCATGTACTGTTGCCGCGAATAATTTTGAATGATTTTATTGACAGTGACAATTACTTTACTGTGTTTCTGTCCTACAAGTACAATTATAAAGTTAAATCCACATGAAACAATGTTAATTATTATAATTTTTACCAGTTATATAAATAAAAAATCATTTTTCTCAAAATGATGTATACAAACAACCGTATGCATAAAATGGATGTATATATGAGATGGAAAATATTTTTAATATCATGTTGCTCGTTACAGTTTACATTATACAACGCAACAATAAAATGTCAAATTTCAAAATTTCTTTTTATTGTAAGATTTTAGCAGCTTTATAAACAAAGTGTTTATTCTTTTTTACTTGTGCCACAGAAGAAATATATATTTCATCTGTGCTTTGTGCCTAGGAATAGTCTAATTCAGTAACTAGTCATAGGCAAAATATAAGTTTATTTGTAGTGTTATAGTTTGGCATGATATTCTGTCGTAAATTAACATAGGATCAAAAATATTACAAAATAAATCTGTAATTTTATCAGAATGTGTCAAAATTTTGAGAAACATTCATTCTTTTTGAAAGATTATCGTTTAAACGATTTTAAACAAATGCTTTGTTTGGCACAAGAAAATCATAATAATAAAAATGCAAAACAGTTTTAAATTTTATTTTCGCGTGATTAAATTGCAAAGATAAGTATTACAAAATTCTTTGCCTCAGGAAATAAATTTCAACTTTTAAATGAATGCTAGTATATCCAATTTTCCAAATTTCAGATTTAAAATGAGCAGACATTTTTAAATATCAAATTACTACGCCGCTGATTACAAATTCAGCGCCGATATGACAACTGTCAAATATTGCTTTAGGAGCAAATTGATTTTTAGATTTAAATTTCAGTAATTTTTTGAATATGAACTCGTAAATATAATTATTCAAATACATTCCAAATATAGGTATAAATAAATTTTACTAATAATAATTGATTTTTTATCTTACAATTAGGTTAGGAAAATAAAAACTATTCAACTATAAATTGGATAGCGAAGCTAATAAATTCTTCGAAGAAGATATTCAAAATTTTTTTGACTTCTTGGTGTTTCAATACTTAAATTGTTACAAGATATAAGGTCGTGATAGAAGCCAAATATTTGAAGATATAAGAAGCTGACAACTATAAATAACTGAAATTTTATCAATAATATAATTTTTAAATATGAATATTTATAAATTATTTTTAATTACTTAACTTGTATGTACATATATAAACAGTTCTGAAGTGTTTGTCACTGTCCAATCCAAGTTTATGCTATTCACATAACCCAGCAATATTTTCAAGCATGCCGTTGGTAGAAGTTTCCAAAAATTACTTCGTACAATCATCTGAGTGTTGGGATGATGAAGGTTCTCCCACAACTTTCCGCATGGAGGAAAGAAGAAGATGGCAGAATTTAAACACCGTGACAAACCCACAAAGCGACAAAAAGGCGGAAGAATGTAAATAAAATTAATTATGTATATTGTATAAAATATATTTATTCATTATATTTACAAAATAAAATATTTATTAACAATTACTGACTTTTATTGAAATAATAATAAAACATGTACCTTACAAACTCATCATTGTCATGTATTTACTCAAAAGTATGGAAATATGTTTAGCTAATTGAAAGTTGGCAAGTCACGTTGATATGTTAGTTTAATAAGGATTTTAAAATTTTTGCTACCTGGTGACAAGGTAGTTAAATTTATTTGGGAAAAACAACATTTTTTGATTCTTGGAAATTTACGTAGGAATATTTTCAGAAATACGATTATATTTGGATATTACTTTCTCTAGTCATAATGTCATTATTTGAATTTTTTTTTTGATAGTACATACATTTATTTTTAGAATCATGGCCACCAAAATTTCCACTAAATGTACTTTGTATTAGTTTCGGTAACTTTCTACGCGTGATAAATAAATATTTGTTTTAAAAAATATATCGGGAAATATGCCCATAGTATAATAATTAGTCACATTCTGTCGGAAATGATAGAAAAATTTGGCATAGCTTCACCTCCATACTTACTTGTAACATGGAATAATCCAAAAGATAAATAAATACTTTTAAATAATGTTTATACCATCAGTCTTTATCAAAACTAGCAGACCGATATATACAAGGAGAAACAATTTGTGACTACTACTCAAATAATAAAATTAATATTATAGAGTTTCTTATAAAATAAAACTATTGAACTATAAATTGGATATCGAAGCTAGTAAATTCTTCGAAGAAGATATTAAATTTTTCAACTTCTTGAAATCAAATTTAGATAAACAATCGAAACAGAACGAAAATATTAGTAATCGGGTAAGTTTTTTTCATTTCTGTTTTCAAATTTATTAATTTTTATTTTATTCTTTTCAGGACGACACTATTTCCAGGCAAAATGACTCAGCAAGAAGTAATAATAAACAATAAATCTCGCTTTCTTAATCAACACTTGTTTACTATAGATGACAAAAATGTATTAGCTGTGGGTATAAGTCCACTGAATTTAGAAATTGTTATTAAACTTGTACGTCAAACATCACAAAATAATATTACATTTAATATATGTAGCAGAATGGAATAATTATTGTAAATAATATACATCACATCGAATTTCATTCTTTTAGATTAGAATATAAAGTTTATATACAATGGCTACAAAATGAAATTTCTTTATATGTATTGTCACTGAATGTAATTTGTGAGATATGCGATTTTGTATCTGTATTAACGGATTATTTAAAAGCCATTAATTTTGAAGAATATTACAGAGATATAAATACCCAAGCATATTTTACACCTGGAGATTCTATAATTAATGTAAAAAAATTGATATCTAAAAAAAATAATATTCAATCAATCATATATAAAGAAATGTTAATATTTTATCCTAATTTAATTAAGAATGATTTAATATCAAATATGTATTATGTACCTAGTAATTATAATAAGTTTAAACATTTGTTAGAAACTGATAATGTACCGAAATAAAGCATAATATATTTATTTATAATCCTGTTTTTGTACTTACCTAGTGCATATCATTCCTTTTGTTCAGTACGTAGAATAGAAGAAGTCACGTGATATTTCTTTACAGAGTATGGCGGCATCAAGGTTTCGCGATGTTTGAAAACCCCTTGGTTTTGTAAATTCCTCACAGTTTATATAACCGTGTCATCTGTATGACGTGATTGCCGTGCCAGTGTTTATAAAATATGGAAGAGTTTATTATTGATATACAAGGATTTAGAATCGATAATAATCGATTTATTATGAAAGAAATAGCAATTTTGACAAGAAATGATACTAAATTATTGCACATGTTGATTCAACCACCATGTTCATGGAACGATGTCAGTTTTTACCTCTCGCTAAGAGAGGTATTGGAATCATGCTAAAAATCGCATATCCAGATTTTAGTGAATAAGCACGTTTTAAGGTCCCTAGAATCCGATAATAACATTTTTAGAATGATGTCTGTGTGCGTGTGTGTGTGGATGTGTGTGTATCTGTGGGGTTGTTGGAGACACGATTTCTCAAATTCTATAAGATTAAAGACCTGTGTAACTACGGATTTCTCAATCTAACAGTAATGGGAAGAGTTGAATAGATTCTGGTAACAATTCGACAACCGGAAGTAGTAGTATTTTAACAAAAATCTTCTAAATATTATTTTTTGAAAATGTATGTTATTGCAAATATTAAAAAACAAAATTCTCTATCCGACACATTTATATTTTTTATTATATCTTCTACAGATTTAAAGATATAGAAATATAAACTATAAAATAATCTGGTGTAGTAAATCTCACAGCCGGCTCACAGCCCAAACATTTCCATGGTAACTACTTGAGAAATTAAAATGTCTGTAATTGACAGATAAATGTCACTAATGTCAGTGTCAAAAATTCAGAGATAGTACTGCAGGCTTTTTCTGGGAACGATATTTAAAATTTCTTATTGTATTATTAATTATATATTTAAAATTATAGGTATATTACATGAACCATTCAGAAATACCGCCAATCTTCGTAATGAATTGGAAAAACCTCAAACATTTAGAAGAAATGGAGAAAACTTGCTCATAGAATGAATTTAAAATTATAGAAAATACGTAAATATAAAGATTAGGTGGAATTAGATTTTTTTGTGTGTACAAGAAATGTTAAATACAATACTTATATATAACACAATGGAAAGGGCGAGAGGTATTGTGATGGCCACAACAGATTTTTCACTTCGGAAACAAATACGGTGGTTAGAACGTTCGTACCATGGCATATCATGGGATGACGGACATATACCTTATTATACAGGCCCAAATATAATAAAGAATATATTATCCTGTGAATGTATAATATATTTAAAGGGAAATGAGAAAAGAAAACTAATGGAGAAACTACTTAAAGATAATAAAATATGTACTATAGTTGATCTGTCAGAAAATATAGATGACTTTGAGGAGAATCCGCCATCACTACGTACAAAGAATGAATATACTTCGATTTATTCGTGCTTTCATCATAAAAAAATTTCAACAAGAAGAGATTTTGCGGCATGTGCTCTAAACAACGTATTTACAATTCACGCATGGCTGACAAGGAAAAAAGACGTTCTATTATAAATTTATTTCTACCTATATGTTTCAATATGTATTTTACTTCTTATTATTAATCATGTTGTAAAACGTACTTGCACTTACCTACTTATTAATATTGTATTAAAGAATAGTTGTTAAAATAAAATTTGTAAATTGCATTTTGTAGTTATATTACTTACCCTGTGATACACTTTTTTAGGCTATTGATATTACGTACTGAACAAAAGGCACAAGTTCTTATAAATAAACTGTAATCAAAAGCATCGTGTAAACTTATAATAATTAAATAAAATTTATAAATATTCATATTTAAAATTTATATTATTGATAAAATTTCAGTTATTTATAGTTGTAAGCTTCTTATATCTTCAAATATTTGATTTCTAGCACGACCTAAGTTTGGTTAGCTTAAATTTATTTTAAAACAACTTTTATCTATTTAACCTAACCTAAGATAAGTTTTGCAATTAGGTTAGGTTAGGCTAATTGCAATTAGCTACATAGCTCCATAGCGGTCTCACACACGCCTTACGCCTTTAATTTACGCAGTATTGGAATATAGACGGCCAGTAGGCCAAGAAATCATATTTGGTCTGGCGTTTTGTGAGACCATAAATTTTATCTTCATCGGATAGGACTTGTTGCCACAATTGTTCCAAACTATGCAGCTCTTGTTCATACGACTGTATCGTTGCGTTATACGTCATGATCTGAATAAAACACGCACACTTCGTAGTTATTCAGCACGTTGAGATAGGGAACTTGCATGGTGACACATTGGTCTCACTTGGCAATTTGGCCCGAATGGTATTGTTGGTGGCCACGTGAGACCAATGTATCACCACAATTTGAAAAATTATTTTGGAACCTTTAAAAGCTTCAGGTGCAGAAAAAAAATGTATTTAGAATATAGTGTGACATAATAAAGACATTCAGCCGAAAAAACTTAGGTGGCCAGTGGTACCGAAAATTTTCACTCTATTGTGGCACTCAACCTGTTAAACCTATCAGGTGAATTAATGCCACCACCGTCTTCTCCAGCAGTAGTATCTCCGCCAGTGCAGAAAGTTTCAGATATTTTTCCGGACGTTAGTTAATTAATTAAATAATTATTAGTCTTTCAGTAATTATTTGCGTTATATTTCATAGGGACTGGAATTTGTTTTTCAAAACAATTATAACGGAAGAATTGTTTTAACAAAAACTATTATTGACAGTTCTTGCAGAAAAATCATATCAGCCGTGGTGGTTGATCATTTACTGAAAATATTTCCCAATAGCAGGTATTTAAATGAGAATATGGGGCGTTAGTAAAAAATTAATAAAAGTATATATTTTTTTAAGAATTCCTTCACATGCGTTTGTGAAAGCTGCGGAAGAAATTGTGACATTATTTCCGACAGAAAAATCTGCTACCTATTTTGTACCATATAAGCCAAAAACGACGACATCACCACAACTATTAGCCAGAGGAAAACTATGGTCTAGATATGTGAATGTTACGAGAAAATTTAGAACAAAATTAGATGTATCTGAAACTTCAGGTAAAAAATTACAGATTGCAGCATACTGTATTTTTTTATTTATGTATTTTCATATTGGTAGATACAATTTCTAACAATGAAAATCAGACTGCTGATGGTGAGCAAGACTCCGCATTAGACGGATACTTGACCATTTTAAAAACATCAATTGAACCCTGGGACAAAGTTAATAAATGCTGGGAATTAACATTAATGTCCCGAAAAAAAATATTAAACAGTACATGAGTACATTAAACATTTTCCTGCAATGCAGCAACTTAGTGGATATACTTTGGTAAAAATATATAGCTTTAATTTTCAATATTTTTTTTAAAATGGATATATAATTCTTTTCTAGTTGATTCGGGATTTTCTTCAAAATTATAAAGATAAAGAAAATTGCCTGTATGAAAATTGGCCAAAATATGCACGAGCAATTAATTTATTTGTCGCAAAAAATAAAATATCTATACCCGATGAATGCGAAGGTATCGTAATATTTTTATAAGAAATATAAGAGAACTTAATACTAATTTTAATCATCTGTAGATATAAATATATTGGCAATTAAGCAACTTCCATATATTTTTCCGCTTACAACATTGCGGAACAAAAATAAAAAGAAGAACTGGCGACCATCGAAAGCCGAAGTTCAAAATTCTTTTGTTTTACATATACTAGTAAATATAAAACTAAAACAATTACCCCTTAACCTTAAATAATAATATAAGCTAAAAGCTAAATACGTATTTCGAGAACTAAGTTCTCATCATCAGTAGTACAAAACAAAAGTTTAAGCAGAGAAATAACCCGAAACAACAGACTTGTATAAAAGAAAACATCGTTGTAAATCAATCGTCGGACAATTTTTCTAAAGAAGAACTCAATTTGTTAAACAAAGGTTTAAAATTTTCACCTAATAATATTGACTCACCGTTAGATGATTTAGTAGCTTGCATTGAAACCAGTATTAAATATTTAAACAATGACACTAAAGATTACATCAGGAACGCTTGTAAAATTCAAATAAATAATAATTTAAATCGTTTTAAAAACAAACCTAATAATAGTGATATTAAACTTATAAATAATCTTAAAAAACGCGACGTATTTTATTTAAAAGCCGATAAAGGTAACAAAATTGTCATTTTAGATAAATCAGAATATTTTAATAGAGTAAATAACCAATTAACTAATGGACCTTACACGCAAATTAATAAAAATCCTTTACCTAAAATGGTTAGAGAATATAAAAACACCATTAAAAATTGTCCAAATTTAATTACGAAAAATATAAATTTTAAACTTAACGTTTCAAACCCAGTAGTTCCAAAAATGTACTGTCTTCCAAAAATTCATAAACCGGGTAATTCAGTAAGACCTATAGTTTCTGGCATAAATTCACCAACTTATTTGCTTTCAAAATGGTTAGTCAACGAATTTACTAATTTTCAAAATCAACCACAAACTTTTTCCGTACAAAATTCGTTACAATTCATCGAAAAAGTCAAAGATATTACTTTAGATAAAAATGAAATATTGGTTTCTTTTGACGTTAGTTCTTTATTTCCAAGTGTACCGATCCCGAAAACTTTAGAATATTTAAAAACTTTTTTAGAAAATAACAACTTGGATGTGACACAAATTAATGAATATTTACGACTCACTGAACTTTGTATGAATCAAAATTATTTTCAAGTAAATAATAAATTTTATCACCAAAATGAAGGTACAGTTATGGGAAATAGTTTATCACCATTTTTGGCTAATTTATTCATGAGTAATTTCGAAATTGAATTTAAGAAAAACAACAAATATTTTCCTAGAGTTTGGATTAGATATGTAGATGATATTTTTGCCATAGTTAATATCAAAAATTGCGATTTGAAAACTTTTCTAGACAATTTAAATTCAGTTTTCCCATCAATTAAATTTACTATTGAACAAGAAACTAATAAACAACTACCATTTCTGGACGTACTGGTTATTCGAAATAAAAATAAACTAGAGTTCGATATTCACAGAAAATCCACTAATACTAACAGATTTATAACTGCTGACTCCAATCATTTCTGGCAACATAAATTAGCATCATTCAATTTTTTAATAAACAGATTAACAAAATTTCCTTTAAACAAAAAAAGATTTAATATTGAACTAAACTATATTAAAGAAATAGCTAAATATAACGGTTTCCCGGTTAAAACTATAGATAAATTAGTTCATAAATTTAAACATCGCCAATCCGTTTCTAATTTTACAACATTAACACCATTTAATAATAAAAATAATAATAAATACATAACACTACCGTACGATCACGCTTCTAAAAATTTAAATAAAATTTTTCAAAATCAAAATTTAACCGTGACTTACAAATCAAGTAATACTATTAAATCTCTATTAGGTAATCCTAAAGATAAAATTGACACTAACAAAAAATCCGGTATATATAAAATTAGCTGTAATGATTGTAATAAAGTTTACATCGGGCAAACTAAAAGGCAAATTGACACTCGGTTTAAAGAACATTTTTATCATCTAAAAAGCGGTAATCCCGAAAAATCTAGCGTGGCTCAACATATGTTCATTAATAATCACAAAATTAACAATTCTAACATTAAACTTTTAAAGAATATTAATAATGATAGATATTTAGATGCATACGAGAGCTTAATAATAAATAAATTTAAAAATAACTTGATGAACGCAGATTTCGGTCCCATACCAAATTCTAAATTATTCGATTTAATAGAAACTTAAATTTAATAGGACATTTTAAATCTTAAATTTCATTGGACGTTAAATCTTAGTTTTAATTGGTATTCATTCACCTGTGACTCCTATCCCTATATAATCCCAGTTCTCTCCCTTGTTTGCTCAGAGTTGTTAGACCTCTGACATGGTTTACATGTTGAGTAATCTTAATTTCTCTGCTTAAACTTTTGTTTTGTACTACTGATGATGAGAACTTAGTTCTCGAAATACGTATTTAGCTTTTAGCTTATATTATTATTTAAGGTTAAGGGGTAATTGTTTTAGTTTTATATATATTTTTAACCTTAGACTCCTCCTATTATTGTAATTAATATGACTTCCCGGTCAACGGAGTTAAATAACTACTCTAAACTTAAAACTAAGATTAAATTAATCAGCGCTGACATTCTGTTTCTTAAAAATTGTAAATTAAATTCAGTTTATCCAAAATTTATGAAAATTACTACATCTAAAAATTGCAAAAATTCTGAAAATATAATAAGATTCGCTAAAGATAAGTGGTTAGTTTCAGAAATTAATAATCATTACGCTAAACGAAGCAAACTTGAAATTAAAGCCTATAACTTACATCTTAAATTAACCAAAAATTTATGTAATTTAGAATATTATGAATGGTCGGTCTTCGAGAATAGAATATATGAAGTAATTAACCATAAATTTGTTAATAAAATTAAAAGACAGAATAATAAATTAAAACGTTTAATACCGAATAACCCGAAACAACAGACTTGTATAAAAGAAAACATCGTTGTAAATCAATCGTCGGACAATTTTTCTAAAGAAGAACTCAATTTGTTAAACAAAGGTTTAAAATTTTCACCTAATAATATTGACTCACCGTTAGATGATTTAGTAGCTTGCATTGAAACCAGTATTAAATATTTAAACAATGACACTAAAGATTACATCAGGAACGCTTGTAAAATTCAAATAAATAATAATTTAAATCGTTTTAAAAACAAACCTAATAATAGTGATATTAAACTTATAAATAATCTTAAAAAACGCGACGTATTTTATTTAAAAGCCGATAAAGGTAACAAAATTGTCATTTTAGATAAATCAGAATATTTTAATAGAGTAAATAACCAATTAACTAATGGACCTTACACGCAAATTAATAAAAATCCTTTACCTAAAATGGTTAGAGAATATAAAAACACCATTAAAAATTGTCCAAATTTAATTACGAAAAATATAAATTTTAAACTTAACGTTTCAAACCCAGTAGTTCCAAAAATGTACTGTCTTCCAAAAATTCATAAACCGGGTAATTCAGTAAGACCTATAGTTTCTGGCATAAATTCACCAACTTATTTGCTTTCAAAATGGTTAGTCAACGAATTTACTAATTTTCAAAATCAACCACAAACTTTTTCCGTACAAAATTCGTTACAATTCATCGAAAAAGTCAAAGATATTACTTTAGATAAAAATGAAATATTGGTTTCTTTTGACGTTAGTTCTTTATTTCCAAGTGTACCGATCCCGAAAACTTTAGAATATTTAAAAACTTTTTTAGAAAATAACAACTTGGATGTGACACAAATTAATGAATATTTACGACTCACTGAACTTTGTATGAATCAAAATTATTTTCAAGTAAATAATAAATTTTATCACCAAAATGAAGGTACAGTTATGGGAAATAGTTTATCACCATTTTTGGCTAATTTATTCATGAGTAATTTCGAAATTGAATTTAAGAAAAACAACAAATATTTTCCTAGAGTTTGGATTAGATATGTAGATGATATTTTTGCCATAGTTAATATCAAAAATTGCGATTTGAAAACTTTTCTAGACAATTTAAATTCAGTTTTCCCATCAATTAAATTTACTATTGAACAAGAAACTAATAAACAACTACCATTTCTGGACGTACTGGTTATTCGAAATAAAAATAAACTAGAGTTCGATATTCACAGAAAATCCACTAATACTAACAGATTTATAACTGCTGACTCCAATCATTTCTGGCAACATAAATTAGCATCATTCAATTTTTTAATAAACAGATTAACAAAATTTCCTTTAAACAAAAAAAGATTTAATATTGAACTAAACTATATTAAAGAAATAGCTAAATATAACGGTTTCCCGGTTAAAACTATAGATAAATTAGTTCATAAATTTAAACATCGCCAATCCGTTTCTAATTTTACAACATTAACACCATTTAATAATAAAAATAATAATAAATACATAACACTACCGTACGATCACGCTTCTAAAAATTTAAATAAAATTTTTCAAAATCAAAATTTAACCGTGACTTACAAATCAAGTAATACTATTAAATCTCTATTAGGTAATCCTAAAGATAAAATTGACACTAACAAAAAATCCGGTATATATAAAATTAGCTGTAATGATTGTAATAAAGTTTACATCGGGCAAACTAAAAGGCAAATTGACACTCGGTTTAAAGAACATTTTTATCATCTAAAAAGCGGTAATCCCGAAAAATCTAGCGTGGCTCAACATATGTTCATTAATAATCACAAAATTAACAATTCTAACATTAAACTTTTAAAGAATATTAATAATGATAGATATTTAGATGCATACGAGAGCTTAATAATAAATAAATTTAAAAATAACTTGATGAACGCAGATTTCGGTCCCATACCAAATTCTAAATTATTCGATTTAATAGAAACTTAAATTTAATAGGACATTTTAAATCTTAAATTTCATTGGACGTTAAATCTTAGTTTTAATTGGTATTCATTCACCTGTGACTCCTATCCCTATATAATCCCAGTTCTCTCCCTTGTTTGCTCAGAGTTGTTAGACCTCTGACATGGTTTACATGTTGAGTAATCTTAATTTCTCTGCTTAAACTTTTGTTTTGTACTACTGATGATGAGAACTTAGTTCTCGAAATACGTATTTAGCTTTTAGCTTATATTATTATTTAAGGTTAAGGGGTAATTGTTTTAGTTTTATATATATTTTTAACCTTAGACTCCTCCTATTATTGTAATATACTAGTAAGCCTATTTTACATTATATATATATATATATATATATATATATATATATATATATATATATATATATATATATATATATAAATTTTCCTGAAAATACGTTTTACATTCATTATATATTGTCAATAATTTACATATATTTTTTATTTAACTATTAAAATAAATTAACAAAATGAGATATATTCAATTCACTTCAAATAAAAAAAAACTAAGTGTTTGTGCTATTCTGGAACTACACGTGAATGATTTATTTCATATAATATTTTAATAGTATGATATTTTGGTGAGAATTCAGAGACGTTTCTATTATTTAGGGTTTAAAGTGCAATGGGAATGTTTCTTCGTTGTATGGATGTATAAAAGGATGTTAGAGTAATACGATGCATATATACATTTATTAGTTTCATATTGTAACTTATTATTTATAGAATTCTGCTGAAATTCTTCAAAAAATCGAAGAAAGGAAAAAACAGCTAAGAAAGTTTGTACTGACTTTGCAACCCTTTTTTGTACTAATTGGCCCACTAGGAGGAATTGTAGGATGTTATGTGGTCATAAATGATCACAGATACAAAGTTTCCACTCCGCTAGAAGCTCTGGACTTTTGCTTCAAAATCTTTTTTTTTCATTGATGGCAGAGTATCCAGAGAAATCAAAACAAGTATGGATATTTATCCAATTATATATTTATGATATAAAAACTAATTTTGATGTTAAATATCCTGCAATTTCACAAATCGTATCAGATTTAAATAATTATTTAACGGATTAAAGGGTTTTTAGTTTTTCAATATTTTTTAGTTTTCTACAATTTACTGTTTTTTTTAATAATAATGCCTAAATGTTTTGTATGTTTCTTTTGTGGAGACACAATTCAAGAACTTGTGTCTCATTTATGTACTGTTCACGATAGTAAAGAATACAATTCATTTTATTGTTTAGAAAATAACTGCAAACGAATCTTTACCTCACTTAACTCATTTCGCAGACATAATTTTTTTTAATCAAAATATGACACATTTTATTATTTTTACATTAATTCTAGTCTTCGGTTTTGACTTACAAAAAAATCTATTACTTTGTCATACAAATCAGGATTTTGTTTTAAGGTAGTTATATCGTGAAACCATTATATCAGAATTAATTGAAATTTTAAGTACATCTCAATTGAAGTATAATATATCTGCTCTCCAAGTTTTAAAACAATTCACCACGCGGTACCTGAGATAATAATAATAATAATAATAATAATAATAATAATAATAATAATAATAATAATAATAATAATAATAATAATAATAAAATAATTAATAAATAATAATAATTAATAAATAATAATAATTAATAAATAATAATAATTAATAAATAATAATAATTAATAAATAATAATAATTAATAAATAATAATAATTAATAAATAATAATTAATAAATAATAATTAATAAATAATAATTAATAAATAATAATTAATAACTAATAATTAATAAATAATAATTAATAAATAATAATTAATAAATAATAATTAATAAATAATAAATAATAATAATAAATAATAATTAATAAATAATAATAATAATAAATAATAATAATAATAAATAATAATAATAATAATAAATAATATTAATAATAAATAATAATAATAATAAATAATAATAATAATATTAAATAATAATAATAATAATAAATAATAATATATAATAATAATAATAATAAACCCGCAGGGGTAGACTGGCCTACAGCAGTCTATTCGGGCTTAGTGACCTCGTGTACCCGAACTAAAAGGATGGCAGAACCAAGCACTAGTGGAGGCCCACCCGCAGGCTGTAAGTCTCATGAGGTGATGGCTCCTGTGCATGGCAGAGACCTGATATTTAGGGGCTACAGCATGGCTTAGCCGCACCCTTCAGGCTCTCTGTCTTTTCTATCTGGTTCTAGAGGCCCGCTCCAGTATGACCACGGAATACTGGTATCAGTGTTGTGTTGCCATTGTGCCCAGCTCCTTGGTCCTGGCTGCGACAGAAGCGCGAATATGAGGGGTTACAGCCTAACTTCGCCGCACCCTCTGGTCCCTCTGTTCCCACCACTCGCCATCCTCCACCTGGTTACTTGGTGAAAACCCGCACTAGGTGTGTAACCGTTACCTCATCCTCAGTACTCGTCTGTAGGCGTACTACACAAAGTCACCCCAACCACCTGGGTGGCTGCCCTGACCATCTGGGCATATCGTCCGCGCCTAGCCTCTCCAGCAATTTCAGGTAGGTCAACGGTACCCAGGATTCCTTAGGTAGTGAGAAACAAAAAAGTGGAAATAATAATAATAATAATAATATTTTTTAACTAGAATAAGGGCATCAACTGCTAAGGTTATTAGCCCATATACTACTCAAAAGTATAATATAAATAAATATACGGGACATAAACTACTATATAAATATTACAAATAGAAGTATAAAAATAATTTTGAAAAAAGTAACATATGTAAATAAATATACAAAATAAATATACACAAGTATGTAGTGAGGTAAGGTTTCCTAGAATTTAGGTCAGCCAGCTGCGGATCACTACCTGGCTAGCCGACCAAGGGAGGGGCGCGGCTAGAGCGAGGAAGCGAGTCAGTCGAGTACGGGCCAGCGACCGATACGCACGAAGTAGGACTCTTAAAATTTATGTTGCATTAATGAATATACGCTGTATGTTTATATGATTGCCCCAGCTAGCAAAGACGCTTTATAATTTTTGACTAACAGAACTTTTACCTTTTGTTATTGTTATGTAGCTGCTTCTAGGGCACCTATTTGTTACATTAGAGTTCGGAAAATATTTATTTTGTTTTTTAAACTTATTTGTTACATAAACTTATTCTAAAAACGTTTTAAGGATATTATTATGAAACATCTTAAAAAACAAATCTTTGATAGTTTTGTAAACAGTTATAAAACTTTACTTATAAAATAATTTAGCTTTTCGAAAAAAAAATATTTTATAGTAAGTTTTTAGTAACTTTATTTAAAACTGTTTTGTAGAATCTAATATGCTATTTATAAAATAATTTTATTTACGTTTTATTTGTAATATTTTGATTACTGACATAAAAGTGTTGTTAAGAAAATACTAAAAGAACTATTTTATTAACGTGGGTAACAAGAGACTTCTTAAACTAGGTATATAACAAAAATAAAACACATATAAAACAAATTTGAAGAAGCTTGAAATTATATGACCGCAAATTAGGTTAGTTTTTAGATGGTGTGAATCTTTGGCATTATGTCATCACTAAGTAAATGGAAGAAAATAAAAAGGAGTGTTGCTTTCCGCAGAAAGGTCAAAAACAATTTGCAGAAATTTTTATCTTGTTCTACAAATTGCAGTAACGATGAAGGCCAAAGAAATAGTAAGCAAGAAGACATTTTGTTAACTGGAAGAAATAGTAAGCAAGAGGTTGTAGGCATTTGCGATAATATTTCATCTGATTTCTGAAACGAAATAAACGTAATTAAAATTATTTATAATAGTGATCATAAGCACACTTATACACACATATACAAAAAAAGTATATTATCAAACACGCGCTTGTCAAGCCATCATCGCATTTGTTTCTTTTAGGTAATAAAACTCTAGGTCGTTTTTTCTTAACAGGTGTGACTTCTGATATTTCGTCCTTCTCAGTTTCCTCTCTCTCCAACATTTTCTCTAATTCAGCTTCTGCATCTTCATAGTTTATTAAACAGTTTTTCTTAACTTTACATTTCATTCTAAACCACGATTCTTCTGGTGTAGAATTTGAATTTTTTATCAATTTGTCTGCTCTAAACTTTAGCCATGCTAATTCATTATTTTCTTCCCAACAAGAAGGTATAACTGTTAATTTTTTCGCACCCTTTTCTAAGGTCTCAACTATTTTAAATATTCTAAAATACAAAGGTTAATATAAAAATAGTAAAAATCTAAACGCAAAATTCATAAATATATTGGATTTCGGTAAAAGTTAATTTATTAAAATACGTAAAATAATTGTGATAGCCAAGATTTTACGTATTAGGAAAAAACAATAATAATTTGTTGGTTATGTATATTTCAGTAAACTCCTCACAAATTGTATATACGCATCAAATCGCTGCTATATAAAACAAAATAACTATATAAATGCTGTTATAAAGTTACTATACAGCATTTATATATATTCTGTTGTATAACCATTTTATAAAGGTTGTATAAATGACGAATCCTGGATATAATTTTAAAACATTGCATCGTCAAGCAACAAAAATTTGTCTAAAGAAAAAAGTCCAGAGGTGTATTTATGAAAATTTTTAGAAAACGAAACAAATGTAATTAATTTCTCTCCCCAAAAAAATTACTAGTGAGAACAAAAATTATTAGTGTATAAAATGAAGTAATTCTATTACACATATAAATTTTCTAAAATGTATATATGATATATTTTTTCAAGAGAGATAATTTCAATATTAATTCATATTTCATTTTTGTTTTAATTCAAAAGTTACAGATTTATATTACAAATTGGAAAATACACATAGAAAAATATATTTTAAAAAGTGAAATTAGTTTAAAGCATATTTCTGTAAGAAGAGCAGAAAAACATTAATATTATAGTCTTTTTGTAAGAAAAACTGTGATAGTGCGGATATACGCATAAATCAATGTTCAAGTACATTTTTACCTCCCGCCACTCTTGGTAAGGGAGATATAAGGATTTTGTTAAAAGTTAAAATCACATATAGAGATTTCAGTGAATAAATACTTATTATGTGGATTCTGATCCTATAGTCACGTTAACTCAAATACTACTGTTTATTAGAAAATTTTGAAGCTTGCTTTTATTATTAGATTTACTAGCAAACTCGCAAACTGTATTTCTGAAGATCATTTTAAATATAATTTTTCGCGATTTTTGCAGTATAAAAAATTAATATGAATAAGTAATCTTGAATTTTGTGTTAGTAATTATACTAAATACTTTGAAATACTTTAAAGTACATTTTTATAAAATAAAGTAGGTATTTTTATATCATCAAAAATATGCTCTTCAAATATATGTTATTGTAATAAATTACAATTACACATACAACAAAATTAATAATGGAACAGTTTTAACTCTAAAATATCTTTTTGAAGCAAATATAAAAAAAATTCAAGTTCGTCTCTGTTCCATCACATTTTTAAAAATTTATTAATAATAACCTGTGTAGCTAAAGTGTTGTATTACACGTATACTCGTGATAAAATAGTTTTATAGGTAAGACGCCATATTATAATTTTTATAAGCAGACGCCATTTTGAAACAAATTGTGAATGTAGCACCACTGTACTTTAATTATTTATTTTAAAATGGTTTTAAGAATAAATTGTAGTGCAAGAGATGGTTTTTGGGTTTATTAATTAAACGTACAAAGATTTGTAACAAAATACAATAAATATTTTTAAAAAAAGTTTTTTTAATTTTGCAGTACAAATAGAAATACTGATAATATATGAGGCGCGTAATTTTTTTATTGTATATATGTCATATATTTCACAGTAAAATTGGAACCGTTGATAAAATTTATCCCACTATTGCTCAAATAATAATTATATTCAAAACTAAATGTCTTCCACAAATCCCATATATTTCTTTCCATGCTGACATGAAGTTACTTGTATTTTGTTACGTTGAACTTATAAATTATATATAAGACTGTTAAGAAAGTTTTTAAAATAAAATATTTTCGGCAAATGCTGTTAGAGAATCGTTACATTTTATTAATGTCACACCATTTAGCAAATAATTATATTACAGTCACAGAAACAACATCAATAAGAATGTTTTATAATAGTTCCTTTTCAATTTCATAGGTGTCATATAATTGAATTCATTTTCGAAATGGAATCCATTCTTAAAAGCTTTATAAAACAATTTTGTATCTTATGAAACTGTTTTGTATTTATTATATATAATTTTTATTAAGTAAATGTAAATGTTCTTGTAATTATCCTGTAAAAGTTGTCGCAGATTTAATAAAATTTAGTTAAAAACAAAATAGTTCTATAAACTTGCGCCCATTTTGGTTTTATAAGTGCTGGCAAAACAATTCAAAAGCGTTTTAAGCAAAAATATTACTTTATAAAATTTATTTTGTAAACGTTCTGTCACATTTTACAAAGCATCAAATTGTTAGCTATGTATTGTATTGTAAGAACGGAATAAACTATATTAAATATTTGTGATTGAGTTTAAGTGTTACATTGGTGACAGCGGTGGGATTGAGTGAAATAAAATGTCGGATGTTCAGTGCTCGCGTTTCGCATCGGGAGATTGGGGGGAATGGCTGCAGTTCTTCGAAGCTTTTGCGGAATTAAAATCATGGGATAATGGGAAGAAAGTATTGGTATTGCCGTTGTATTTAGAAGGATCGGCGAAACAAGCTTATCAGAGTTTGTCGGCAGCACAACGGGCAAACTGGGCGACAACTTGTGCGGCACTCAAACAATTATTTGAACAGGAGGAAGATGGTGCTGAGGACTTGTTTCGCGCGCGTAAACAACTACCGGGAGAGACTGTTGCTTGTTTTGCGGCTGGATTACAGACATTAGCTGGCCGAGCGTTCGCGGACCACAATGTTGCTACTAGAGAAAGCGGGTTGCAGAAGAGACAATTCGGCAAAACCCGTCAACGTTAGCTGCAGCGGTTGCTGCTGCCCAGAGTTCATTGAGCGTGACGAAACGGATGGATGAAATATGTTATCAAGCTGAACAAGATTGTCCGAGCGCTGCAATTAAAGTGCTGGAACCCGATTGTATGGGCGAATTAAATGATCTGAAAAATAAAGTAGCGGAATTGACTGATATCGTGAAACAAATAACAATCAGAGATGGTGGCGGAGATGATTTCAGGGGCCGCGTTCGATTTCGGTCTCCTGAGTACACACGCTCCCCGGAACGACCGGATAGGTACCGACCGCAACGGTGGTCAACACAGTCTCCGGAGTATCGGCGTCGAGAAACATCACCAGAATATGAGCGTCGGGGAGGGTCACATGAGTATCAGCGTCGTGAAATGTCCCCGAGATTTTCACCTATACACAGTCAGTATAGGCGCAGTGAACGGGAAGGTCATTCGAAGCAACAATCCGGTTTACGATGTTATGGTTGCGATCGCATCGGACATATACGCCGAAATTGTCCGCTACAGTCGTCACGGGGGAGACGGAGCGGCGAACGGAGAAACTAGATCGGATGTCTATTGGCCCCGAACCGACATCTGTGACAATACAGGGGCAGATCAAGGAGGATGATCATGTTGTGCGAGTGCGAGGTAAAGATAATGAACATACAGTGACTTTTTTAGTGGACACTGGGGCTACCAGATGTTTTATGCGCAAGGATGTGTGGGACAAGGTCGGTAAAGGTAATCTACGGCCTTGTACAAGAAGAATAGTGCAAGCTAATACGGACTCAGTGGCAGTCGTTGGAGTTGGGCAAGTGACAATCGCGTTAGACAATTTCATGGCTCGCACGGAAGTTACGATATGCGAAAATCTGACTGAACAATTTGTGATAGGTTGCAATTTCATTCGAAAGCATAAATGTGTAGTTGACCCAACCCAAAAGTGTATTTTTGTAAATGGACATCAAATTGACGAATGCCCTGTGTGGCCCGCAGCCGTGAGTCTTTGTGAGACAATAATTGTGCCCCCGCGCACCGAAATTATAGGACGCGTAGAAATATCGGGACAAGTGTACGATGCTCCGCGGCTTATTGAACCGTTGTCTAACTGCATAGAGAAACTAGGCTGCATGGTTGGACGTGCTGTGGCTCAAGGAGCTGCAGGAGCTATCCTGATTCGGAATCCTAGTACCAGTTACTATATGGAAGAATGCGAGAATAGGAACGGCGGTTGCTTGTGCTTTGATAGAGAATCAACTAGAGTCTGACTGCAAACTGGGTGTCAACTTCTTTGATTGGGAAGAAGCTTCTCGTAATTTGAATCAAAATGAATTAGAGCGGGCCAAGCAGTGTATCAAGCAGTATGCGAATGTTGTCGCCAAACACAAAAAGGATACTGGGCGTACTAATGTGTTAAGTCACAAAATTAACACTGGCCAAGCACCTCCCATTCGTCAAGCTCCACGTCGATTGCCGCTGTTTTATAGAGATGAAGCTCAACACGAAATTCAAAATATGCTGGAGGCTGGTGTGATTAGCCCTTCAACGTCGCCGTGGTGTTCCCCAGTCGTCCTGGTAAAGAAAAAGGACGGAACATTACGATTTTGTATTGATTTCCGGAGATTGAATGGAGTAACTATCAAGGACAGTTACCCACTCCCGCGAATCGACGCAGTCTTGGATTCACTGTCGGGATCAACACTATTTACTGCATTAGATTTACAAACGGGATATTGGCAGTGTGAAGTGGCCGAGGAAGATCGAGAGAAGACTGCGTTTTCCATAGGTAATGGACTGTTTGAGTTCATTGTTTTACCATTTGGCGTCTGCAATGGACCTGCGACGTTCCAGCGATTGATGGACGTAGTCTTAGAAGGGCTAAACTGGGAGTCAGCTTTAGTATATTTGGACGATGTAATAGTTTTCGGAAGAGATTTCGATGAACATTTGGCTCGATTAGCAGCTGTGTTAAAACGATTTGAGACGGCTGGATTAAAGGTCAACCCGAAAAAGTGTCGACTTTTTCACAGTAAAGTCGAATTTTTAGGCCACATCGTAAGCCGGGAAGGTATTTCAACCGACCCCGGCAAGGTAAATGCTGTGCAAGACTGGCAAGTCCCCCAAAATGTTTATCAAATCATTTGCTAGTATTGTCAATCCTCTACACAAGTTATTGAATAAGAATCAAAAGTTCTACTGGAATAGCGAATGCGACACTGCGTTCAAGACACTTAAACAACGATTGACAAGTGCTCCTATTTTAGCATACCCGCGACGTGAGGGAACCTTTACTATCGACGTAGACGCCAGCGGAACCGGTATTGGGGGAGTCCTTAGTCAGTGTCAAGAAGGACAAGAACGAGTCGTGGCCTACTATAGTAGAGCATTAACTAAACCCGAACGACAATACTGCGCTACACGACGTGAACTTCTCGCGCTGGTGAGTGTATGTAAACATTTTAAAAGCTATTTGGTTGGGGCGCGTTTCATTGCTCGAACTGATCACAGTTGCCTCGAGTGGCTAAGAAACTTCCGTGAACCGGAGGGTCAAGTGGCCCGATGGTTGGAAACCCTAGCAGAATACGACATGAAAGTAATACATCGGCCAGGGAAACGTCATGGTAACGCTGATGGATTGTCGAGAAGACCATGTTTGCAATGCGGTCGAGAGGACTCTGATGGAGATGAAAAATCCACGGAATATAAAGTTTGTGCGGTCGGAAATAAATCGGATTTGGAAGCCAGTGATAGGCCAAAAGAAGAAGTGGACAGGAAAGACATTTTAACTGCTCAAATGAAAGACGAGTGTTGCTCGGAAGTGATAAATCAAATTTGTACACGTAAGAACGGTTCATCTAATCTGTCGGATTCGTCACGGAGACTATGGAATTTAAGACCTAAAATCATACAAGACTTACTGTGCGTATCGAGTGACGATAAATCGCGGAAATACCAAGTAGTGATACCAAGATCGCTAATGCCCGAAATATTACGAGTGTATCACGGGAGTGCGGCAGCCGGAGCCCACTTAGGTGTAAACAAAACGTTGGCAAAAGTGCGCGATAGATTTTATTGGCGTAACATGGCACAGGACATTACAAATTGGTGCCGGAACTGTGAAGACTGTAATCGTCGTAATTCACCATCGCGTAGAGCTAAATCGCCGTTACAAACGTACATCGCTACCCGACCTCTGGAACGCGTCGCTGTTGACATATTATCGTTACCAACTAGTGCGCAAGGGAATAAATACGTATTGGTAATTGGCGACTATTTCACGAAGTGGGCAGAGGCATACGCATTAAAGGATCAGAAAGCTGAGACTGTGGCAAGAGTCATTGTCGATGAATTCATTTGTCGTTATGGGGCCCCAGAAATAATACATAGCGACCAAGGAGCGCAGTTTGAATCTCAACTTTTTAAAGAGGTATGTCGTCTAGTAGACATCGACAAAACGCGTACAACGCCCTTCAGACCACAATCAGATGGCATGATTGAACGCCTAAATCGCACACTACTCAATATGTACCGTAAAATTTCTAAGATGCCGTCTGTTGAAAACCGCTTCAAATATCTTTATTTATGCTTAATACATAAAATTACATTGACAGGTACTCCTTCCTATTTATTTGACAAATTAGTAATTAAAGAATATAATTATTCTCTTAGAATAAAGAATTTGTATATTGTACCAACATTCAGAAAGTCAAAATTTAAAGGTGGGTTTTCATATATGGCCCCTACTTTATATAACAGTGTTCCCGATTATCTGAAGGTGCTTTCTTTAAATAGCTTTAAAAGAAATGTACGAGCTTTATTATATACTTAATGTTTGTTCCTATTATTTCATTGTTAACTATTTACTTCTACATTATTTGTCATTAATGTATTTTTATTATTTTTCAAGATCTGTTTTTGTTTACTTTTTGTAACGTGTCTATTAGCTATATATATATATATACATCTTTGTATTATTTGTATTTGTTTGGTTAGGTGGAAGAGCAGCCTTAGGCTGAACCTCGCCGTTGATATATGTCAATAAAGTAAATTTATTATTATTATTATTATTATTATGTTATCGCATTGGGCAGGAGAGCATCAACGCACGTGGGATTTGAAACTAGCACAAGTTATGATGGCATATCGAACCAGTGTACATGAGAGTTCAAGATATACTCCATTTTTACTCATGTTTGGGAGAGAAATCCGTTTACCCCTTGACGCTCAATACGGGTTACCACCCGGGTCATCATTTAAGTCGGAACAAGGATATGTGAAGGAACTAAGATCTTCATTAGATGAAGCGTACGAAAAAGTGCGGGATTAACTTAATTCTGCACATAGAAGGCAGAAGGCGTATTATGACAGAAACGCCCGAGTTAAAAATTACAACGTAGGAGACCTTATTTGGCTACACCAACCTGCGCCGAGAACGGGAGAAAGTGCAAAGTTACAACGTCCATGGTCAGGGCCATATAAAATAATTAAAGAGACCGGACTCAGGACTTTTCGAATCCAACACTCTAAATTTAAACACAAGAGAATAGTGGCGCATCAGGATAGGTTTAAACCTTGTGAGGAAATACCGGAGTCAACAGCTGGGGCTGAAAACGAGCGCGCTGCGAAACAACCAGGACGACCAAAGAAAGAAGTAGCAATGACCAGTTCAAATTTCAAATTTGAAGAGTTAGATGGGGATGTGTTTACAGCACCCATTGAGTTCGCTTTGGTACATTGTGTTGCGGAAGATTTTCGGATGAGCGCAGGAATCGCCCGGGATTTCAAAGAACATTTTGGAGGAAAAGCAAAATTGTTAAGACAAAGAATCCGCACAGGAGGAGTTGGCGTGTTGCAACGGGGAAGAAGAACTATTTTCTATCTAGTGACCAAACAATATAGTTGTGATAAGCCGACGTATAAAAATCTTCAAGTAAGTTTAAAAAGCCTACGAAAAATGGTAAAAGAGAAGAAGATTACCAAGCTAGCCATGCCTGCTATTAGCAGCGGATTAGACGGGTTGAGATGGAAAAAAGTTAAAGACATAATTGAGAATACATTCAAGGACATGGATTGCCACATTGTTGTTTACCATTGGAATGGTAATAGATTCTGGAGGGGAAGGAGAGAAGAAATAGATCATAGGAAAAGAAGGCACGAGGACATAAGAAGAATATTCGTAAGAAGTATCGATAAAAAGAGAGATGGGGAAGATAGAAACCAGAAGAACGAAAACACTAAAATGGCAAGAGACAATATGGAACAGAGTCAAGAGGGGAGAGAAATAGAAGAAGAAGGGTGGGATGCCGAAGATGATCTTCCTCTGGTGGAATTGAGAAAAAGATTAAAAGACGAGGACAAGGAAGCTGGAGAAAAATGGAACAGTGAGGATCTACTTCCACTTTCAGAATTGGGAAAAATTTTGAAGGAAAAAGAGAAGGAAGAAGGAGACAGCGAAGATGATCTTCCACTTATCGAGCGAAGAGCTAGAATGGAGAAGAAAGATACAGCGAATGGCGGCATGTAGAAACGTTGATTAAAGCTTCCCGGAGGAAGCTTCTTATAAGGGAGAGGGTGATGTAGTGAGGTAAGGTTTCCTAGAATTTAGGTCAGCCAGCTGCGGATCTTTCAATAACAAGACTACCTGGCTAGCCGACCAAGGGAGGGGCGCGGCTAGAGCGAGGAAGCGAGTCAGTCGAGTACGGGCCAGCGACCGATACGCACGAAGTAGGACTCTTAAAATTTATGTTGCATTAATGAATATACGCTGTATGTTTATATGATTGTCTTGTATTGTAAGAACGGAATAAACTATATTAAATATTTGTGATTGAGTTTAAGTGTTACAAGTATACAATTTCAACAAAAACCCACATGCATAAAATACAATATAGGAAAAATAAGTATTTACGCATACTTATGTATACGTAAAATGGGAAAAATGGAAAAGAATATAAGAATTAAATAAAGATAATTTAAATGAGATGAAAAAAAAAACTCAAGTCTATAACTTTTCATATATATTTATCGCACGCAAAAACTTCAGAACATTACGGATCTTATCAGAGTCTGTTAGAATAAAAGAAAGGTCTTGATCTAAAAGATATAGTCGCCTGAGTAGATCATACTGTGGACATGCGACAAGAATGTGTTCAACTGTCAGAGCAGTATCACATCTGTTGCACATAGGGGCATTATCGCGATTTAAAAGGTACCCATGTGTCAGACTTGTATGGGCCATTCTCAGACGATGGATCTTGACTTGATCCCTTCTATAGTAAGATCATTCGGCAATAAAACTGGCGCAACCAACGGCTTAATGGTTTTTAGATGGTTCTGAACCCCATCCCATGTGCGCTGCCACAAAGCCAATACCTCTTTCTTCAGATGAAGATTTATACATTACGACATCAACAGAGTTACTATCAGCGGCAGATCGTGCTGCCTCGTCAGCCAACTCGTTACCCCTAATGCCGACGTGACTTGGCACCCAAAGAAAATAAATATCTCTCCCTGTTTCCTGAAGATGTTTCATGAGGGACAAGATATGCTGAATAAATGGGTCAACAGTAAAAGGGTTTGAAATGGCTTGTAGGACGCTCAAAGAATCGCTTACTACGAGGAACTTCCTAGAAGTTCTGACGAACTCGCAGTAGAGTAGAGCTTGCCAGATAGCATAGGACTCTGCTGTGTAGATAGAAGTTAGAAGAGGCATTGACCATGAGTGCTGTGTGTTATCGACAGCAATTGCGTAACCAGTACCATGGTGGGTTTTATAACATCCGTATAAATTACCATCTTGTTTTTGTATCCGTGGAGAAACTCTAAAAACCTTGACTGTATCATTATCGGGGGACTGTTGGACTTGTCGTACATAGTTAGTATGTAGTTAGTCATAGCTAATGGAACCAACCACGGCGGTACTTCAGATTCCCCTACAGCAATCGATAATGGTATATCAAAGTTTATTTGGTCTAGAAGCTCTTTCGCGCGGATACCAGCGGGTCTGGTTTGAAATTGTCGTGGATTGCACCAATTATCACTCCGAAAGAAAGTACTGAAGTTCTTGTGTTGCGATAAGGACTTGATTTTAGAAACATAAAGCAGCAGAAACTTTTAACGTCTTACATCAAGTGGCGTCATTCCTGACTCTGAATATAAATTTAATGTGGGGGTACTGGGAAACGCATCAAGAGCGTACCGTAGAGCCTGGTTGTGGATTGAGTCTAGTCTATTGAGGGTTGTACGTTTTGCCGAGGCATAGACGACACACCCGTAATCAATCTTTGATACAACCAGAGATTGGTACACCCGTATAATAGTTTTGGGTTCTGTTCCCCATTTAGTACCCGCCAACATTTTTATAATGTTTAGAGCTTTAAGACAAACAGTCCTTAGCTCTTCAACATGTAATTTCCAAGTTAGCCTTGGATCGAAATAGAGTACCAGGAATCTGACGCTATTGACGATTTTAATAGTATTATCCCTCATAAAAAGGAGTGGTCCATAGTGTGGTCGGTTTAGGCGACAGAAGTGCATGCACTGGGTTTTTTCGCGAGAGAACCTGAATCCAATTTTGTCAGCCCTCCGTGTAATGCTGTTCTGCCAGAAAAGAAGAAATAAGTTGCGGCAAATAACCACGGAAACCCCAGCCATGTAGCTTCTTAAGAATGTGATACCGCCACGTCATATCATAGGCCTTCTCCAGATCAAAGAACACTGCAACCAAGTGTTCTTTATTATTGAAAGCAGTGAGAATTGCATCTTCTAGATATACGAGATGATCAACGGTGGATCTGAATTTGGATACAAATATACAAAATTATAAAATTTTATGCATGAAGAAACAAGAAACTCAGCAACTGTATAATATGTCTTATTGCAGAGGAATTGCTTGAGTTTCTTTTTGAACGTAGATATGTTTTCACATTCTCTAATTGTGGTCGGTAAATTATTAAAAATACTAAGTCCAAGTACGTGAGGAGAGTTTTTAGTTACATTATACTTGCAATATGGTAATCTAAACAGATTTTTATTTCTTGTGTTTGTTGTATGAATGTCATTGTTAGTCTTGAATTTGTTTTTATTTTTATAGATAAATATAGAGAGTTCAAGAATATATAAACTTACTACTGTAAGGTTTCTGTATTTAATGAAGAGTGGCCTACAACTGTGTGTTTGAGGAACATTTTCAATACTACGTATATTTTGGCTGATGAGAACAGAGGCTAGAGTCGATGGGGATCCTCAGAAGCAGATACCGTATCTAAATTTTGATTCCACATATGCTCTATAAAACCACAAAATGTATGAGATGTCTAGGACTGATTTTAAGTGCCTGATTTGAAAACAAGTCACGCTAGTTTTTGTAATTAGATTCTCTATATGTTTATGTCCATCTAGATTCTCATTGATCGTGAAACCTAGAAATTTACTATTTGAGACTCTAGCGATAGACGTATTATTAATCTTTACATCCACATCTAGAGTGTGTTTATAGTGTTTATTATGGAGCCTTATGTACTCGGTTTTGTTAATATTGAGATATAGAGAATTATTATGGAACCAGTCAGACATTTTACTTACGTTTTCATTGCAAACATTTTGAATATCAGAGTTCGTGTTATTTTAAATAATGATTGATGTGTCATCGGCATACATCGTTATTGAGCAGTTGTTAGAAAATTGGAATGTGGAAAGGCCTTACATGAAGGAACTCCTTGCATAGAACCCATTAACTGTATTAACTGCGAGGAAGGCCACTCGCCTCTTTCCAAGAATTGCCCTATTTATAAGCAAGAGGTTGCCACACAAGAGATGAAAATAAAGGAGAATATTACAGGCATTGAAAAGTATCTTTGTTACGAAAGAAACTTTTAATGCCGAACAAAGTGCGCTTCCTGTCACCAGAAATCTTTTCCCGACACCATCAAATATTCCTACACAAAAGAAGAAAACATTAAACGCTATTTCTTCTCTTGTGTCTATTTCTCCTGGCCCTTCTCCTTCTTTCATTTCTACTAAAGAAAAGATAAGGGCAAATACTTTTCGCATTATTTCTTCTTCTGACGAAGATCTTTCTCTTTGCTCTGCATCTTCGCAGCAGCAAAAGAAAAAGAAGGGTCGGCCTCTGGGCAAACCAAGAAAACCTGTTTAGTTCTTCTACATTATATTATAAGTCATGAATTATATTATTCAGTGGAATATTAGGGGATGCGTCTTTCATTATTGTGACTTGAAGATGCTACTATTGGAATTTAATCCGATATGTACATGTCTTCTAGAAACACACTTTACACCAGACCAGGCTTACTCATTGAAGAATTATAGTATAGTTAGGTTCGATTCTGCACCCCATATCCGGATCAACGGAGGTGTGGCGATCATCGTAAGACAAGATGCGAGTTTCAAGCAGGTTAATCTCAACACTAATATTCAAGCGATTGCTATACGAGGTGTGGTCAAAAACTATCGCGAATTTTGAATTTTCGCGGGTTACGTATATTCGAATTTCGATCTTTTTGTGGCTTTATGTTGGTACTCATGTCTCTCACTTATGTCGACAAGCTCGGCCATTTTGAATGTTCACTTACTTGTTGACAGCTGCTTTGTTTGCACGTGTTTTGGATCGTCTTCGATTTTTACCTATTCAAAAAAATGGAACAAAGAACCTGTATCAAATTTTGTGTGAAAAACGAAATTAAGTGCGCGGATGCATTCCGAATGTTGACTGTGGCATACGGAGAAGCTACCTTGGACCAAAGCAACGTTTATCGGTGGTACAAAATGTTCTCAGAAGGCCGAGAAGATGTGAACGACGAAAAGCGTGCCGGACGCCCGAGCACTTCAACAACAGACGAAAAAATTAATGAAGTGGAGAAAATGATATTGGCCAATCGTCGAATCACCGTTAGAGAAGTTGCTGAGGACCTAAACATATCGATTGGCTCGTGCCATTCGATTTTTATCAATGATTTGGGCATGAGACGGGTCGCCGCGAAATTTGTACCAAAATTGCTCAATTGCGACCAAAAACAGCATCGCATGAACATTGCTAATGAGATGTTGGACGACCCAAATTTGCTCCAGAGGGTCATAACTGGTGACGAATCGTGGGTTTATGGTTATGACGTGGAAACCAAAGTTCAATCATCTCAATGGAAGCTGCCGCACGAACCAAGACCGAAAAAAGCGCGCCAAGTTCGGTCGAATGTGAAAGTTTTGCTGACAGTTTTCTTCGATTGCAGGGGCGTGGTGCATCATGAGTTCTTGCCACAGGGTAGAACGGTCAATAAGGAATATTACCTGCAAGTTATGCGCAATTTGCGCGAAGCAATCCGCCGGAAACGCCCGGATTTGTGGAAGAACAAAAATTGGCTTTTGCTCCACGATAACGCCCCTGCTCACACATCGTTGCTTGTGCGCGACTTTTTAGCCAAAAACAACACACTAATGATGCCGCAGCCACCGTATTCCCCAGATCTGGCCCCCTGTGACTTTTTCTTGTTCCCTAAACTGAAGAGGCCAATGAAAGGACGACGATACGCTACGCTTGACGAGATAAAGACGGCATCGAAGGAGGAGCTGAACAAGATAAAAAAAAATGATTTTTTGAAGTGCTTTGAAGATTGGAAAAACCGTTGGCACAAGTGTATAATATCTCATGGGGATTACTTTGAAGGGGACAAAATAGATATTCATGAATAAATAAATAATTTTTGAAAAAACACAAAATTCGCGATATTTTTTGAACACACCTCGTACGAATGTCGGCCCCATTTAACGTTACTATCTGTAACATATATTTACCTGACGCTGACTGGGATTTGACTGACATTCAAGCTATTATTCGGCAACTTCACACTCCCTTTATTCTTCTGGGAGATTTCAATGCCCACCATTTCATATGGGGATCTGGGCATATTGATCCACGGGGTATAATTGTTGAGAACCTGCTTGATGATCCAAATCTTGTTCTAGTAAATGATGGTTCGCCCACATACTTTAATGCCCGTTCAGGGACCTTTTCCTGTATCGACCTAACTATTTTCTCATCAACATTATCAACTCGTTACTCTTGGCGAGCACTTGATGATCTACATGGGAGTGATCACTTTCCTATAGTGATCATTACAGACACTCCCATGTGTGAACAAGTGTTTACGCCAAGTTGGTTAATGAGTAAAGCCGACTGGTCATGTTTCAAGACATCCCTTAAAATTCCACCCATGACTAATAACACCAATATAAATGTAAAAGAACTAACAGAAAATATTTTCTTAGCAGCAGAAACTGCAATCCCTCCGAGCAAGTGCAAAGCTCAAAAAAGGTCGGTTCCCTGGTGGAACCGCGAAATTCAAGAGTTAGTCCGGGATAAAAAATAGCTTTCAACCGCTTCAAACGGATTCACTCAGGAGAACTTTATTCTTTTTAAAAAACCAGAGCACTAGCACGACGTTGTATATTGGAAAGCTAGCGAAAATCTTTGGGACGAATATGTTTCTGGCATTTCGTCCAGTACCACAACACAAGAGTGTTTGTCAAGGGTTAAACGTATTCCTGGGCATGGTAATTCTACAGGCATAACGTGTCTAAAACTGGATGATGGAACTTATAAAGATGATCCATCCGCTATCGCGGAAATAATGGCCGACCAGTTCCAAAGTACTAACAGCTCTTCTAATTACGTACCTGAGTTTCAAAACTCAAAAGCAGACAGGGAAGTACCGCTAGATTTCAGCACTACTGAAATTCTTGATTATAATGCTGCATTGGTACTAATGGAACTGGACTATGCTTCTCGCCAATCGAAGTCGTCATCTCCAGGCTTAGATAGAATTACCAACGATATGTTCAAAAATTTAACCCTTGATTTTAAACTACACTTGCTTTCCGTATACAATATGCTCTGGAGAGAAGGTTCATATCTTGAGAAGTGGAAGGAAGCCATTTTTATCCCTATCCCTAAGGTCGGAAAAGACCTATCGATACCGTCAAATCATAGGCCGATAAGTTTAACGTCTTGCATCGGAAATATATTCGAGAGAATGATCAACAACCGTCTTATGTGGATTCTAGAAACCAATCATTTTCTGTCAGATCACCAGGCCGGGTTTCGCAAATTCAGATGCACCGTTGATCATCTCGTATATATGGAAGATGCAATTCTCACTGCTTTCAACAATAAAGAGCACTTGGTTGCAGTGTTCTTTGATCTAGAGAAGGCCTATGATATGACGTGGCGGTATCACATTCTTAAGAAGTTACATGGCTGGGGTTTCCGTGGTAATTTGCCGCAACTTATTTCTTCTTTTTTCGCAGAACGCAAATTTAGAGTTCGGGTCGGTACTTCTCTATCATCCTCAAGGATATTAGAGAATGGAATACCCCAAGGCTCTGTTTTGAGCGTCACACTTTTTGCCATTGCGGTATATGAGCTTGTGTCCTTTGTCAGCTCTGTAGGTATGTATCTGTATGTAGATGATCTCACCATTTTCTGTTCTGGTAAGAAGATGGGAGACATCAACAGAACTTTGCAATCTGCAATTAAAAGCATTACACGGAGTGCTGACAAAATTGGATTCAGGTTCTCTCGCGAAAAAACCCAGTGCATGCATTTCTGTCGCCTAAACCGACCACACTATGGACTACTCCTTTTTATGAAGGATAATACTATTAAAATCGTCAATAGCTTCAGATTCTTGGGACTCTATTTCGATCCAAGGCTGACTTGGAAATTACATGTTGAAGAGCTAAGGACTGTTTGTCTTAAAGCTCTAAACATTATAAAAATGTTGGCGAGTACTAAATGGGGAGCAGAACCCAAAACTCTTATACGGGTGTACCAATCTCTGGTTTTATCAAAGATTGATTACGGGTGTGTCGTCTATGCCTCGGCAAAACGTACAACCCTCAATAGACTAAACTCAATCCAAAACCAGGCTCTACGGTACGCTCTTGGTGCGTTTCCCAGTATCCCTACATTAAATTTTGTATTCAGAGTCAGGACTGACGCCACTTGATGTAAGACGTTAAAAGTTTATGCTGCTTTATGTTTCTAAAATCAAGTCATTACCGCAACACAAGAACTTCAGTACAGACCTGCTAGTATCCGCGCGAAAGAGCTTCTAGAAGAAATAAGCTTTGATATACCATTATCGATTCCTCTAGGGAAATCTGAAGTACCGCCGAGGTTGGTTCCATTAGCTAGGACTAACTACAAACTAACTATGTGCGACAAATCCAACAGTCCCCCGATAATGATACAGTCAAGGTTTCTAGAGGTTCTGCATGGATACAAAAATACGATGGTAATTTATACGGATGGTTCTAAAACCCACCATGGTACTGGTTGCGCAATTGCTGTCGATAACACACAGCACTCATGGTCGATGCCTCTTCTAACTTCTATCTTCACAGCAGAGTCCTATGCTATCTGGCAAGCTCTACGCTACTGCCAATTCGTCAGAACTTCTAGGAAGTTCCTCGTAGTAAGCGATTCTTTGAGCGTCCTACAAACCATTTCAAACCCTTTTACTGTTGACCCAATTATTCAGCATATTTTGTCGCTCATGAAACATCTTCATGAAACAGGGAGAGATATTTATTTTCTTTGGGTGCCAAGTCACGTCGGCATTAGGAGTAACGAGTTCGCTGACGAGGCAGCACGTTCTGCCGCTGATAGTAACTCTGTTGAAGTAGTAATGTTTAAATCTTCAGATATAACTCTTCATCTGAAGAAAGAGGTATTAGCTTTGTGGCAGCGCACATGGGATGGCGTTCAGAAACATCTAAAAACCAGCCGTTGGTTGCATCAGTTTTATTGCCGAATGCTCTTACCAGAAGGGATCAAGTCAAGATCCATCGTCTGAGAATGGGTCATACAAGTCTCACACATGGGTACCGTTTAAATCGGGATAATGCCCCTATGTGCAACAGATGTGATACTGCTCTGACAGTTGAACACATTCTTGTTGCATGTCCACAGTATGATCTACTCAGGCGAATATATCATTTAGATCAAGACCTTTCTTTTATTCTAACAGACTCTGGTAAGATTCGTAATGTTCTGAAGTTTTTGCGTGCCGTAAATATACAGGGTGTTCCACGACTCGACCGACAAACTTTTACCATATATTCCAGGGGTCATTACGATCAAAAAATGTTATATGACCTATAGTTGAATTCCTCTTTGTTTCGGAGATATCGAAGAAATTAAAAAAAAATGATAATTGAGTTAGCCTTGACGGTGTTTCTTAATGAAAATTTTTCAGAAAGATGGATAGGACGAGGTGGTCCTGTACATTGGCCAGCTCGGTCACCTGACTTGTCGCCTTTAGATTTTTTTCTGTGGGGTTGCCTCAAATCTCGTGTGTATGATAATGGTAAACCAGTTACACGCCAAGAGTTGACTGACCGTATAGTTGAAGCTACTAATTCTCTAAAGAATGAATTGGCAGTAATTAACTGGCAACATTCTATGACTTGAAGGATAGCTGTATGTTTAGAAAATGGCGGTTCTCATTTTGAACAGTTGTTGTAATTTTGTGTTAATTAGCTATCCATTGATGAATAAATTTTCTTTTATCATTTTGTTTCTTAATTTCTTCGATATCTCCGAAACAAAAAGGAATTCAACTATACGTCATATAAAAAATTTTGACCGTAATGACCCCTGGAATCTATGGTAAAAGTTTGTCGGTCGAGTCGTGGAACACCCTGTATATGAATAGTTAAGACTTGATTTTCTTCATCTCATTTAAATTTTCTTTATTTAATTCTTGAATTCTTTTCTATATTTCCCATTATACGTATACATAAGTGTGCGTAAATACTTTTTTTTATATTGTATTTTATGCATATGGGTTTTGTTGATCTCGTATACATATGTATATTTATTTACGTATGTTACCTTTTTTAAAATTATTATTATACTTCTGTTTGTAATACTTACATAGTAGTATATGTCCCGTATATTTATTTATATTATACCTTTTGTGTAGTATATGGGCTAATAAATTCAGCAGTTGATGCCCTTCTCTAGTTAAAAAAAATTATTATTATTATTATTATTGTTATTATTATTATTATTATTATTATTATTATTATATTTATCTCAAAAAGATACATATCATTCACAGGTTGGTATACAATAACAGTTCTGTAAATATATTTATTATTTTTATTTTTATTATTATTATTGTTATTATTATTTTTTTTATTATTATTATTATTTTTATTATTATTTTATTATTATTTTTATTATTATTCTTTATTTTCACATTAACAGGTACATTTTATTATACATAACGGCAACTTAGGCAAGTATATATAACATTTAATTATAGGTACAATACTTATTTCATTTTATATTATATATTTCTTGTCTTGTCCCGTTGGTGATGTGGATCTACTTGATCTTAACTTATCTCTTACTATGTTTTCTTTATTCTCTTCCTATTGAAGATATTATAGGGAATCTCCCAAAATTCGTCTTACAATTCGGCAAGTTTCTAAAATTGTAGCTTTTTGTAATTGAAGGTAAGTATTTCTTTGCAAATCCAGTGTTTTTAAACTTTCAAATAACTTTATTATTATTATTATTATTATTATTATTATTATTATTATTATTATTATTATTATTATTATTATTATTATTATTATTATTATTATTATTATTATTATTATTATTATTATTATTATTATTATTATTATAATTATTATTATTATTATTATTATTATTATTATTATTATTATTATTATTATTATTATTATTATTATTATTATTATTATTATTATCACATTTACTCCTAATAACACAATATTATACTATTAAATAAAATTTTTCCAGATTTGTTATTATAAAAATTAAAGTTTTTTTTTAATATCTGCACTTTTTGGACATATTTTATGGATAAATTTCTAAAATTATCTATATATATATATATATATATATATATATATATATATATATATATATATATATAAAAGTTTTATTGTCAACAATATAATATACATATAATCTAACATTCTTACATTTTTGCGTTTAATGTTTCGAGTTGATAACTCTTTACAATATAAGGATGTTTATTATTTATCTGAGCTTTTACCTTTATTACCTACGTTCTTATTATGAGAAAAAAGACAAAAAAAAACTCACTAGCTTCAGTTTACATTAATATGCAACAAATCCCATTTAACAACATATTATTATAGCAGTAGATGTTTAGTCCTTTTGTGTCTATATTTTTTGTAATTCAACGTATTTATAGTATAGTTGCCTATTGCATTAATTAGTTCATTATCATGTGTTTCGCACTTATTAAAAAATTTAATAGTGATTTTCTTAACATGTTCTTTTATAGTGGCAATATTTGCAATCCTATGTAGTTTACTAATTTTAGTCCATCGAGGGGAGTTAGTTATTATTCTGAGACACTTATTTTGAATCACTTGTAGTTTATTGTAATTTGTTTCACTTGTATTACTCCACACGGGACACGCGTATGTTATAATTGGTCTTATGAATAGTTTATAGATATGGGTTTTGATTGATGTAGTTATTTTCGAATTTCTATTTAAAAGTGGCATTTTACTGGAAGCTCAAAATAGTTTTTCTTCGAAAAATACATTTAAATGTTATTTTTTCGAGATTTGTTATTAAAAGAATTAAAGTTTTTAAATTTTTTACATGCTTGCGTTAACACTTTTTGTATATATTTTATGGGTAAATTTCTAAAATTATCTATAATTTTAATCCCGGAGCCTATGCTTTAAACACAACTCCATGGTTGCACAATTCAGATCTCAAATGTATGTAACTGACAGATATATGTCACTGTCAACAAACTAATCATTTCAAATAATAATAGCAACGTTTTAAAAACAAAATAGTAAATGAAACAATAATTATATGGAAAAAACTTAATACAGTTTCCAGCATAAGTAAATATGTAAAATAATAGGTAAGAGAATATAATTCCTTAGTCACGTGACATGTTTTCCGCCAATCAACATTCAGAATCTCCCTAGCTACACGTCTATCACAGCGATGATAAAAAACAAGGACATTATCACCGTATTTATAGTCGTTACTAAGGGATTTGTTTTCTTTATTTATGACATTGACAGTTAATTTTGAGTATAAAAATAAATAATAACAACAATTCAAACCCCGAAATATTAAATAAAACTCGTAAGTACCATGTTTTAATACAATATGAATATGTATATGAAAAGTTAGGTTAGGTTACATTGCAAAAATTCATTATATTCTCTCATTAAATATAAGCTCGTGATATGATTCATAATCGAAGATATTGCTCGTGAAACCGAAGCAGTTCATTTCAACTCATCCTTCGGACTCGTGAAATCTACAGCTCGGTTTCACTCGAGAATATCATCGATGATAATCATATCACTTGTTATACTACGTATGATAATAAAAACATATATCATCACGGCATATTATCCATTGCCAATCTACTTTGTACACAGATGTCGGTAATAATGATGACATATTCGTACCGTGCGAGAATTTACCAGGCGTCACTTTTAAATGGCACAAAATTGGCCCCTGTGGTGCACTCTCCATGCCAGCAGTGAATATAGGTAAGTATACAAATAAATATATTAAATATATCATTACGGCATATTACCAATTGCTGGGTCTGCTAATCTGCTTTGTACACAGATTTCGGTAATGATGATGATATATTTGTACCGTTCGGGCGTTTACCAGACGTCACCCCACGAGCACTTATTGCTGGCGTGGAGACTGCACCACAGGGGTCATTTTTATGCCATTTAAAATTCAAAAAATCTGATGTAGCCAGCACAATACCTTCCGTCAATCCTGTGTATTGTGTACAAATTCCATACATAAATTTTCTTGCAAAAGATTCTAAATTTCCAGTAATATTATTTCATGAAAAGGCACTTGACACTGACATCTTCTTCTTCTTTAGCTTTTCCCATTCGTTAGGGGTCGCTATTTCTTATTTTCTTCTTTCATTTATTTCTGTTTTGCGGATCATCACGTCAAAAAATTTCATTCAAAATTTCATTTTTTGGTATTTTATGATTCCTTTTCTCGGTAACTGAATTACATACCCCTGATAATAAATAAACCACATAAAATAAGAAAATCATGAAATTTTGAATGAAAAATTATGACATTTCTCAGTTATGGACGTAATTAATAGCTGTCGTTTTGACACGGGTCCACATATCTGCTTGCCAAAGTTAGCAAAGTCACGTCACTGCACGCGCCCTACACATTTTTTTGCAAAAGATCCTATATTTCCAGTTAAATTATTTCATAAACAAACATTGCGAATTGCACTTGACACTAACATCTTTTTCTTCTTTAGTTTTTCCCATTCGTTAGGGGGTCGCTATTTTTTATTTTCTTCTTCCACTAATTTATGTTTTGTGTGTCGTCCTCATTCAGTTTCTTTTCTCTCTTTTCATCTTATATTTGGTCTTCCTATGTTTCTTCCATCTTCTGTTATAAGCTATTCATTCTTCCAATATACTCATCTCTCCTTTCTAGAAACGCCCAACACTAGAGTTATTTCCCTTATTCTTTAATTCATTTACTTTTCATTGATACTGACATCTGTCAATTTGAATTACCTGAATATATTAGCAGTTTTCATGGTTAAGTTATCATAGCTGGCTTATTTATGATATTTATTATCTTTGTAAGTCTTTAACTCTATATCTGTTGAATATGAAAATAAAATGCAATCAAATCGTATAGAGAATAATATATTCTTTAAATTATAATCAAATTTAACTGAATTTTTCAAGAAAAACTGTTAAATTTTTTAAATGAGGATACTTCCGGTTGACCAATTATAACCTAAATCTAATCAAGTCTGCATATGGTTGTAAGGAAGAGGAATACGCAAGAATTGTTGTTTTAGTTATTACTCTTTTTATTTCAGAGTTATAATAATACAATCTTGAATACAATACATCATCAAAATTATTAGTGTTTACATCGTTGCTTAGTTTAGTATTACTGTTTTTGTGTTGCCAACCTTAATTATTATAAAACCTTAAATGTTACTAAAATCTAACTCCAAACACGTTCCTCTTGTTTTATAAATTTAATCTAGTGGGCGGTTTACGCTGCCTAGTTGATCTTCTAATTTGAACATTGTTACAGTCATTATTACAATCTTTCTTTTCCTCCTTTTCTACAATTGTTTCACTAAAGTGATCAAAGTCATCAAAGCATTTTTTCATAAAAATTGAATTTCTCCTGTAATACTTATTTTTATCTGTCTTTACTAAATAAGAACGAGGATATTTTAAAGATTTAACAACAACTGCTTTTTCCCACAATTTAGTTTTAACATTCTGAAGCCACACTTTTTCTCCACTTTGATAAGTTTGTTCACTTTGTACAGCTTTTTTATCATAATTTTTCCTTTGCTTTTCTTGATTTTTTAACATATCGTTATAAAATTTCAATTCAATTTCATATCGTTATAAACTTCATCTCTATTTATGTCACATGGTTTTAAACTATTATTACTCATAGGCAATTTCGATCTTAACTTTCTATTTGACATAAGTTGAGACGGAGAATAATTTAAATTAGCCACTGGAGCATTTCTATAATTTAGTAAATATAGTTCAATATCCTGGTTTTGTTCATTTGCTTTTTTAAGCATTAATTTAACTAGGCCTACAGCCTTTTCAGCAAGGCCATTGCTTTTTGGATAATAGGGATGGGATGGTGTTATTGTAAAATTCCAGTTTTTTTGCAAAGTTTTACATTTCATAGCTATTGAATGGCATATTATCAACAACAAGAATACTAGGAATACCGTTTCGGCTAAAAACTTCTTTAAATTTACTAATTACAGTAGTGCTATTTTTATTATTTAATTTTATTAGTTCTACCCATCTTGAGTAATAGTCAAATATTACTAAATAGCTTGTCCCAGCATATTCAGCAACATCTGCACCAATTTTATAAAATGGTAGATCTGGTATGTGATGATTTATTAAAGGTTAACGAATTTTTGATCTACTATATTTATTACAAATTTTACATTTGTGAACAAATGATTCAATATCTGAATTCATTCCTGGCCAGTAGAAATTATTTTTGGTAATGTTTTTATTTTTTCTTTTCCTAAATGAGTTTCATGTAAGACATTTAATGAGTATTTTCTTAAGTTTTTTGGTACTACTAATTTATTATTATAATACACTAAATTATTATCAACGGTAATATCATTTCTAATTTTATAGAAATGTTGCAATTCACCTTCGGATTTACATTTAGATGGCCAACCATTTTGAAAATATTCAATAATTTCCTTTAAACTTTCATCTTTTGAAGTTTCTACTTGAAATTCATGTGTTTTATTTACAGACATATTGTAATCACCTTCAATTGTATACACAACATCTTTCATTACAATATCATCTTCAACATTAGTTTTTACAAAATTGCGCGACAGTAAATCTGCAATATACAATTTTGAACCCTGCAAATAATACAAATTAAAGTCATATGTCAACAGTTTAATTCGTAATCTACGTAATCTATTATTTTTTATCTGGTGTAAACCTTTTTTGATTAACGCTATTAACGGTTGGTGATCATTGTAAATATTTATTTTATGGCCGTATATATAATAATGAAATTTGGAGCATGCAAAACATATAGAAAGTAGTTCCTTTTCAATTTGTGCATAATTACACTCTGTTTGTGTCATGGAACGAGATGCATGCATTACTGGCTTGCCATTTTGCATTAAACAGCATCCTTAAGCATCCTTTGATGCATCACATTGAATGTCTATTTCTTTAGTTGGATCAAAGGGCAGTAACATAGTTGCATCACTAATTAATTTTTTAATTTCACTTAATACCTTGTCATGCGTCTCATTCCACATCCACTCAGTTTCATTCTTTAATAATTCTCTGAACGGAGAAATTATATCTGATAGGTTCGGTATAAAACTTCTTAAATAATTGATTACACCTAATATTTTTTGTAAACTTTTTTATCTTTTGGCGCGTTTAAATCCTGTATTGCCTTAATTCTTTCTTTATCTGGTTTTAAGCCTTGCTCATTAAAAGTTAATCCGAAATATTTCACCTCTTTTACAAAATATTGTAACTTATTGGGGTTAAATTTAATATTATAATTTCTTGTTCTTTGAACTACTCGACTAATTATTTCATTTAACTCAATTTCACTTTGAGCTGCACATAATATATCGTCAAAGTATACTGTTACACCAGGTATATCGCCAAAATATTTTTGAGTTAGTCTTTGAAAAATTTCAGGTATTGAACATAGACCGAAAGGTGCTCTAGTATATTCATAACATCCAAATGGTGTACTGAAGGTACATAAATTAGTCGATTTTTGTCAAGTTTTATTTGATGAAAGCCATCCTTTAAATCGAAAACACAAAATCATTTTTTATTAGACAAATTCGGTATAACTTCTTGTATTGATGGTATTGCATTATATTCTCTAACTATGTTTTTGTTTAATTCAAGTGGATCAATGTTAAAGTTCCATTTGGCTTTTCAACTATTACTATATTGCTAACCCATTCTGATGGATTTTGTACTGGCTTAATTACACCTCTACCTTGTAAGGAATTTAATGTTTCTTTCAGTTTTTATAGGTCTTGGTGGCATAGCCTTAGGAATTGCATTTTCTTTAATTTGAATGCTATACGTGTCTGGAAAGTGACCTAATTCCACCGACTTGCAGAAAGCCACAGTTTTTTCTAGCGAAGCATCTTCTCTTAGAAAACGTTCTTGCACGTTTCTCGAATTTACCCCCAGGACAATTTGTGCCTTCATTATCTTGTTTTCCTCTACACCAAATTCGCAAGTTTTTATGAGACGTTGTAGATCTGCATGAAACTTTTCGAACGGTTCGTCTTGGCTTTGTTTTCTGTTGAAGAACTTGTATATTTTCATGATTTCATTCTTCTTATGAATGCAGTGTTTTCTAGAACTTTTAATAGTTTTTCGACAGTTTCTTCTTTTTCACTTAATGTTGTTATAGTTTCATATAACCTTAGGGCTTCTGTTCCCATTAAATTTTTGAGCATTGCTACCTGTACTTCTCGACTTTTCTTTTCGGCTTCTATTGCAATGAAATATATTTTTATTTCTGATTTAAAATATTTAAAATTGCTGGCCATATTTCCTGTCACATTCAACACTGCTGGCTTGTTGAACTCCATTCCTCGGATTTTTTGTGCGTATATTTTTTTTTTAGGTTATGTGGTTTTTCTTGCTTTTTAGTCTTTTTTTCGACTTACGACTGCGCCATGTTTTAGTTATTACCCTTTTTATTTCAGAGTTATAATAATACAATTTAGAATACAATACATCATCAAAATAATTAGTGTTTACATCGTTGCTTAGTTTAGTATTACTGTTTTTGTGTTGCCAACCTTAATTATTATAAAACCTTAAATGTTACTAGAATCTAACTCCAAACAATTGTAATTTTTGGAATTCTAGTATTGGAGATATCGTGCAGGAAACCGCGGTCACATAGCACACACAGCACACACGCACACACGAACACACACACACCCACACACATACAGACATTATCGTAAAAATAGTAAAATCGTATTGTAAAGACCCTAAAACTTACTTATCCAATGAAAACTCACCACGGAATTATTTGACCAAAGACAATACCTTCCTTACCTAGAGGTGACAGAAGGTAAAAATGAATAAAAATGAAATTAAACGGGAGGTATTATGTTGGCCACATCAGATTTTTTTGGTTAATTTCTAATCCTATTTTCTTTCCTTCCTTCATTATCTCTTGTAGGATACCTTTCATTACATTTCTATTTTTCGTTATTATCGCTATGTCGTCTGCATACGCCATTATTTGTCCTCCTCCTGTTCTGAGTGTTTTCCTGACGTTTCTCATTACATATTCCAATGTCAAGTTAAATAATGTGGCAGATAATACGTCATCTTGTTTCACGCCTTTGTTTATTAGTATATCATCTGTTTCTCCTTTTTGCGTCTTGATTCGTATTTTTATTTTTTTCCATATTCATTGCTACTAGTCTTCTCAATTTGCCCGGCAATTGTAGTTCTTCCAAAGCTTTCATTAATTCTTGTCTTTCAATGGTGTCCAAAGCTGCTTGAAATCAATGAACAGAATCGCTGTGTTTTTTCCAGTATTTTTTAATAGTATGTATGACGCCCGTGATTCCTTTCATGAATCTACATTGATATTTGCCGATGATTCTAGTTGTCGCAATTATTAATTCTCTTTGTATTATTGTTGATATTATTTTGTAGGCAGTGTTGAGTATCGTATTCTACCAATACCTGTTTGTATTGTTGTTCAGTTTCTGTAATACGTCCATTTTTGTCCTTTATCCCTTGTACCTTAGTTTTAAATGTTTTAGTTTGGTCCTTTATTTCAGTATGAAATCTTTTTGTTTTTCTATTTCTTTCTCAATATCTTTTATTCCATTTTCTACAGATATTCTTCTTTTTAATATTTTTATTACATTTTCATACTCCTCCTTGTCCTCTTTTTTATTTGTTCTTAAATATGTTAACCTTTCGTTTCTCTTTTCATCTATTTTTTTTTTTTCATCATTAAACCAGCCTTTTGTACTTTTTGTATTCTTATTTTCCTTTCCTATCCATTTTTGTGCAGCTTCATTTATACATCTTTTCATCCAACGCCATTCCTTCCCTATTTCTTTCATTTTAGAGTCTTTCTTCTTTAAGTTTTTTTTCTAATTCCTCCGCATATTTCTCCCTTGAGGTTTCGTTATTTATGTTTTCTAAATTTCATTTATTTTTCGATTTATCCTTTGTAGTATTTAATTTAACTTTATTTCGTACCGTCATTGTTACCATGTAGTGATCCGAATCAACGCATGCTCCACTGTATGGTTTTACGTCTAATATTGAAGACTGTTTCCTTTTCGTTACTAATACGTGGTCTATTTGCGTTTGAATCTTATTATTCGGTGATGTCCATGTAACTTTATGTCTTTTGGAATGTTTATATTTTGTAGCTACTTATTATCATACTTGTCCTTCTTGCTAATTCGCTTAACCTTTGCCCATTATCGTTTGTTCTTTTATGTATTATATGCGCACCTAACAAAATTAATTTAAAAGTTTAAACATGCACAGCGATGTTGGTCTTATATATGTACCTAAGTATTTCAAAACAGCTCAGCAAAAATATAAAGAGGGAAAGTGTCTTATTTCTATGGTCACCCTTTGTAAGTACTAAAGTTGAGACAAGCAATATTAGTATACCCTGGTTAGAGATATAATGCACTGACTTGACTTAACAATCTCACCGTAAGATACCACTACATTTTAGTTACATATAGTAGTTTTATTTTCTATTGAATATAGTACCTTAATCATAGGTAAGTAGTTTTATGGCCTTATTACATTACAATTATGGATATAGCCAATCTTATACCACATTATATATTAATCACTAATATGATTGATTTCGCTTATATTTTCGAATTGAATAAATTAATACAATCAGAAAAGAATGACACATTTTATTATACAAATACCAACCCGTAAAATTAATACATAGATAGCTAAAAATACTGCAACGTTCCATGACCAATCTAAATTCCTTACAATAATTTTATTTCATGGCTTGCTGGTCGCCACACAATCATATCTCTGACTCTTTTTCGATTAGTAGGCTCGGGGCGTCCCAAACGACTATAGCTACTAGATAATCACAACTGACTCGCCATCCATTTTGGATCCAATCTTCCAGTCGATGTACAAGCGATATCACAAAGCCATACTGTCAGTGCTCTTTGTTTTTGCTATGTCTTAACCCTTGATCTTAACAAAGTACTTCAAATGACGGGTTGTTCAGTGCCTAGGTGTACGGTTTGTACAAGTAAATTTTTATGGGCAAGTATTAAAATTATTAAATTTTGTATAAATTATTAACGGTTAACTTACTTTTCCTTCCAAACAATAGATATTAAATATTGTTAAATTCAAGATAATAGATCGACAGATGATTTATTGTAAATTGAAATTTGAGTTGTCATTTTATTAGATTTCCAGCTGATCCTAAAAAGCATACAAGATGGTTAGTGAATTGTCAACGGAAAGATTTGATTCCAACACAAAATATGCTCAGTGATAAAAATAATGTTATATATTTGTTGTCACATTAACATTTGTAATTCTTTTACAGAAACTCTTTGAAGAAGCATAATCGTTCGGATAACAAAAAAATACGATATTTTTTTGAGGATACTTTATACCTGTACAGTAAGTACATACTTCTTATAGTAACTACAGAAAATAAATTTACTCCCTGCTTAAATTTTCCTCGATGATACTGAAATTATTTCAAGTCCAATAGCCATATGACATTCAAATTTCTGACAGTAATGTTAAATGAATCACAAGATATTTGTAAATAATAAATTTACCGTAAAAATAAAATTTAAGTGAATAATAAATTTGTTAAGAAATACCTTATTTCTTGGTTATTTCAAAACTAATTTACATACTTTTTAGTACTGTAGTTTATATTTTTTTTACCCAAATATAATTCAATATAATATTTAACAAAATGTTCAAATAATATTTTTACCTTCCGTCACCTTTAGGTAAGGAAGGTATTATCTTTGGTCAAAAAATTAAATAATGAGTTTTTAGTGAATAAGCATGTTTTAGGGTCCCTATAATACGATGTTACCATTTTTACAATGATGTCTGTGTGTGTGTGTGTGTGTGTGTGTGTGTGTGTGTGTGTGTGTGTGTGTGTGTGTGTGTCTGTGCGTCTATGTGTGTGTGTGAGACGAAAGTTTCGGATCCCATCACTTCAATACCACGATTCCAAAAATTATATTTTTTTCGTATTCCTCAAGTTTACATCCAGAAGAACAACTGATTAGATTTTGGTTATAATTGGTGAACTGGAAGTAGCTTCATTTGAAGATTTAACAGTTAAATTTGATGTATTGACATTTAAAATTATTATAACTTAAAGAATATATTATTCTCTATACGATTTGATTGCATTTTAAACTTCATATTTAATAGATATAGAGTTAAATAATTTTAAAGAAATTAAATTTGTAAATCAGCCAGCTATGCTAAACATGGAAACTACTAATATACACATATAATTCAAATTGACAGATGTCAGTATAAATAAAATGTAAAGTAATGTAGCAGAGATGAGAGAATGCTGAAGTAAATGTTGGGGAAGACACGGAGAGGAAGGTAAGGAAATAAATCTAGTGTTACAAGTTTCTAGAAAGATACAAGCGAGATTATTACATTGGTTTGAAAATGTCATTGTTGCGATCTAAAATTTACTTTAGAAAATTTTGCTCCAGAATCTTATTGCCCTAGGTATACGTACCTTCCTATCGTCTAAATCTATTTTCCCTTTTCGCATTGTTAGTATTATTCTGTCCATCCTTCGTGTATCTTTATATTTTTATAGTGTTTCGTCCAATAAATTCTCTCTGTCTCTGCTGTTTCATTTCTCTGCCTTCTTATTGTAATTATATTTCAAATGTTCCTACAGTGTTTATTTATATAAAATATGTTTCACTTCGAATTAGTAACTTACCTAAATCCGTTTTTCTGATTATTTTCGACCTATTTCTAATCTATTTCGTGTTTGTTTCAATAGTTTATTCTTTGGCGACCCACGAGGTTATTTGTTTACATCGCTTGACATGTTTTTAGTTGTAGAATTGCGCCAGTGGCGTGGGTGAATTGTTTTTATTGTATTTCTTCTTTTTATTTTATGGTTGTTTTTTTGCGCCATCTTCATCCGGCAAAAACTTCTTGGTTTCGGAAAAAGTTTTGAGCATCGTGGATTCTGGTACAGGCTCTGTTATAGGGTAGATGTGTTTTCTTTTGACGAGTATTTTGGCACGTAGTTAATGGTTGGCGTAATTTAGTTTTCACGCGAGTGGAGTACCCGATTGTTGTTTTGGACCAGTTTTTGGTTTAGCCATTGTTGCGGATTTGTACTACGTCGGGGGTGCTCGAATGACTCTCCAGTGTTGTGTATTTTGGTGGGTGCTTCGTGTGGTGGCACGAGCATCTTTTTCGAGTTCTGGAAGTCATCTCTCTTCGGAGGATTTGCGACTCTGCCGTCAGCAACACCATTGTTGTGGACACCTTCTACACCACGCCCAATGGCCGTCCCTCCGCCGTCATCATCGTCCTACTTCATCGCCTACAATTCCCCCAAACACGCCGTATAGATACGTACCTTTATTTAATATCGTTCTTCCTCTTTTTTTGGTTTATTTTTGAGTTGCGAGGAAAGGACTTAGAGTTTATTGTTGTCTACGAGGACTGTAGTAAAACATTATTTGGCGCTTCATTGTTGGAAGTCGTATGTTTTGTGCAATTCGTTCATTTTATGATATTCATGTGTTTCTTTTTTATAGTCAATTTAGAATTTCAATATTTCGTATTATTGCGGATGTAAATGTTTTCTTCTCAGTTCCATCAGCATTCTCACCACACGCTTCAACAGGCCATCCTTAATTACCATGGAGTCCCATTGCGCCCAATACGATTTTACACTCTGTGAGTGTGGTGCAACGTCTTCCCATACTGGTTTGCATTCTTCTGCTTTCCATTCTAATAAAATTTTCAAAGTCGGGTCATTTTCTTGGTCCTTGCGTAGTCCATCGCACTGCCAACTATCGTCGACTACTGTTATTCTGGCGACGGTGGAATGTTTCTCTTCAAGTCGATTACAATGTTTGCAGTCATCGTTCTGGACAATGCATCTGCTTTACGATGGCTGGTACCTGTCCTGTGTTTGATTTTGAAATCGTATTCCTGTAGTCTTTCAATCCACCTGACCTTCTGGATTCTTGAATTGTAGCAGCCATTTTAATGCAGCATGGTCAGTTCCAATCAAAAATCTTCTTCCGTACAAATATTTGTAGACATGTTCCACGGATTTCACGACTACCAAGAGTTCTTTTCTGGCCACACAGTAATTCCTTTCTGGTTTTGACAAGGTCTTACTAAAGTAGGCAATAACCTTTTCATGTCCGTCTTGTTTCTGGGAAAGAATGCCACCAATTCCGACGTTGCTGGCATCTGTGTCTAGTATGAACTTGTAGCAGGCTCGCCTATTATCTATACTGCTGCTACATGGCCCTCCCGACCAGGAAAGCTAATAGAGTACCGATAGTGATAATTTTTAGAGTTTGTTTAGTTTTTAATTATTGAAGAAATAAAATTGACTTTTTTGTATTTGGTGTTTTTTATATTTTTACAATTTAAGAGTTTTCTTATTGTTGTTTTACAAAGCGCGGCAGCGGAGTGGTCTGTCACGCCGGAGTTAGTAGTTACTATAATTCCTATGTTTGTGTAGCTACTACAATTGGTGACCCCGACGGTAGGATAAATGGCTTTTCCCCAAGCAGACGAAGTTCCTGGATTGGAGATGGAAGACTCTCTAATTGTTGTTTCACACAATTTCAAGCTTCCAGAATTCTGGCCAGACGATCCGGAATTATGGTTCGCGCAGATTGAGGCTGAATTTGCAAATCAACGAATTTCTTCCGAGATTAGTAAATATAACAAGACCATTTCTTCTCTTCGATCTGATCATGCGCTCATTGTTAAGGATTTAATTTTAAAACGTCCACCTAACAACCCTTATTCAACTTTTAAGGAATAATTAATTAAAAGAAGTACCTTATCCGATGCTCAAAAGTTTCAAAAGCTTCTGTCAACCACCGAACTTGCAGACAAAAAGCCTAGTTTTCTGCTTCGGGAGATGAAGAGCCTTATTGGAAATCGAATACTAGACCCTCTCATTTTGGAAGAATTGTTCTTGCAAAAATTACCGCGCAATGTTCAAGTAGCGGTAATTTCATCTGGTAAAGAAGATTTGGAACTAAAAGCAGAATTGGCGGATAAAATTATAAGCATTTCAAATTCATCGGTTCAAGTTGTTTTCCCACCTGGCTTTTCGGAGTACTAAGAGTTAGACGACTTAAAAATGGAGGTACGAAATATAAAGAATCTACTAACGCGAAGAAATTCAAATTATCAAGATCGTCGAAATTTGTCATCAACATCAAGTGCATATTGTTGATACCATCACGATTTCGGGTCCAAGGCACGACGATGTGTAGCGCCCTGCAACTGGAGAGTTCCTGATAGAAGACAACCTGGAATTTTCGATAAAAATGTCAGTCGTTATACCACACAGTACAAAATTAGAATTCACAAAAATCCTTTAATTTTTAGCAATAAGAGTACCTCTTCTCTTCGTTTATTCTTCATCACTGACAGAACTTCAAGTCACCATTTTTTAGTTGATACAGTTGCGGAGGTGAGTATCATTGTTCCGAATATTGTACAAAGGCAAAATAGACAAAGGCTTAAATTGCAAGCTATTAATAACACATCCATAGACACTTACGGTAAAATTAAATTACAGTTAGATTTTGCATTAAATAAAATATTCACTTGGACATTTATTATAGCTGAAGTTCAACATTCAATTCTAGGCGCCGATTTTCTCCGTCATTTTAATTTACTGGTAGATGTCAAAAACGAACGACTGTTAGACTTTCATTATAAATAAGTTTCCGCTGTCAATATTCCACAAATCACTACATCTGTCAAAACTGTCACCTGTCAAGACAAATTTCTAGAATTACTGTCAGATTTTCCATCTTTAACCAACTCTTTTAATGCTAAACGTCAAGTTAAACACAACATTAAACATTGCATTGTTACAACCGGTTTACCGGTTTCCAAAAGACCACGTAGATTGCCCCCAGAACGGTCAATCATAGCCAAAAAAGAGTTTGATGATCTTTTAAAATTAGGAATCATTAGACCATCTAAAAGCATGTGGTCGTCTCCTTTACATATGGTCCGAAAAAAGGAACCTGGTGACTGGCGTCCTTGTGGCGATTACCGTGTCTTAAATTTCATTACTGTTACATACAAGATTTTGCATTAATACTTGAAGATGCTACTATATTTTCTAAGATCGATTTAATTAAAAGTTACCACCAAATACCGATGGAAGAGAATTCAGTCGAAAAAACTGCTATAACAACTCCATTTGGTTTATTTGAATATATCGCTATGCCTTTCGGCCTTAAAAACAGTGCACAAACGTTCCAACGTAATTAGAGGTTTAGATTTCTGTTTTGCTTATTTGGATGATTTATTAATCGCTAGTAAAACGCCTAATGAGCATTTGATACATTTACGACAAATATTTGTTCGGCTTGAGCAATATGGCATTCTCATCAATCCCAAAAAAAAGTTTATTTGATCAGGAGGAATTACAATTTTTAGGACACCAAATCAGCAAAACAGGTTTCACACCTTTACCAAGCAAAATTGAAGCTATACGACTTTTTCCTTTGCCCACCACTCAAAAACAGTAAAGAGAATTTTTGGGTCTTATAAATTTTTACCACAGATTTATACCGTATTGTGTGATCATATTGCAACCATTAAACAATTTTATTGACAAAAATAATTCTAAAAGCACCAAAAAATTTATCTTAGACAATAAAGCTATTAAATCATTTGAGGATTTAAAAGTAGCGTTGGTAAACTATACAAAATTGACATTTCCCAGACACTCAGCACCAACAAATATAATGGTAGATGCGTCAGACACGGGTATGGGGGCTGTACTCCAACAATTTCATAAAAATTCCTGGCACCCCCTAGCTTTCTTTTCGAAAAGTTTCTCTGTCACAGAACAAAAATATAGTACATTCAGCAGGGAACTTCTAGCAGTTTATTCTGCAATCAAAAAATTTCAATATTTCTTAGAAAGCCGAGAGTTTCACATTTTATCAGATCACAAAGCATTGACATTTTCTATTCAAAAAAACAATGACACCTATTCACCAAGAGAAATCAGACATTTGGATTACATACTTCAGTTTACAAATGACATACGTCATGTAACCGAAAAAAATAACCCAGTGGCGGATGCATTATCTAGAATTTGTATAAATTCACTTTCTAAATTAGAACACATCGACTATAAGAAAATTGCAGTGGCTCAAGCTCATGATGAAGAATTGCACATTTTAGAAAACAACTCTCACTAACTCATTTTCAAACAAATAATAATCCCTGATACTGACTATAAAATTGTTTGTGATATTTCAACGAAAAAACCTAGACCATGTATTCCACCACAATTTAGAAAACAAATCTTTAATCATTTTCATAATATTTCACATCCAGGAATAACAGCCACCAAAAAACTAATCTCTTCAAAATTTGTTTGGAAAAATCTGAACACAGATATCCAAAAATGGACTAAAATGTGCAATAAATGTCAATGTTGTAAAGTTTCCAAACACACTTCTTCACCGACAGGAAATTTTTCTTTACCATTCAGGCGTTTCGAAATGATTAATTTAGATTTGGTGGGCCCCCTACCTACATCAAATGATCATTCATATTTATTAACCTGTATAGACCGTTTTACACGTTGGGCCGAGGTTATACCTCTCGGAGATACTAAAGTTGAAACGATCACACATGCCTTTATGAATGGTAGGGTTTCTAGATTTGGAGTACCCATACAAGTTACAACTGACAGAGAGGCACAGTTCGAATCACATTTTTTTAAAGAGTTTTTATTACAATTAAATGCAAAAAGAATCAGAACTACAGCGTACCACCCTGAATCAAACGATTTAGTAGAAAGGTTTCACAGACAACTAAAGACTTCCTTAAAATCTTGCAATAATCCTAGTGATTGGTATAAGAATCTACCTCTGGTATTACTAGGTCTCCGGGCTGCCTTCAAGGAAACGCTTGGTTGTAGCCCGGCAGAATTAGTCTACGGCACAAATTTACGTTTACCAGGTGAATTGACAGTTGATTGCATAGAAGAAAATATAAAAAAAGTAAACTTACCTTCCTTTCTACAAAATCTAAAACATAATATGACTAAACTAAAAGCTGTTCCTCCTAAACCATCACACAAAAAATAATATGTACACCCCGACCTCTTCAAAACATCTCACGTATACATTCGATTCGATGGCATAAAAAAACCTTTACAACCCTCCTACAACGGACCATACAAAGTTATCAACAGAAATGAAAAATTCTTCACAGTAGACGTTCAGGGCAAAACAGACACAGTTGCAATTGATAGACTTAAGCCGGCTTACACATAATAGACGCCTTTGTTATATTCGAAACAATGACAACAACCACCGTACCATATGAATAAATGAAGAGAAGCGTCATCCTACTACTATTTATTAATTTATTATTGTATTCCCTTGAATCGTTTGTTTTTTTCCTGGGAAGGGGGTAATGTAGCAGGCTCGCCTATTATCTAGACTGCTGCTACATGGCCCTCCCGACCAGGAAAGCTAATAGAGTAACGATAGTGATAATTTTTAGAGTTTGTTTAGTTTTTAATTTTCGAAGAAATAAAATTGACGTTTTTTGTATTTGGTGTTTTTTTATATTTTTACAGTTTAAGAGTTCTCTTATTCTTTTTTTACAAAGCGCTGCAGCGGAGTGGTTTGTCACGCCGGAAGTAGTAGTTACTATAATTCCTATGCTTGTGTAGGTACTACAAACTCTCCTTCAGGTAAAAGATAACTCAAGACGGGTGCGCTTGTCAAAGCATGTTTTAGTTATTTAAATGTAACTTTACAGTCCATTTCCCAGATAAATTTTCTTCCTTCTTCAGTAAGCCTTGTCAGTGGCTTGGCTATGTTGGCAAATCCAGGTACATATCGTCTATAATAGGTACACAAACCAAGAAAACTTCTAAAGTTCGTGTTTGTCCCAAGGTACTGGCCAGTCTCTCATAGCCTTTATCTTCTCCTGGTCAACTGCAATACCCTTACCGGAAACCACGTGTGCAAGGTACTGAACTTCTCTTTGAAACAGGTGACATTTCTTCGGGCTAAGTTTCAGGTTAGCCTTCCTCAATCTCTAGAAAACCTCTTCCAATTTTTTTTTTAATTTCTTGCTGAGCATGCTCTATTTCTCTCTCGCGGTTTCTCTCAATTTCGCTTCCGTCTTCTTTTGTAACAGCGGAGTTTGTTTCTTCAAACAAACACTTTGTTTGTACTTCGTCGCACTTTTTCATTTCCCTTAGCATAAATATTTCGAACTCGCGATTGGTTACGTGAAACTTGTTTGGCAGCTTCACGATCTGATACATATGAGAGTGCGTCAAACATAGTTTTTGGGCGGCCTAATTGCAGTGCTTGTTGAGTATTGCTATCTCGAACTCCGGAGATGAGTGCCTGAGTGGTCAGGTACTCCAAATCACTGTCAGGAGCCGTAGGATGAGCGAGACGAACCAAACGAGCTATGTCGGCTTCAAACTCTTGAAGGCTTTCTTTAGTATTTCTAGAAGTTTTATCCAATTTTCGCTCCAACATTTGCTCCATAATACTAGAATTCTCCAATTTCCGCTCCAACATTTGCTCCATGATTCCAGAACTCTCCTCTGCTCTTCCTGAATGGTCCTTCAATTCCTGTTCCAATTTATGCTCCAGAATTCCAGAATATTCTTCAGTTTTTCTAGAACTCTCATCCCATTCCTGTTCCAATGTTCTAGAATGTTCCTTTAATTCTTCTTCCAATGCTCCGGAATTTTCCTCCGCTTTTCTAGAACTTTCATGCAATTCCCTTTCCAATGTTCTACAATTTTTCTTTAATTCTTCTACCTGTGCTCCGGAATTTTCCTCCGCTTTTCTAGAACTTTCATGTAATTCCCTTTCTAATGTTCTAGAATGTTCCTTTAAGTCTTCTTCCAGTGTTCCGGAATTTTCCTCCGCTTTTCTAGAATTTTCACGCAATTCCGTTTCCAATGTTCTAGATCGTTCCTTTAATGGTTCTTCCAGTGCTCCGCAATTTTCCTCTGCATTTGTAGAACTTTCCGCCAATCTCCGCTGCGAACTTCTAGAACTTTCTTGTAATCTTTGTGCGAATAATTTATAAAGATCGGAAAAATAACACGGAAATTCGAATAAGTAATCGTCAGGATTTTCATCAGCTTCGATTAAAGCTTGCTGCAGACGACATTTTAGAACGCTTTTCAGTCCTGTCGTATCTAACTCGCGTTCTTCGAATTCTGTCTTGAGATCATTTACTTTCAATTCACCTAATTTTACTTGTTTAGTCACATTCGCCATTTTATTTATTTTTATTTACACTTCACAGTTTATTAACAATCCCACTTCTGACACCAATTGTAACGTTTTATTTATTTGGGTGAAGTGTAAAAATAAGTGAGATATTATTAGTTAAAATAATACGTTTATTAAAAGATAAATAATTAAGATTAAATATTAACCCTTTGGGGACCACTTTTGCAGGATATACTTACATTCCATTTATATGCGTAATCCATTAAGAGGTTCATATGGAAGCTTATAAATCTGAATTATAATTTTCATTTTATTTTATGGGGTCCCTAGGGTCCTGGGACACCTATAGCCCAGTGGTAATTTTCAGTGAGTTATATTTGACCCAGTGGTAATTTTCGGTGGGTTATATTTGACCCACTGGTAAATAATGAAATAATAATAATTGAAATGAAAAGTTTATTATGAAAAAAAAAAAATTTCTAGGTTACAAATAATATTATACAATGTAATTAGGTATGATAGGGTGTAAAGCAAAATTTACACAGTGGTATATTGCACATCTGACAGTTCTGCGTGGTTCTTCTTTCAATTTTTCTTTTTGCGCACCATGCACAACGTCTTCTTGTTTCTCCAATTCGTGGTAAGTGCCCCCCTACATCAAGCAACTGTTTACTTGACTTAGATGGTCTGCCTAAGGATCGTCTTCTACTTATTGTTTTAGTTACTTTCTTGCCGTATTCAAACATTTCTTCCGACAAAGCTGATAAAAAGTCAATAAACTGTTCTTTCTGTCTACTTTTCTCTCTATATATAATCCAGCTATTTACAGCTGCCACCATTGTCTATCTATAAATTATCTTTTTCCACCATTTGGAAGATCTTCTTTTCAAGTCATACAAGGTTGACATTTGGTCAGCCAAATCTACCCCACCCATATGCTGATTGTAAAACTCAATCGCTTTTGGACAAGAAACATTAATTTTTTCACCGTTCTTTTGTTTTCGTTTTACATCTACAATATCACTCGAGTGACAATTAGTCAAAACCAATACCTCTTGTATCTTGCCATTTTATAAATACTGTTTTATCCTCATTACATAAAAACATTGATTCCCCTCTACTTAGTTTTTCAGAGAGATTTGGAACATTTTTTCAAATATATGGTTATAAAAGCAAAACCGATATTACCGACTTATTTTTAGATACGTAAATGTACGAGAAATACCACATTCAACGTTTAAAAGGTGATTCTGGGTTAAAATTCACCCAGTGGAATACATAAAACAATGAGTGGGACATACGTGGCCCTGTGGTCCCCAAAGGGTTAAAAATCTGATGTGGCCAACACAATACCTCCCGTTTAATTTAATTTTTATTCATGTAAATACTTACATACCCCAAATATTTTGAATTTTAAATGGCACAAAAATCACCCCTGTGGTGCACTCGGCACGCCAGCAATAATTGCTCGTGAGGTGACAACTTGTAAACGCCCGCACGGGACAAATATATCATCTTTACCGAAGAAATCTGTGTACAAAGCAAATTGGCAGACCCAGCAATGCGTGATGATAAATTTATTTTATTTATTTATCTACTTACCTATATTCAGTACTGGCGTGGAGAGTGCACCATAGGGATCAATGTTGTGTCATTTCAAATTCTAAGATATTTGGCGTCGGTCGGAACCGAACCCGTTTCCAAGATTCGCGTGAAGTGACGCCTGGTAAACGCCTGCACGGAACAAATATTTCATCATTATTACCGACGTCTGCCTACAAAGCAGATTGACTCACCCATAAATGGGTAATATGCCATGATGATATATGTTTTTATTACCTTACCTATATTTTTATATTTACTTATGCTGGAAATTGTATTACGTTCCTTCCATATAATTATTATTCCATTTAGTCGCCGCAAAATGGTACTGTTTTTCTATAACCTTGTTGTGTCATAAAAGACGACATTTGTAATTATGTTTCAAAATATTGATTTCACAATGTTATTTTTTTACGAGTTTGTATTTTCTGATGATGGGTGGGTTTTATATCCGAAACGTCCAATTATACTGACTTCATTTTCAATTCAATATGTGAATCTAAAAGCCGAAATAAATTTTTATATTTTAAAAACGTTAACATTATTATTTGAAATAATTAGTTCGTTGACAGTGACATATATCTGTCAGTTACAAACATTTGAGATCTGAATTCTGTAACCATGTGAACGAGTTGAGGTTAAAACGTAGGCTCCGGAATTAAAATTATAGAAAGTTTTATAAATTTATCCATAAAATATATAGAAAAGTATTAATGCAAACCGGTAGAAAATTTAATGATCTTTAATTTTTATATAACATAAATCTCGATAAAATAACATTTAAAGGTATTTTTCGAAAAAAACTATCTTGAGCTTCAAGTAAACTGCCATTTCCGGTTATCCGATTGCCACCAAAATCTAATCAGATACTTCCATATTAGAATAAGGTAGAAATACATGGTTTAAAACTTTCTGATTGATAGTATTTGAGTTAGAGCGTATACACTATACAGGATCCACACATACGTACATACATATAGTTGGAGAAACAATTATTTGGAACTAACTTATGCAGGGTTTACAATCTTTTATGAACGGTTGGGTTTGTTTGCGGTCAGGACTCATAAATTATTCGAACTTGAAGGCATCAATTTTAGGGTAAGAAATGGGCCGTATTAAAAAAAAATATACTCAATGTTTGTATAAAATTTGTAAATTGAAACTATATAATAAATAAAAAAACAAAACAAAATTTTAGTTTATTAACTGGGAAGAAATATTTACATATAAAAAACAACACATAGTAATATAGAGATTTAGTACAGAGTAGTCAGATAAAGAAAACAAAATACATTATAACAAAAAACAACATATTACAATAAAATAAAGATTTAGTACAAAGTACATGTACAGTACAGTGCAGTTAAATATAGAAAAAAATATTTACATATAAGAAAAAACAACACATTACACTAAAATAGAGATGTAGTACAGAGTACATGTACACTACGGTGCGGTGCAGTCAGATTTCGAAAAAAATATGTACATATAACAAAAAAACAAGACATTGTAATAAATACAGAGTAAATAGTACAGTGCAGTCAGATTTAGAAAAAAATATTTACATATCCCTAAGAAAAGAACACTAGAAACAAGCAAAGAAACGACGTTTCGTTTTGATGATCTTTCAACACTGAAAAAGATTTTTGCATGTACCTCTAAAGAAAATTTCAAATAACAGTTTATATTTAAAATTACATTAGAATTTATTGTAATCCCTATAATATTGTAATCATTTAATCTCTTTTCAATTTACTAATTGATGTTAGAAGAAGTGTATTTTAAACGCATTGTTATTTGAATACAGATTTAAAACTACATAATTAGGAAACATGTTATAATATTTCAATCTCTTTTCACTTTACAAATTGACAAATAAAACTAAAACAATTACCCCTTAACCTTAAAATAATAATATAAGCTATAAGCTATATACGTATTTCGAGAACTAAGTTCTCATCATCAGTAGAACAAAAACAAAAGTTTAAGCAGAAAAGTTAAGATTACTCAACATGTACACCATATCAGAGGTCTAACAACTTTGTTTTAGTTTTATTATAATTTAACCTTAGACTCCTCCTATTATTGTAATTACAAATTGACGTTTGAAGAAATACAATTAAAACGAAATATTATTTTAATACAGATTTAAAAGTACATCTTGAATGCAAATTTCGGGTACGGCCCAGGACAGAAAACTGGCTCCGAGTACCAAAACCGCAAAGTCCATAAAACTTTATAACGACCAATTGGCAGAATCTATAATGAGTTCCGAATATTTGTTTCTCCAACTATACATACACACAGACATCATCGTGAAAATGTTAAAAATGGATTCTAAGGACCTTAAAACGTGATCATTTACCAAAATCTCGATATGCGATTTTTAGCACGATCCCTATACCTCCCTTACCAAGGGTAGCGGGAGGTAAAAAGATGATAAAAGTAAGTAACACTATGATAAACAAACATTAACACTAATTTAAAGACTAAGAATATTATAAGACACTTAAACACTAAGATTATTTATTTAAACAATTAACACTACTATTTATGTCACTAATTACATTTATTTATGTTCACTTCTTGTCGACTGTTTGTTTATATCACCCGCTATTCATAACACGACGCTTATTTATATCAGACTATCCTCGCTGACTTTGGCGACGGGTTTATATACCCGGCGACTTTTGTTCCAGAAACGAGTAGAACACTCGCGAGATAAAAACAGCGTGCACAATAGATCACGTCACCGTAACAAGTCCGAACATGTCTGTTACGCGCGGAGATTCGGGAGCGACACGGCGGCGCCGGCTATGGCGCGGCGGCGGCGAGGGCTACGGCGCGGCGGTGGCGGCGACGTAACAATACACAGGATTGACGGAATGTATTGTGCTGGCCACAACAGATTTTTTTTAAATTTATTTATTTTACGAGCACCTCAGTGACAAGACTATTGGTGCTCGACCTTAGTACATATTTACAATGAATTACAGAGTACAGTTAAGTATTATGGCATGTATACATTTACAATAAATGATAAAGATTTATTCTTTTCAAATAAAGTAATATATTTTTTATATGTGTGGGAACTGTGGAGCATTCTTCTAGGGTGGCTGGTAGATTGTGTCTTCTCCTTGGGTCACTGTATTTTTCGCAGTGGAGTAGGATATGTTCCACGGTCAGCCTGGTGTTGCATTTATCGCATGTCGTTGGGGCTTTCCTCTTGAATATCTGGCCATTTGTGGCAAGCGTATGACCAAGGGTGCGGTCCGAATCACGCTGTAAGTACCAACAGCGCGCTAACAGTTGGTCCGAATCATACTCCTAACGCTTAAAGTTTGCGCTGTGAGGTGTATGACGTCAGATGTGACGTCAACATTTCATGCTCACGTCGAAGAGCATAGGCAGTGTAAGCACAAGCACTGTAAGTACGCTTGTTATATTTGACGCCATTACGCACCGAACAATGAAGTATGTACTCGTAATATTTATTATTCTACAGGATACATCCCAATAACAATAATTTTACATATAACAAGAAGTGGTACAGGTTGTACATATGCAGAATTTATAACGAGTATGTTATAAACATTATTATACCTAGAAAAACAACGTACATCATAAACATAATACTTAATAGTAAACAAAGAAAAATAATAATAATGAAGCAGTAGAAAAAGACACAAAATCTAAAATAAACCATCATAATATTACAAATTATTGATAAATGAATAAAGTTTGTTTTTAAATTAATTACAAAGTGTCCGAAAAATCTAATTCAGCGCTTACAAAATTTAATGCAAGACATATTGAATTTAGAGGTGACTAGCAAACTTATATAAAAATGTTGATATATTACGGACATTACATAATTTTAAATAGAAATTTAAGCTTACTAAGAAAGTGGAATCATCAACCAAGTTGTTTACAATTTTGTACAAACATAATTTGGTGACCAGCGCGACGAATTGTAGCGATTCTAAATTAAAGGCAGTTAATAATTCTTTATAATCCAAATTTGGCCATACATGTTTTATTCTGTGGTAAGATATTTTGCAAAATCTTTTTTGAACATTTTCTATTAATTGTATTTGATATACATGATATGGATTCTAAATTATGCAACCATATTCGAGTTTACTGCATATAATTGCAGAAAACAGAGATTGTAAATTATTCTTATTACGAAAATTATTGTGATACGCAATATAAAACCCATACTTTTGAAGGCATCTAACATCCTTTCAATATGTTATTGAACTTACTCGATGCAGATACATCATTAATATTGTACTTAAAATTCAACAGACTCTTTTTACGAGTAATACACATAACTTGACATTTATTTTCATTAAAATACAATTTATTTTTTAAAGACCATTGTAGAACGTTATTAATATCAGATTGCAATTTGACAAATGGAAGTTGTTAGCGAAGTAAAGGTCTTCGCTCCAATTCACGTCTCCTATTTCCCATAACAAGAGCGAGTTATAGGATTCTTCCATTATCTTCGTCACTATTTGAACTCGAAGACGAGGACGAAGAATCAATAAACACAAATGAGGGAAACTGTTTCCATAACAACTATTTTTTCTTGGTTAATCATTGCGCAGAGCTTATATATGTTACAAATGACAAGTAAGAAGTAAGCGCGCTTACGAATCGTTGTCTTGACAGTCGTCAGCGCGCTCAATCAAATCGGACCAGCTGTGAGCGGTCTGAGCACTGTAAGCTATGATAGCATGATTCGGACCGCACCCCAATTCTCAATTTAGTTATGGTTGTTCTTTCACGTCGGTTTCCTGGTATTTTCCATATTTTTGTATCATTTTTAAGTCGTCTTAGATGGTTGTCGTTACCTTCTTGCCACCTATGTGTCCATTTTTGCTTCATTTTTTTCTTTGATGCTGCTTATGAAGTCATTAATTCGAATGGAAATATTTATCATATTGTTTGCCGGTGCAGATTGTTTTGCTAAGACGTCGACTTCATTTCCACTAATGCCACAATGAGAAGGTGAAGGTACCCATAGGAAGGTGACATTTTTGGATAGGAATGTAGTTGTGTGATGTATTTGTTGTTTAATAGGCTGGATAAGTGGATCCGTGGGATATAGGTTTTGAATGTTTTGGATGCAAGATAAGAAGTCTGTGCAAATTACATGTTTTTCAGATTATGTTTTTGCTATGTGTTCTATTGCTTGCTTGATGGCATAAGTTTCCGCTGTATAGTTAGATGTTAGGTTCGATAATTGAAACTGTTTGGCTGTGTTATTTGATTTTATTGCTGCTCCAGGTTTTGAATTTATTTTAGACCCGTATGTGTATCGGATTTAATTTGCAAAAAATCGGTTTTAATAATGTATGGGGTGTTTTTTTTTGCTGTATTTTTTAACACGAGGTTAAATTTTGGTTGTGTTAAAATCCATGGTTCGTATTCATAATTTTTTATTTCTTGTATTTAGGTAATGCTAAGTGTATTTTTTCATTGTCTGTTTTATATATTCGTGGTTCTTCCATTTCTGCTTGTAAGCTAATTACAAGGCTGGTTCTTAGTGAGCCTGGTATTATGCTGCATTTTGGATGGTTTCTACTTTCTTTAGTAGGTGCTGTTTTGCTGTTGTGTAAATAATGCTGCCATTGTTTAGTCTAATTAACGTTTTGTATATTACCATTAATGTCTCGTTGTCTGCTCCCTAATCTTTATGTGATGGTATTTTTACTAAGTTCAATCTACAACTGCAGCCCGTTGTTAATTTCTCTATGTGTGTTTTCCATGTAAGTTTTCTATCGAACTTCAACCCTAGAAATTTGATTTTGTTTTCATAATTAATTAGTTCTTTGTATAGTGTTAAGTTTGGATGATAAAATTGATTTTTTCTAATTTTTGCAAAAATTGATGGCTTTCGTTTTACTTAGTGAGAAGGTAAAACCTATATTTTCTAACCATGTATCTAAGTTTGATATGGTTTCTTGGAGTTTATATTGTATTCTTGTTAAGTTTTTGTTTTTGTGGTAAATTATAAGATCGTCTGCAAAAATTGAGTGCTTAACATCATTTGGAATATTCTGTGTGATTTTGTTCATCGCTATAATAAATAGTGTAGGACTGTGCGGTATACCATTTTCTTGGGTTTTTATGTCTGAGGTGTTTCTATTATATCTTACTCTAAATTTTTTGTTTGTTAAGAAGTTTTTTACATAATGTAAAATATTTCCTTCTATTTCGTATTATTTTAATGTTGTTAGAAAGTTATGTTTCCAGGTTGTGTTGAAAGCCTTCTGCAGATCGAATGACACGGCGATAAGATGTTGCTTGTTGGTAAAGTCTGTGTGGATTTCTGAGGATAAAGATAGAAGTTGGTCAGTGATTGACCTTGAATTTCTAAATCCGTTTTGATATTTTGTGATCAGATTTCTGTTCTCGAGATGCCAGAGTAATCTTTTAATAACAATTTTCTCCATAATTTTGCACATAGTGTTGGCCAATGCTATTGGTCTGTAATTTTGGGCATTTGTTTTACCTTTCTCAGGTTTAAGTAGGGGGATTAAAGTAACTTCTTTCCAGTTTGTCGGGAATGTATTCGTTGTTTAATGTAGTTGTATATGTTGTAGCGCTTCTTCTGGAAGGTTTTATATTAATTCGGGGGAAATGTTATCGGGTCCGGGACTCGTGTTAGACTTTGTTGAGTTTATTGCGTATTGCAGTTCGGTAAATGTGAATTCATCATTTATTGTTTTGTTACAGTTTTTTATATTGATAGGTATGCTCTCGGTATTATTTCTAATGTTTAGGAACTGAGGTCAGTAGTTGTCGTTTGAGGAATTTTGTTCAAATGTATCTGCTAGTTTGTTCCAGATTTATAAAGGGTCTGTTATGTATGTCTGGTTTACTTTTAGTATGTACTGATGATCATTGTGGAGTATTTCTGCCTTTTATTTTTCTTATCTGGTTCCATACATCTTTGGGTGGTGTATTTGTGTTAATTTTAGAAACGTACTGTTTCCAGGATGACTTTTTTGCCATCTTCACAGTACGTTGCGCTAGTGCTCTTAAGCGTTCCAAATTAATCAAGTTTTCTGTTGTTTTTACCTTCCGTCACCCCTAGGTAAGGATGAAGGTATTGTCTTTAGTCAAAAAATTCGGTGGTGAGTTTTCATTGAATAAGCACGTTTTAGGATCTTTACAATACGATTTTACTATTTTTACGATGATGTCTGTATGTGTGTGTGTGTGTGTGTGTGTGTGTGTGTGCGTGCGTGTGTGCGTGTGTGTGTATGAGGCCGCGATTTCGGACACGATATCTCCAATACTAGAATTCCAAAAATTACAATTCTTGTATATTCCTCTTCCTTACAACCATATGCAAACTTGATTAGATTTTGGTTATAATTGGTCAGCCGGAAGTATCCTCATTTGAAGATTTTAACAGTTTTCCTTGAAAAACTCAGTAAAATTTTATTATAACATAAAGAATATATTATTCTCTATACGATTTGATTGCATTTTCTATTTCATATTCAACAGATATAGAGTTAAAGAATTATAAAGATAATAAATTTCATAAATCAGCCAGCTATGCTAACTTAACCATGGAAACTCCTAATATATTCAGGTAATTCAAATTGAAATGTCAGTATCAATAAAAAGTAAATGAATGAAAGAATAAGGGAAATAACTCTAGTATTGGACGTTTCTAAAAAGATATAAGAGAGACGATTACATTGGTTTGAACATGTCATGAGGAGAGATGAGTATATTGGAAGAATGAATAGCTTATAACAGAAGGTGGAAGAAACATAGGAAAACCAAATATAAGATGAAAGGAGAGAAAAGAAACTGAATGAGGACGATACGCAAAACAAAAATTAGTGGAAGAATAAAATAAAAAATAGCAACCCCTAACGAATGGGAAAAACTAAAGAAGAAGAAGATGTTAGTGCTGAGTGCAAATTCTCATAGTTTGTTTATGAAATAATTTAACTGGACATATAGGATCTTTTGCAAGAAAATTTATGTATAGGGCGCGTGCACTGACGTGACTTTGCTGACTTGGTAAGCAGATATATAGACCCGTGTCAAAATGACAGCTATTAATTACGTCCATAACTGACAAATGTCACATTTTTCATATAAAATTTCATGATTTTCTTATTTCATGTGGTTTATTTATTATCAGGTGTGTGGACTTCAGTTGCCAAGAAAAGGAATCATAAAATACCAAAAAGTGAAATTTTGAATGAAAAATTTTGACATGAGGATGATTCGCGAAACAGAAATGAATGGAAGAAGAAAATAAAAAATAGCGACCCCTAACGAATGGGAAAAGCTAGAGAAGAAGAAGATGTCAGTGTCAAGTGCCATTTGCATGAAATAATTTTACATGAAATTTTGAATCTTTTGCAAGAAAATTTATGTATGGAATTTTTACTTAATACACAGGATTGATGGAAGGTATTGTGCTGGCCACATCAGATTTTTTTGTATTTTGTGTTTGTATATGTTTTCTATTAGCTTTGGTAACTTCTTTACATATATTATTCCACCAGCGTGTTGTTTTTCGTCTAGTTTTTGTCGATTTTAGGCCAAATACTTCTGTTCCTGCAGTGTTTATTTTTTGTGTTACATCTTCTATTACTGTATCTATATTCAAGTTATCTTGTAGTGTGTTGTATTTTACTTTGAATTTATTCTTATATTCCTTCCATTTGTCCTCCGTGAGTTTCCAATTTTTTAATTTGTAGTTTTTATTTTCATTAAGTTGCATATTATTAATGTAATTTACTATAATGGGGAAATGATCACTACTGTGTGTATCCGGTATTACTTCCCATAAGATATCTGTTGCAATAGATGGACTACTTATTGTTAAGTTCCGTTTCTTGTGGAGAAATAGGTTGGACTGCCATCGTTTAGAATTATTTCATTTTCAAAAAGTCTTCTATTATTTTTCCGTTTCTGTTTGTAGTTTTTGAACCCCATAGCGTATTATGGGAATTGAGATCACCGGTTATGATATAGGGTTGTGGCTCTTGTGTTTTCATATTTTTTGTATCTTTTGATCTGGTGCTATATAAATATTGCATATTGACATTTGTTGTGGATGATATATTTTTAATGCTATAGCTTCTAGATAAGTGTTTAGTTTTATTTCTTTACAGTGGTGTTCGCTTTTAATAAATATTGCTGTACCGCCGCTGGCGTGTCTTCTATTCTCTCTGCCTTTTCTGTGGCATATATATCCTTTAAATGTTATTTTTTGTAATGGTTTTAGATTATTCTCTTGTAGGCATATGTATTGTGGGTTCATTTTGTACGTTATTCTTTGAAGTTCGGCTAAGTGGACATAGAAGCCATTGCAATTCCATTGTATTATTGTGGTCATTTTAATAATATTGTGAAGTATTGCTTTGTTCACTTAGGTGTTCTCCTGTTGCGGATAGTGCATCGTCAAATATTGGCTGACTTATATCGCTGAATTCAGCTCCTATTTCAGCTAATTGTTGTCATGTTATTTTGGACATTATACGTGATATTCTAGCTTTCATTGTTCTATCGCTTAAGTACGGGTATAATTCTCTCATCATTTCAAGTAGTTGGTCTATGTTTTGGGTATATTGTCTTGCTATGTTTAGTTGTTGATCACTTCCATGAATATTTTAGAGGAAGTCTTTTAATTGTCCATAGTTCAGAGCATATTTATTTGGATCTTTTTCTATTATTTCTTTTAATGGCTCAATTTGTATGTGTATTTGGTTTGGAGGTGTGCTTTGACTTGACGTGTGTTGGTTACTTTTTAGTTTTTTGGTCTTTTTAGATGTGTTGTTTTTTGATCCGGTTGAAGTTGTGTCACTCTGTGGGGCTGGTCTCTTAGATTGGGCTGAGATTGTTGTGTCTTCTGCATGTTGTGGTGTTGTGGATATTTTGGTATTTTTATTTAATATTTTTCTCATCATGACGTCTTGATCCCGTATATTTGTAGTGTCCATTGGTGTATTTACTATCACATTTTCTGTTCGGAATCTTTTTTATTTGGTTAATTTCCGATTGAGTGTCGTCTAGAATTTCTTCGTTTTCGAATTGGTTGGCTATGTGGCCGGGTTTCTTGCAAAGGAAGCATGACATATTTTCTTCAGTATTCAAGAATATTTTGTTGGGCAGGTCGTCGTAATCAACCGACATTGTAGCTGGTATTTGTATGTTATTTTTTACTAAGTTGTCTGCAATTGTTTTATTGGCGAGGAATATGCAAATTCTTTGCTTAGATATTTTGGAAGAAAATATTATATTTTTCGGTTGTACTATCTTTCCTACTGGAGTAATGTAGTCTGTTATCTTCAAGTCTTCTACGGCTGGCATGATAATTGCTTGACCTGTTTTTGGAAAGGTGTGCATTATAGCGCTGGCGTAAGACTGGTTGTGGATTTGTTTATTCAGATTTGTTGTCTGGCTGGGGTGGGCGACTCCTGTAGTCAGAGGCCGGCCAGCAGGATTATTTTTAATTTCGTTATTCATTGTTTTTTCATTATTTTTATTTCTATTACACCGCAGATGTCGTGCGGAGTAGTTAACCTTGCGATTAACACGAGTTTCAGTGTTATTTTATATTATTTGCACAGTGGGAATGTTTAGGATGGTAAATATAAGATATGAGTGTACAGTACCTTCTCAGTCGTTCGATCCTGGGCTCTTGGCATTTTTCGATACAAGTGAGTGCCACTTTTTTCGTAGATGAAGAACACTTGCTAAATGATGTTGCACCTTTCAAGGTTGGCTATAATACTTTTTCCAAATAATATTTAATTATCCAAAATAAATATGTAGTAAACAAAACAACGAAATAACAGCTATTTGCTTATATACTTTGGTTCACGGTAGATGACTATTCATGGTCACTTGTTCGAAGAAAGAATACACAGCACTTTATACAGTAGTAACTTTAGCAACATTTCATGTTAGAAAGAGAAAGATTATTTAACGTATGTCTATACAGTTTATGTTGTGTGACAGATATACGTAAATGGTGACATTACTTTCCAACACATTACAAATAATAATGACGTATGTCGTAGAGTTACAGATATCAAATTATGTACTGCACTGCCCTCTGTCCTAATAGTTACCCAGTGACGTTGACATTTAAATCAAATTATTATTCCATGGTTTTTGTCAAGCCTATGTTTTTGAGTTTTGCAAATACATAGGTGAAGAGCATAAATCTTTGAGAAAGGCGTCATTAAAAAGAAACATAATTTTCATATAAAATACACTTATTTTTTTCAGTTAAAATGTATCCATAAATATTTGCACGTCTATGTATACGAAATGCAGTGAAGTTGTCTGCTATATAGTAATATTATACCATACGGTTAATAAATGACCTTGAATTGTCATCTTTCGTGAACCAAACTATACCAACAAAGCAAGCGTTAATATAAGAAGGTTCCAAAATGGTGAGCGAGTCAGCTACCTTTTTATACAGTAGCTGTACGTCACGTATACAATAAGCATTTTTATTACAACAAAGTAATATTTGATTATCTTTTAACTAAAACCCTTAAATTAACATACAGTAATTTTCTTTAAAGATGTCCAATCAAGGTCATCTGTATTATGAATGAATTAACAAATTGGCATACATTTATCTCTCTCATTTAAACAGACTACAAGCGTGTGCGATAAGGATGGATATAACACGCTTGTCTTTCAAAAATTCATATTATTTCGACTAAGTTTGGACATTCCCAGAGGCAGAGTAACCAACAAGCAAAAGAAGCTAGAACATTGGGCGCCAAAATTTGAGCGGTGCAGAATTTCCTGCAATTTTTTTTTTAATTATTTAATTTTAAATTATTTGATCATATTTAATGAAATTGTAAAAATCTCAAAAAGGTTGAATTTTAAAAAAATTCTCCGCAAGTCTGAAAAGTCGGAATATAGGTAGTAGGTACGAGTATACGCAGAAAAGTAAACAGCAATGGTTACTGCACAGTTTATTTCGCTTTTTACCTTCCATCATCTTGAGGTAAGGAAGATATTGTCTTTGGGCAAAAAAATCGATGATGAGTTTTTAGTGAATAAGCACGTTTTGTGGTCCCTAGAAAACGATTTTACCATTTTTACAATGATGTCTGTATGTGTGTGTGTGTATGTGTGTGTGTGTGTATGTGTGTGTGTGTGTGCGTACGTGCGTGTGTGTACGTGTGTGACGTTCTTTTCATGGACGATAACTCAAACACTACAATTCTAAAAATTATATTTCTTTCGCATTCCTTTTCTTTACATTCATATGAAGTGCTGATTATACTTTGGTTATAATTGGTGAACCGGAAGTACCCTCATTTGAAGATTTTAACAGTTTCCGTTAAAAAACGCGGTTAAATATCACTTTTTGACATTTAATGTTATTATAAATATTAAAGGATATTCTAGTATCTATACGAATTGATTGCATACTTCATATTCAATGGATATAGAGTTAAAAAATTATAAAGAAATTAAATCAGCCAGCTATTCTATAACCATGCAAGCTACTACATATATTAAGAAAATTCAAAATGACATACGTCAGTGTTAATGAAATGAAAATGAATGTGGCAGAGAGATGAGGATGTTAAGATGGATGTGTAGGATATATAGGATAAGTAATGAGAAAATAAAGGAAATGGCTCGAGTGTTACAAGTTTGTAGAAAGATACAAGAGACACGATTACAATGGTTGAAACATGTCACGAGGAGAGATGAATAATATATTGAAAGAAGAATAAACAGCTTACTAGTAGAAGTTAGAAGAACCAGAGGAACCGAAGAGAAGATGGAACGACTGTATTGCGGAAAATTTGACAGAAAACGAAACTGAATGAGGACAAAAAGCAAAATAAAAATGAGTGGATGAAGAAAGTCAAGAATAACGACTCCTAAGGGTTGGGAAAAGCTAAACAAGAAGAAGAAGAAATCAGAGTCAAGTGCACTTTACATAGTTTGTTTATGAAATAATTTTACTAGAAATATAGAATCTTTTACAAAAAAATCTGTTGTGGCCAGCACAATACCTCTCGTCATTTTCATTTTATATTGCATAGGGCGCAAGCAGTTATGTGACTTTGTTGACTTTGGCATGCAGATATGGGGACCAGTTTCAGAATGACAGCTAGTAATGTACATAAGTGTCCAGTATCATAAGTTTTCATTCAAATCATTATGATTTTCCAAATTCATGTGTATTATTTTCTTCGACAAGTATATTCCATACTATGGATGACAAATAAACATCAGATTATTTTGAAATTTTGAATTAAAAATTATGACATATGACAATTGTGACATCTATGTAAATAACTACTAGCCGTCATTCTGTCACGGATCCTCATATCTGTTTACCAAGGTCAACAAAGTCACATGACTGCTCGCACCCTATAAGTAACAAATTTAACAAATAATTGAAATTATTTCTCTTCTTTCGTTCTATGAGAAATTTTGTCCTATTATTCTAATATGTTCAAAATTCTTCAAATTCGTTGACGATATTAGCGGTATTACTTGATATTTGATTGGTTATTTTATTTTAATTTCGTTTTTACCTTCCGTCACCTTTAGGTAAGGAAGGTATTGTCTTTGGGAAAAAAATTCAATGATGAGTTTTTAGTGAATAAGCATGTTTTAGGGTCCCTATAATACGATTTCACCATTTTTACGATGATGTCTATATGTATGTATATATGTATGTATATATGTATGTATATATGTATGTATATATGTATGTATATATGTATGTATATATGTATGTATATATGTATGTATATATGCATGTATATATGCATGTATATATGCATGTATATATGCATGTATATATGCATGTATATATGCATGTATATATGCCATAGAGTTAAGAATATAATACATAGAGGGAGCGTAAGCCTGAAATCTTGAAGCCGTGCGGGGAAATGGTCCGCCATCTTGTGCAGCCCCATTTCTGATTCGTTGTTTGCTTTTGTTTGCGTTAACGGGTGCTATTTCAAATTTGTTTGAACTTTTCTGGATATATTTATTAAATTTTATTTATAAATATGCCATCGTGCTCTGTGTTGGGTTGCATTAATCGTACTGCGAGGAAATCAACTGCGCAAAAAGTTATTAAAAGGAAAAGAAAGATAACCTTTCATGCGTAAGTATTTTTATAATAAAGTGTTCTTTCGAAATAAGTAATTCCCTGTTATTTTTCAATTTTTGTATTAAGATTTCCGAAAAACTTGGAAAAAAGAAATGCTTGGTTAAAAGCGATACAAAGAATTGGATGGAATCCGTCAAGAGGGAGCGTTTTTTGTTCAGAACATTTTCCAGAAGATAGTTTCGATCGTACTTCCTTAGTTTATGTATGATTATGTGAATATGCTATTCCTACTATTACACGGTAAGTTTTCAAACTTTTTTCACGTAAGCTAATATGTAACAAGCGATTTTTATATTTGAAGGATTCTGGAATTCAACATTCAGTAAAAGTAATTGGAATTAGTCCAATAAGAATTGCCGGACCTCCTTTCAAGCTGTATCTAGTAACCAGCAGCTACATACACCGATAGCTATAGCTAGAAGTTCTACAGAATCGTCGTCCAATAACCTGCAAAGAGATCAAGCTGGATCTAGTAACCAGCAGCAAGATACATTGATAGCAATAGCTGGGAGTTTTGCAGAATTGTCGTCCAATAACCAGAAGAGAGATCAAGATGCAACTAATAACCAGCTGCAAGATACACTGATGACAATAGCTGAAAGTTATACAGAATCGTCGTCGAATAATCAGCAGAGAGATCAATTAGGTACTGACACAGTTCCTTCTAAAAAACTCAGAACTTCTGTTTTATCTCAATCAAAGTAGAAATATATTCGAACAATATCACGTACAACATCATTTTCACCATTACGAAGAATAACACGTGAAATATCTCCATAAAATCTTATTTATTAAATAAAATAAGGCACTAGATCAACGTTACAAAATGAAAATAAAACTGCTCCAGCAGAGAAATCGAAGAAATATTAAAAAATTGCCACTATGTCGTCAGTACTTCGTGCTTTAAAGAATCAAAATTTTTTACAAGAAGATCAGCTGATTGTTTTGAAAAATATATCGAATCCTAATAAGGAAATATTGAATCCAATGGAAAACCATATTATTTATTTAATTAAAGCTATTTCAGAAAAATATATTTCCATACGACTATACTACATTGCAAAAAATATAAGATTCATCACAAAGTCGACGACAACAATATAACAAATTAATTCTGTTCGAAGGTTACTAGTTTCAGATATTTATATTTATTGTATTTCTTTAAATTTTAAAAATAATTATGTATTTTATTTTAGTTACAGAATTATCTTGTATAAATAAAAACATTTTATTACGGTTGATATTATTTATTTCCTACGTTGGATTTATTCAAGTAAATTACACTATTACTATTGTTTTATTACTCCAATATAACTTTATTTTACAAATAGATGTAAAATGGACAGATTTGAATAACGCGCTAAAATGGGGCGGCACAATATGGCTGACGCTTCATTCCCCTTCCGTCACTAGGCATCAAGGTCATTGCCAACAATCGTACTTTACGCTCCCTCTATGTATTATATTCTTAACTCTATGATATATGCATGTATATATGCATGTATATATGTATGTATGTATGTATGTATGTATGTATGTATGTATGTATGTATGTATGTATGTATGTATGTATGTATGTATGTATGTATGTATGTATGTATGTATGTATGTATGTATGTATGTATGTATGTATGTATGTATGTATGTATGTATGTATGTATGTATGTATGTATGTATGTATGTATGTATGTATGTATGTATGTATGTATGTATGTATGTATGTATGTATGTATGTATGTATGTATGTATGTATGTATGTATGTATGTATGTATGTATGTATGTATGTATGTATGTATGTATGTATGTATGTATGTATGTATGTATGTATGTATGTATGTATGTATGTATGTATGTATGTATGTATGTATGTATGTATGTATGTATGTATGTATGTATGTATGTATGTATGTATGTATGTATGTATGTATGTATGTATGTATGTATGTATGTATGTATGTATGTATGTATGTATGTATGTATGTATGTATGTATGTATGTATGTATGTATGTATGTATGTATGTATGTATGTATGTATGTATGTATGTATGTATGTATGTATGTATGTATGTATGTATGTATGTATGTATGTATGTATGTATGTATGTATGTATGTATGTATGTATGTATGTATGTATGTATGTATGTATGTATGTATGTATGTATGTATGTATGTATGTATGTATGTATGTATGTATGTATGTATGTATGTATGTATGTATGTATGTATGTATGTATGTATGTATGTATGTATGTATGTATGTATGTATGTATGTATGTATGTATGTATGTATGTATGTATGTATGTATGTATGTATGTATGTATGTATGTATGTATGTATGTATGTATGTATGTATGTATGTATGTATGTATGTATGTATGTATGTATGTATGTATGTATGTATGTATGTATGTATGTATGTATGTATGTATGTATGTATGTATGTATGTATGTATGTATGTATGTATGTATGTATGTATGTATGTATGTATGTATGTATGTATGTATGTATGTATGTATGTATGTATGTATGTATGTATGTATGTATGTATGTATGTATGTATGTATGTATGTATGTATGTATGTATGTATGTATGTATGTATGTATGTATGTATGTATGTATGTATGTATGTATGTATGTATGTATGTATGTATGTATGTATGTATGTATGTATGTATGTATGTATGTATGTATGTATGTATGTATGTATGTATGTATGTATGTATGTATGTATGTATGTATGTATGTATGTATGTATGTATGTATGTATGTATGTATGTATGTATGTATGTATGTATGTATGTATGTATGTATGTATGTATGTATGTATGTATGTATGTATGTATGTATGTATGTATGTATGTATGTATGTATGTATGTATGTATGTATGTATGTATGTATGTATGTATGTATGTATGTATGTATGTATGTATGTATGTATGTATGTATGTATGTATGTATGTATGTATGTATGTATGTATGTATGTATGTATGTATGTATGTATGTATGTATGTATGTATGTATGTATGTATGTATGTATGTATGTATGTATGTATGTATGTATGTATGTATGTATGTATGTATGTATGTATGTATGTATGTATGTATGTATGTATGTATGTATGTATGTATGTATGTATGTATGTATGTATGTATGTATGTATGTATGTATGTATGTATGTATGTATGTATGTATGTATGTATGTATGTATGTATGTATGTATGTATGTATGTATGTATGTATGTATGTATGTATGTATGTATGTATGTATGTATGTATGTATGTATGTATGTATGTATGTATGTATGTATGTATGTATGTATGTATGTATGTATGTATGTATGTATGTATGTATGTATGTATGTATGTATGTATGTATGTATGTATGTATGTATGTATGTATGTATGTATGTATGTATGTATGTATGTATGTATGTATGTATGTATGTATGTATGTATGTATGTATGTATGTATGTATGTATGTATGTATGTATGTATGTATGTATGTATGTATGTATGTATGTATGTATGTATGTATGTATGTATGTATGTATGTATGTATGTATGTATGTATGTATGTATGTATGTATGTATGTATGTATGTATGTATGTATGTATGTATGTATGTATGTATGTATGTATGTATGTATGTATGTATGTATGTATGTATGTATGTATGTATGTATGTATGTATGTATGTATGTATGTATGTATGTATGTATGTATGTATGTATGTATGTATGTATGTATGTATGTATGTATGTATGTATGTATGTATGTATGTATGTATGTATGTATGTATGTATGTATGTATGTATGTATGTATGTATGTATGTATGTATGTATGTATGTATGTATGTATGTATGTATGTATGTATGTATGTATGTATGTATGTATGTATGTATGTATGTATGTATGTATGTATGTATGTATGTATGTATGTATGTATGTATGTATGTATGTATGTATGTATGTATGTATGTATGTATGTATGTATGTATGTATGTATGTATGTATGTATGTATGTATGTATGTATGTATGTATGTATGTATGTATGTATGTATGTATGTATGTATGTATGTATGTATGTATGTATGTATGTATGTATGTATGTATGTATGTATGTATGTATGTATGTATGTATGTATGTATGTATGTATGTATGTATGTATGTATGTATGTATGTATGTATGTATGTATGTATGTATGTATGTATGTATGTATGTATGTATGTATGTATGTATGTATGTATGTATGTATGTATGTATGTATGTATGTATGTATGTATGTATGTATGTATGTATGTATGTATGTATGTATGTATGTATGTATGTATGTATGTATGTATGTATGTATGTATGTATGTATGTATGTATGTATGTATGTATGTATGTATGTATGTATGTATGTATGTATGTATGTATGTATGTATGTATGTATGTATGTATGTATGTATGTATGTATGTATGTATGTATGTATGTATGTATGTATGTATGTATGTATGTATGTATGTATGTATGTATGTATGTATGTATGTATGTATGTATGTATGTATGTATGTATGTATGTATGTATGTATGTATGTATGTATGTATGTATGTATGTATGTATGTATGTATGTATGTATGTATGTATGTATGTATGTATGTATGTATGTATGTATGTATGTATGTATGTATGTATGTATGTATGTATGTATGTATGTATGTATGTATGTATGTATGTATGTATGTATGTATGTATGTATGTATGTATGTATGTATGTATGTATGTATGTATGTATGTATGTATGTATGTATGTATGTATGTATGTATGTATGTATGTATGTATGTATGTATGTATGTATGTATGTATGTATGTATGTATGTATGTATGTATGTATGTATGTATGTATGTATGTATGTATGTATGTATGTATGTATGTATGTATGTATGTATGTATGTATGTATGTATGTATGTATGTATGTATGTATGTATGTATGTATGTATGTATGTATGTATGTATGTATGTATGTATGTATGTATGTATGTATGTATGTATGTATGTATGTATGTATGTATGTATGTATGTATGTATGTATGTATGTATGTATGTATGTATGTATGTATGTATGTATGTATGTATGTATGTATGTATGTATGTATGTATGTATGTATGTATGTATGTATGTATGTATGTATGTATGTATGTATGTATGTATGTATGTATGTATGTATGTATGTATGTATGTATGTATGTATGTATGTATGTATGTATGTATGTATGTATGTATGTATGTATGTATGTATGTATGTATGTATGTATGTATGTATGTATGTATGTATGTATGTATGTATGTATGTATGTATGTATGTATGTATGTATGTATGTATGTATGTATGTATGTATGTATGTATGTATGTATGTATGTATGTATGTATGTATGTATGTATGTATGTATGTATGTATGTATGTATGTATGTATGTATGTATGTATGTATGTATGTATGTATGTATGTATGTATGTATGTATGTATGTATGTATGTATGTATGTATGTATGTATGTATGTATGTATGTATGTATGTATGTATGTATGTATGTATGTATGTATGTATGTATGTATGTATGTATGTATGTATGTATGTATGTATGTATGTATGTATGTATGTATGTATGTATGTATGTATGTATGTATGTATGTATGTATGTATGTATGTATGTATGTATGTATGTATGTATGTATGTATGTATGTATGTATGTATGTATGTATGTATGTATGTATGTATGTATGTATGTATGTATGTATGTATGTATGTATGTATGTATGTATGTATGTATGTATGTATGTATGTATGTATGTATGTATGTATGTATGTATGTATGTATGTATGTATGTATGTATGTATGTATGTATGTATGTATGTATGTATGTATGTATGTATGTATGTATGTATGTATGTATGTATGTATGTATGTATGTATGTATGTATGTATGTATGTATGTATGTATGTATGTATGTATGTATGTATGTATGTATGTATGTATGTATGTATGTATGTATGTATGTATGTATGTATGTATGTATGTATGTATGTATGTATGTATGTATGTATGTATGTATGTATGTATGTATGTATGTATGTATGTATGTATGTATGTATGTATGTATGTATGTATGTATGTATGTATGTATGTATGTATGTATGTATGTATGTATGTATGTATGTATGTATGTATGTATGTATGTATGTATGTATGTATGTATGTATGTATGTATGTATGTATGTATGTATGTATGTATGTATGTATGTATGTATGTATGTATGTATGTATGTATGTATGTATGTATGTATGTATGTATGTATGTATGTATGTATGTATGTATGTATGTATGTATGTATGTATGTATGTATGTATGTATGTATGTATGTATGTATGTATGTATGTATGTATGTATGTATGTATGTATGTATGTATGTATGTATGTATGTATGTATGTATGTATGTATGTATGTATGTATGTATGTATGTATGTATGTATGTATGTATGTATGTATGTATGTATGTATGTATGTATGTATGTATGTATGTATGTATGTATGTATGTATGTATGTATGTATGTATGTATGTATGTATGTATGTATGTATGTATGTATGTATGTATGTATGTATGTATGTATGTATGTATGTATGTATGTATGTATGTATGTATGTATGTATGTATGTATGTATGTATGTATGTATGTATGTATGTATGTATGTATGTATGTATGTATGTATGTATGTATGTATGTATGTATGTATGTATGTATGTATGTATGTATGTATGTATGTATGTATGTATGTATGTATGTATGTATGTATGTATGTATGTATGTATGTATGTATGTATGTATGTATGTATGTATGTATGTATGTATGTATGTATGTATGTATGTATGTATGTATGTATGTATGTATGTATGTATGTATGTATGTATGTATGTATGTATGTATGTATGTATGTATGTATGTATGTATGTATGTATGTATGTATGTATGTATGTATGTATGTATGTATGTATGTATGTATGTATGTATGTATGTATGTATGTATGTATGTATGTATGTATGTATGTATGTATGTATGTATGTATGTATGTATGTATGTATGTATGTATGTATGTATGTATGTATGTATGTATGTATGTATGTATGTATGTATGTATGTATGTATGTATGTATGTATGTATGTATGTATGTATGTATGTATGTATGTATGTATGTATGTATGTATGTATGTATGTATGTATGTATGTATGTATGTATGTATGTATGTATGTATGTATGTATGTATGTATGTATGTATGTATGTATGTATGTATGTATGTATGTATGTATGTATGTATGTATGTATGTATGTATGTATGTATGTATGTATGTATGTATGTATGTATGTATGTATGTATGTATGTATGTATGTATGTATGTATGTATGTATGTATGTATGTATGTATGTATGTATGTATGTATGTATGTATGTATGTATGTATGTATGTATGTATGTATGTATGTATGTATGTATGTATGTATGTATGTATGTATGTATGTATGTATGTATGTATGTATGTATGTATGTATGTATGTATGTATGTATGTATGTATGTATGTATGTATGTATGTATGTATGTATGTATGTATGTATGTATGTATGTATGTATGTATGTATGTATGTATGTATGTATGTATGTATGTATGTATGTATGTATGTATGTATGTATGTATGTATGTATGTATGTATGTATGTATGTATGTATGTATGTATGTATGTATGTATGTATGTATGTATGTATGTAT